>JARDYH010000008.1:30582809-31015292 GCA_029215795.1 Anniella stebbinsi
GGAAGGATGGCTCAATCCATGCCAGAGTGGCATAACATAATGAAGGCACCTAAGCTCCAATGTACCCCTGATGACATCATCAACATGAGTATCATGGTACAAGATAGCTCCATATCTGCTACATTTGCTATATTTTCCAGGGTCAGTAGCAGCTGCTGAGGGTCCACCAGCACTTGACATGGGACCTCCCACCCACCCACTCCGTTTGATTTGAATTTATTGAGCAGGCAGTTAAGAAACCCTATGTCAATATTCCCATGATACCTGAGAGGCACTGTGAGAATATCAAAATGGCAGGCAATTCACAATTGTTAAGACCTCTGGTCCCAACTCGATGACACCTTGCTGATGGCTGCTTTTAACTGGAAAGCAGTTTTTTTGTCCTCCCTGTATTGATTCAATTGGACCTTCCTTAGGTTATCTCTACATGAGGCATTTATTGTGCAGTCATCATTGTTCACTGAGATATGTTTGCTGGTCTTTTTCATGATGTTTCATGAGGGAAGCTCATAGGACGGCAACAAGGGAGAAGGCCTTCTCTGTGGTGGCCCCCCAATTATGGAATATCTCCCTGATGAGGCCTGCCTGGCACCAACACTGTTATCTTTTCAGCGCCAGGTCAAAACTTTCCTTCTATCTCAGGCATTTTCACAGCTTAAGTTGAGGTTTTAACTGACTTTTTTGGCCAGGCTGAAAAGTTTAAAATGTTTTAAAACAGTAATGAATACTAGTGCTGTGCCCAACATTTTAAAATCTATTTTATTTGTTTGACCATTCAAGCAGGGGGAGGGTCAAAAAGAAAATACATCCAAAATTGTTGGGAAGTGTGTGAATTTTTAGAGACAATTTCGGGATGTGGGGCTTTGGCACTCATGTTACTACTAGGAGCTGGCTGAGAGTTGTGTCTTTGTGTGTTGTTCTTCCTCTTACATTCCACATGCCATCTACTGTCTGCTTGTAAAGGCTCTTCTATCTCCCGTCGGGCAGGGTGCTGCTGCTTTCATCTATATGGGAATAGTGAAGTACTTTCTAAGCATAGGGTGTTGTTATCTCTCCCTTCTCAAGTGGAGTGATGGTTGCTGTTGCTTCCTACTGAGAGGGAAGAGTACATATCAAGGAGGTGGTGGCAGCCAAGCTATCCAGATAGTTAGCAAATTGTGGTAGGTTTCTGTAGATTAAGAGTCTCTCTCTCTCTCTCTCTCTCTCTCTCTCCCTCCCTCCCTCCCTGTGCACTGTAGCCCTCTGCTAGAATGAAAACAGCTCAACCTTTTTTGACCCTGATGAGCCACTGTAGCAGTTTTCTGTGGGAATGTGAGGAGAGGGGCAGAGAAGAGGGGCAGAGACAGAAAGAGACAGAAATGTTGAAAGTCAGGTTCTGAAGAAGAAAAAGAACAGTAGCAGGAGAAACAGAACTTCTCTCCTTTCAGCCAGTTGCCCACATCACCACCTGACAATAACCGAAGCCTTTTATTTCATGTAATCAACTGCACAGGTTGAGACAGTGTTTGATAAATCAACTAATATCGTGGACGGTATAATCACTGGACTCTTTTCCTTCCATTTTATTGATGTGCTTCACATAACATAGCAGCCCACATTGTGCTGGGCATGCTGTCTGTGGGCACCCAGCTTACCATGACCTCTCATGTCATGCAAACCCAGGCAGCAGGGATTGTTTGAGCAATAGACAATCCTCAAATAATCTCTTAATAATCTGTGGGTTATTTGAGGATTGTCTACCACTGCCTCCCTGGGTTTGCACGACATGAAAGCCACAACGAAGCAGACGCCCATCGGCAGCATGCAAACATGACGCCCAAAGGCACCTGGCAATTGCTCTGAAAAGGAGCTGCAATTTGAGGAGGACCATTAACTCCCATTTGTCAACTTCATCAGGACTCAGGGGAGCATCGAAAGGGGGGAGGACACTAATAAGTGTCAGTTTAAGGCTTAACAGCGATAATATAACAGTAACTAGTGGGAGTTGCTCCCCCCCTGTTTTGGTGCTCCTTTTTGCAGCAGTTACTTCACTCACATTTCCCCCTTTCTGGGGGCTTCTGAATTAAACAAATAGGCTTGTTCTTTCTCTGACTTTTATCCCTGCCCTCACTCCAGTCCTTCACAATCGTGCATGGATTAGCCCATGTACAGTCTTGCCATGTCAATTGCCTTGTAGATTGCTTGCTTCACTTCAGCGCTTTGGTTGACAGCTGTAACGTACACAGAAATTGACAAAATGAGACCATATGTAGCGGACAAACGAATCTGCATGCTTGCACACTTGTGAACAAAGGGGAAATAATAATTACTATCCCATTTGCAACTTCTGAAGGATCAAAGATCAGTGGCAACAAAGTAAACATCCCCAAACAGGGCAGTGATTGGAGCGTGTAGGGGTGCCTGGTAATGGGATACGAGATGTGTGGTGGACAGTCCCACTACCACCACACACCATCACTGGCACTGGCACTTGCCATGCACAAACCCCTCATGCCCTCTTTGTCAACACTGGCAGGGAAAGCATACGGGGTTTCCACACAGAAGTGGGAGCAGCGGGCAGGATGGCAGGAGACCCTGCGGCCTGCCACTGCTGGCACCATCTTGTGCAAAGTATCTCATTCTTCTCCCAGGTTCCCTGGAGGGGGTGAGAAAGGAGACATTTGTGCATGGTGATGGTGGAACCAGGCACAGTTGGTGGGGCAGGACCTCCTGCTCCCACTGTGTGCTGCTTCCCTGAACACTGTGCACAATCTCCTTGCACTCTCCATGCCAGTATCAGCATCAGCAAGGAGAGTGCAAGGGGTTTTGCCAATGGTGAAGTCTGCCAGCTGGCCTGACTTGCTCAGGTTGAGTTGGGCCGGCTTTCAGACAAGCAAGTCAAACTCCGGGGTTCGAGCTGCCAAAAGCTTGGCAGATCTGAAACCATGAATGGATTCCTCCACTATCCCTAGTTACCCCTCATCCCCAACTGTAAGTACTGAAGTTTTGTACAGCTTTCTCAAGTCCTGGACTGTGCAGCTTGATACAGGTTTTGAGAAATCACCTGTTTCTGTGGCTGTATAATCAATGACCTCTCTTCCTTCCATTTTTATTATTTTAAAGACTTACTTTAATGATTTATTAATTTGAATGTTTGTTTAGCTTCCTTCTCCTCCATGTTAAATAAACCCTAGTCCTCAAGAGATTAAAAAAACCTTGAGAACTAAACATTTTCTGAATTACCCTTTTAAATCCAGTAGAGAAGGTTGTTTCCAAGATTCTTCCCCTTCTGTACATCTACAATATATACATGTCTAAAGGAGGATGGGGGCTAACTGTATGTTCAATGGAATGTAAGAAAATGAACCTCACAATGTATTTTTAACTCTCCATCTGATTAAAAAAAAAAACTCTGCATGATTCACCTTCCTGACTGGATTGACCTTTAACAAATGTCTTCCCAGATGCCTCCCTTTCCAATATACCACCAAATGTAGAGGAATTGTTGGCAGGACTAGTGAGTAGAGTCACACTTTTTTCTACATAAAAGGATGAATTGGCTTTTCTTAAGCAAGCAGCCATTTGCTTTATGAAGGAAAGAATGAAAGGGTCAAGGATATAACAACTTTTAAGAGACAACCATTTGATCTCAATTGTTTGCCCACTACTGATTTAGCAAAGAAATGCCTGATGGATTTGATTGGTAGGAAGCATGTTTAAATTATCTGGTAAATCAATATTTGTAGATAAACAGCTTTTATCTCCTCCTTTCCAAAGGTAACACGCAAGTAAAGAAGAGAAAATGAGCAATCTTACTTCCATGACAATTTTTCTGCTGCTGGAATTCTCAGACATCCAAGAGCTACAGATCTTACACTTCTTTGTGCTCCTAGTACTGTACTTGACAACTATAACAGGGAATATTCTCATCATCATTGCAGTAGTTCTTGATCACCACTTGCACACCCCAATGTATTTCTTCCTCATCAACTTGGTGATGCTGGATGTTGGCACAGTTTCAGTCATGGTACCCAAATCCATGGCTGTGTGTCTCATAATAGCAGATCAATTCCTTATTCTGGAAGTGTTACTCAAGTTCATTTTTATGCCTTCTTTGAATCATCAGATGTCATTGTCCTAACTATAATGACTCATGATCTCCATGTTGCTATCTGCAACCCACTGCAGTATGAGAGAATTATGCACAAAGGAGCCTGTCTTCAGGAGGTAGCCATTGGGTGGGTGGTTAGTCTCCTTTATGCCGCATTACACACTGGAGGCACATTTGCAATCACATTCTGTGCTAATATTGTTAATCACTTCTTTCATGAAATCCCACAGTTATTAAAGCTCTCCTGCTCTGACACTTACCTAGTTGACATTGGGTTGATTTTAGTAAGCTGTGTTATGGGAGTAGGATGCTTGGTCTTCATCATCATCACATACATATATACCTTTGCTGCCATGCTCAGAATCCCCTCCATGCATGGTAAAAGAAAGCCCTCTCCACTTGTATTCCTCACATCACTATTGTCACCGTGTTTATGTTCAGTGGACTCTTTGCCTATGTGACACCTATCACTGAGGCTTCTTCTGACCTGAATATAGCTTTTGCTGTGATATATGCCCTAATACCTCCCATATTGAATCCATTCATCTGTAGCATGAGAAACAAAGAAATCAAGGATGCTTTGTGTAAACTATTAGATTTGAGGTTTTTCCCTAAAACCATTGCTTGAGTTGTTCTATAAGAGTTGTATTGTATGCATTTTTTCATGCAAATGTTCTTTCATGTTCTCTCAAACCTTTCACAATAAACACAGATATTTCCCTTTGCCAGAAGCCTGAATGTGGGGACAAGGTTGCTGATGGATTGGTCTGACAATGCCAGCATACAGATGCACAAGGCTGCTGCTAGATTGGACCAGGCAGCACATTTGGTTGCTTGTTTGTCTTGCTTTCTCTACATTATTATTGGGAAAATAAGTTGTTTATTCAGGAAAATGTATTCATTTTGTTTAAGTTGTTTTTGTTTGCATCACAGAGATGTGCAGGAAATGCTGGTAGATTATGGCATAGCTGAACACCTTGATAGTAATTACTAAGTCTTGCTGCTCAGGGCTGTAGGACCTGTGGCCATGATGTGGACTGCATATTGACATAAGTTGGTTCTCCTACTCAGAATTGTGGGCCCTTATGACAGGGTGACATGGAAAAGCCTCCTTAGTCACTTTGGCCATGTCTACACCTGCCTTTTTCCCCAGGGTTGTCCCTGGGTCATCCCTGTGCATCCAAATGAAGCACAGGGTATCCAGGGAGCAGGCAGGGATGACTCCTCCATTTTTGTCAGCTAACTGGTTGCCCAGTTATCCTGATTTTCCCCATGGTTCTGGGACAATCCCAAGTACCACAGGCGGTGTGGGCACCCATCCTGGCTTCTTCCCTCCTCTCCATGAGTAGCAGGGGTCAGTAAGAGGGAAGGAGCAGGTCTGGGGGGAGTCCATGGACATTGGGGGTTGGGGAGTAGGGTCAGGGCTTTTTTTTTCTTCTTCTTTAACTCACTTTTCAGAGGAGCACAATTGCACTCCTGGCTCCAGCTTCTTCTTTTTTTTAAAAAAATGGCCTCATTCTGTTGCCTCATCTTCCCTGGCACTTCCTCCTCCTCTTGTTCCCAGGGATGTTGGGAGCATCCATCCATGGGATGAAGTTCACTGAGCTTTTATCAGCTCTCCCCAACCTGGACTTTAGCTCACTTCCTGGTGACCTTGCCTAACTTGATGCAGATCGAATCAAACTAACCTGTGGATTTTCAGGTGTATGTTTTCCCCTTAAATTACCATTTATGCAACAAACCCAAGAAGCATTCCCTGATATTTGGGAAATGCTCACAGCTCAGTTCCCCAATGCAAGCCAAGCCTGGGCCCTAGGGAAGTCCGGTGAGCCTAAACATGACATCCCCCAATTTAAGAAGCACAGCATGAACATCTGCCAATATTTTCATATATTTGGGACAGGCATTGAGCTATCACTACATTCATGTGCAAAACCAAGAGAAATGTATTGATTAATGGGGCAAACTAGAGTAGAAGATAAACATGTTGTCCCTCATTAAAAATAACAAAACAAAAACAGCATATAATAAAAATGAAAGAATTTGAACAAGCTGTTTCAGCAATGAAGCAGGACTATTGGTAACCTTACGCTCACATTATGGTCTCAACATCTCTGTGGGATATTTTTTTAAAAACACCATTCCAGTCCCTGGGTGACTCATTGGGGTGCTTGAGCAGTCAGGAGGGTCTAATCTATGCCAGACGATGGAGTGTGTGCTCATTTTTCATGTATCCTAAAATATACCTGTTGTTGTTAATTATCTGCTTAAGTTTGTTACAAATGTAGTAGAATAAATATCATGGGGGGTGAGTTTCAGTAAAGTTTTCTGCTCCAGTCTGCTGTACTCTTGGGAGTAAGCTCCCAAGATATTAGTGAGCAAATTTTGCAATAACTTATCATCACACATGAACGTGTACTATGTAGTAATGTGTGCACACACTGTGGCAATTGCCACTGGAAGATTGAACATGAGAAGATGCATAGACCAGCACATCTCATTGACATGTCATGTCCTAAGACGCCAGAGTTAAAACTGAATGTTACAATGAAAATGTTTTAAATATTTGGGTAAGTAATTGCATTTTAATATATACTTGAAACATTAAAATATTGAGGGGGAAAACACTACACTCATTGACTTAAAATTCAATGGCTATCTGGTATTATTTATTTAAAATGCTGAGATAAAAATCACTACACTCTTTGACTTCAATGGCTATTGGATTTATTTATTTATTTATTTATTTAAACTTCTTATATGGTGCATGATATCATAAGATCACTAAGTGGTTAACATAAAATACAATTAAATACAATGTAAAACCAATGTGGTGCCCAATTTTTCAATTTATTTTTCCCTTGACCATTCATGCAGGGGAGGGTCAAAAAGAAATCACATCCAAAAATTGTTTGGAAAGTGTAAGAATTTTTGGAGAAATTTTCAAGGCTTTGACACTTACATTACTACTTGGAGCTGGCCGAGAGGTGTCTCCCTGTATGTGTTTCTTCCTGTTACATCTCATACGTTGTATACCCTCAGCTTGCAAAGACTCTTTTCTGCCTTGTCAGGTAGAGAGGTGGTTGCTGCAGCATCCCTCTGAATGGGAATAGTGCAAAGTGCTTTGCAAGCATAGGGTGTCATCTCTCCCTTCTCAGGTGGGGAGATGGTTCCTGCCACTTTCCTGCTGATCAGGAAGTTTTCTTTGCAAACACAGGGTATGCTGGGAGGAAAGTGGGTGCAACTGCATTGCTGCTTGGTTGGGCAGAGTGTTTTGCAAGCTGAAGTCCTGTTGGCTGTAGGTAGTCACTGTTGCTCGCCTTGCTGCCCATAAACTGGCATGAGGTAGCTGCTGCTGCTTCCCTCCTTAGCTGAGAGCATCCTATAGGTAGTTTGTGACTTAAGTTGGGAAGATGGGGAGTGCAATGTGTGACTCCGTTCGGACATCATGCTAAGCCACGGTGGTTAAGCATTTTGGATGAAACATTATGGCTTAGCCTGTCATGTGAACATGAGTTTCCAATGTTGAATGCAGAAACAGGAGATTCCAAAAGTTTTAAGAGCTTTAAAAACACATCCTGCTTGCAGCAACTCAGGCTGTTCACAATTGGCTTTCAGCACAGCAGCTGTTCCTAGAATGGCCGAGTGAGCATGTGAAGTTGACCATTCCAGGAACTGCTGCTGAACGGAAAGGTGATTGTGAAGAGCCCTGTTCTGCTGTGAGTGTTGGGGAGACATTTTAAAAGTGAAAAAAGATACGTAGAAGTCTCCTGAGCTACCTTGCACAATGAGTAAGGTAGACCGAACTCCTGCCTCACTACTCCCCTTAGAAAATTCTTCAAAGTTGCCCCTCTCCCTGTGAAAGAGGCAGGAAAAAACAATCCACCTCTTTTTCAGAGAGAGAAGAATTTTGCGAAAGGAGGGAGAAGGGTTCAGCACAGCATTAATACAAATACTCTGCGTTCAAGTAGAATGAAAGAAAGTGAACCCCACAATATATTTCTTACTATCCATCTGATCAAAACCTTTGCATTATTGGCATTCCTAACTGAATGGCACTGATACAAGTGTCTTCACATATGCCCCCCTTTCCAATATTCCACTCAATGTGGAGGCATTGTGGGCAGAGCTGGAGGGTACAGTCAGACATGTCCTGCAGACATTTGCCCTGTGTAAGAAAGGATGTACAAGGTTACCTCCATAATAACTTTGATGACACAATCAATTATCTCAATTGTTTGCCCATTACTGATTTAGCAAAGAAATTATCTGGTGGATTTGATTGATAGGAAGCATGTTTAAATTAACTGGACAATCAATATTAGTAGATAAAACAGCTTTCATCTCTTTCATCTCACAGGCAGCAGGCAAGTGTAGAAGTCAAAATGAGGAATCTTACTTCCATGTCCACTTTTCTGCTGCTGGAATTCTCAAACACCCGAGAACTACAGATCTTGTATTTCTTTGTGTTCCTAGTACTGTACTTGATAACAATAACAGGGAATCTTCTCATCATCCTTGCAGTAGTTCTGGATCACCACCTGCACACCCCAATGTATTTCTTCCTCATCAACTTGGCCATGCAGGATGTTGGCACAGTTTCAGTTATGCTACCCAAATCTATGGCTATGTCCCTCACGAATAGCAGGTCAATTTCCTATTTTGGATGTGTTGCTCAGGTTTACTTTCTTTTCCTCTTTGCATCATCAGATGTCATTATCCTAACTATAATGTCTCATGATCGCAGTGTTGCTATCTGCAACCCGCTCCAGTATGAGAGAATCATGCACAAAGGAGCCTGCCTTCAGATGGTAGTCATTGGGTGGATTGTTAGTCTTCTCTATGCCACATTACACACCAGTGGCACGTTTGCAATCACCTTCTGTTCTAATATTGTTAATCAATTCTTTTGTGAAATCCCACAGTTATTAAAGCTCTCCTGCTCTGATACGTACCTAGTTGAAATTGGGATAATTGTAGTAAGCTGTATTATAGGATTCGGATGCTTGGTCTTCATCATCATAACGTACATGCAAATCTTTGCTGCCGTGCTCAGAATCCCCTCCATGCACGGTAAAAGGAAAGCCCTCTCCACTTGTATTCCCCACATCACTATTGTCTCTGTGTTTATAGTCAGTGGATTCTTTGCCTATGTGACACCTATCGTTAAGGCTTCTTCTGACCTGAATATAGCTTTTGCTGTGATATATTGCATAATACCTCCTATGTTGAATCCGTTCATCTATAGCATGAGAAACAAAGAAATCAAGGATGCTTTGTGTAAACTGTTAGATTTGAGGTTCTCCTCTAAAACCATTGTTGGAGTTGTTCTGTAAGAGTTGGATTGTCTGCATTTCTACATGCAAATGCTCCTTCATGTTCTCTCAAAGCTTGTACAATAAACATAGACATTTCCCTTTACCAGCAAGACTGAATGTGGGGACGAGGTTGCTAGTGGAGTGGTGTGATGATGCCAGCAGACAGATGCACAAAGCTGCTGCCAGATTTGACCAGGCAGCACTTTTTTATCTTTTTGTTTTGTTTTTTATGCTTTTTCTACATTGTTGTTGGGAAAAGAAATTGTTGATTCAGGAAAATGGAGTCATCTTGGTTAACTTGTTTATGTTTGCATCACAGGGATCTGATCTCTTCCGGCAGGCTTATCCAGTCGAATTTTAAGACTTGGTTGATTTTAATAATGTATTAATTTTATATGTTTTAATCAGTTTTATATATTTTATATTGTTTTGTATTGATGTTGTTCCCCGCCTCTATCTGGAGGGAGAGGCTGGTTAAAAATAAATAAATATATTATTATTATTATTATTATTATGTGCAGGAAATGCTGGTAGATTATGGCTTAGCTGAGCATATTGGGGCACCTGAATGGTGAATCCCCATTTTTTTGCTCAGGGCTTAGGATCCATGGGCAAGGTACCAATTGCCTTTTGGGCTAACTTGACTTACTCCCTCGGAGTTGTGAGGCCTTGGGAAGGGTGTAACAGAAAGTTGTGGCCTTGAGGAGGTGCAGTCACAATTCCACCACTTTCAAAGGAAGGGTGGTGTCACCCATACCTCACCTGATAGTGGTGAATTGTAGCTTTCTGCACAGGCACCCTTTCTGATTCATTTTATACCCCATAAATATAGCTCTAATTCAATAAGATATTTTCTCTCTGTATCATTGCCAATTCTCACAGTTCAGTGTTCAGAATACATTACTTTTGTCACATAAAGTTCTCTCCATCCCCCTCTTGGTCATATGCTGTTTCATTCCTCTTCCTTTATTCATCTCCATCCTTCTCCAGATAAATACACTGAAACTTTCTCCAAGGTCAGCTGCATCAGTTGATTTCTGATTCAGGCAGAAATCCACATAAAATTAATACTATCTTAAACCAATAAAGTGAAGCTGTCTGCCTAGGCGGACACAAGGGATGCCTGTCCCTAGGAAATCTGGCCCTTTTAGCTCACCAGATTCCTATGGGACCACAACTTTGGAGTTGCTTTCTTTTCTTTCCTTTTGTTAAAGTATAAAAAGTGGTTTGTGCAAATTGCACAAATATAGGCTGTAATTTGCATAAATTATGGACACAAATTGGGCAAATTACTTTTGACATCAAACCAACCAACCAACCAACAAAAAAGCAAGTTAGATTAATGGGGCAAACTAGATCAAAATGGGGCAAAATGACCTCCATTATTGGGGGGGGGGGTGTTATTGAAATGGAACCTTCATCTGGCATTTAGCATATAACAATAATGAAACAATTTGAGCAAGTTATTTCAGCAATGAAACCAGACACTAGGTGACCTTACTCTCACATTATGGTTTCAATACCTGTCTGGTATATTTTAATCCCTCCCAATTCCAGTCCCTGGGTGACTCGTTTGGGTGCATGGGCAGTCAGGAGGGTCCAATCCATGTCAGCAGAGCAGATTTGAAAACACCTAAGGTCCAATATATCCTTGATGACATCATTAGTGTGAGTATCTTAGTTCAGGATGGCTCCAGGTTTGCTACATCTGCAACATTTTCCAGGGTCAATAGCATCGCTCAACCTAGGCAACTAATGAGGGTGCACCAGCACTTGACTTGGGACCTCCCACCTTCTCCCTCTCTTTGACTTGAATTAAGTAAGCAGGCAGTTAAGAAACCCTGTGTCAACATTCTCATAAAGCCTGCAAAGGGAGTGTCAGAATGTCAAAATGGTGGGCAGCTCAGAATTGTTAAGACCTGAACTTGATAACAATAATAGGGAATCTTTTCATCATTATTAGAGTTGTCCATGATCAGATTTTACTCTCCTTCCTATAATGGTACATGATTGCTATGTTGCTATTTGCAACCCCCTCCAGTATGAGAGAATTATGCACAAAAGAGCCTCCCTTAAAATGGGAGCCATTGCTGGGATTAGTAGTCTTATTTATGTCATTTTACACTCTGGTGGAACCTTTGCAACCACCTTCTGTTGTAATATTGTGAGGCAGTTCTTCTGTGAAATCCCACAGTTATTAAAGTTGTCTTGCTCTGAAGTTTACCTAATTGAAGTTGACTTTATTGTACTAAGCTGTACTATAGCACTAGTATTCTTTATCTTCTTCATCATAACATACAAGCAGTTCTTTTCTACAGTGTTCAAAATCCCCTCTGTACATGGTCAGAATAAAAGCCTCCTCCACTTATGTTCCCTATCTCATGATTGCCTCTATATTTTTATTCACTGTAGCCTTTGCCTATGCATGACCACCCACTGATGATTCTCCTGATTTGGATATAGCTTTTGCTGTGGTATACGCCATCATACCTGCTATGTTGAATCCATTCTTCTATAGCATGAGAAACACAGAGATCAAGGCTGCTGTGTGGGAAAAGTTAAGATTTGGGACTGAGAGGTCTTCTGTAAGCATTAGATTGTATACATTTCTGCATGTAAATGGTAAGTTCTGTACTTAGTAACCTTGTACAATGAATATGCACATTCCCATTTGCCAGCAATCCAAAGAATCGGGATAATAGCGCCAACAAGGTGGTGGGAGGTATGATGATGCTGGCTTATTGTGCCTGGTGGCTAAGAAATACAATAAAAAATTTAAAGTTCACCACACATATACTTATTTACGTGCCTCCTCACCCCACATATTATCTCCCCATTTTTCATTCATAATCCCATATAGAGCATTTTTCTCTCTCTCACTTTCTTACTTTTCTCATCATTCTTACTATTTTGGACTATATGTAGCAGTGCAGTCATTCACCATCCACGTTGTTCACAATTAAGAATCTACCTGCTATTCTCAAGTCAATGCTTTTATAACTCTGTAACCAGGATTAAAGCAAGTCTGAAATGTGACAATGTAAAGCGATGCATTGATTTGCAAATAGGTCTTTTTTGTGTTTTAAATGTTGTAGGATAATCCCAAGTACCCAGCCTGTCTTTTTGCCAAAAAAAAAATATCGTTCTGCTGTTCCCTACTTTTCTTATCCTGAACTCCATGGAAGTGCTGTTCCTTGTTGGAAAATAAGGAACGGAACCTCCAGAAGAATTATGACCCAAAGCTATTATGGCCTAGATGTCTCCAAGTCTGCCACATCTGCAACATTCTCCATGCTCAGTCATGCTCTATTCCATTCCCATCCTCTCACAAAAAGGTATTGTGTTTTGGTTCCCTGCTCCAATATCATGGTATCTTGACATAAGAGCAATTCCACCATGCCTGGCCCAGCCTGGGTATGGGGAGGCATTTTCGGGTGGGGGCGGTGGCAAGATGTGGAAGGTTATGATTGGCGAGCTATACATGGAGCCACCAGGAAGGGAGGGGTTTTATAACCCATAATATGGGTGCTTAGCCCTCTCTGCTTCCTCCTTGTTGTGCAGCTGCTGTTCGAATATGATCCAGGAGCGAATGCACAAGGCAGCAGAGGGGTGAGGCCTAGGCGCCGAAGCAATGCTTGGAGCAAGTGCGAGCAGCGGCACCGGACCTCCTTTTTAGGCCTTTTGGCCACAGGTTTGGTGGAACTTCTGTCCCTTTGTCCGTGCGGCTGCGTGGCCAGCGATCCCTGGGCTCGGCAGTTCTCCTGGCTGTGCGGCAGCATGGGCGGGAACCGGGCCCTTGCTGGATCCAATTTTCAGCTTCTTTGCCTAGATGGCTGCGTGGGCAGTGATTATGGGCCTGGCGGTTGTCCTCACCAGTGTGGTGCCATGGAAAGGAGCCCAGCCCTCAGCAGTGCGGTACCCAGCCTAGTGAGTGCGGCTACACCTGGGGCGATTTGGTCTTTTCCTGGCTCCATTTAACTGTTTGACATTTTGGTGGGACGCACAGCCAGGCGGGCACCGTTTGCAGCCTCCATACCCCCAGAACGTGGCAGGTTTCCCCTCAGTTGGAGCAGCCACGCGTTGGGTACCCCAGCTCATTCAGAGGGTCTACTCATGAGTAGCAGGGCTCTCCTTTTCTCCCTACATGCCAGTGTGTGCGCACGTGTGTGTGTGGTGGAGAATAACACATGTTGTGCCATTTACCTCTCTTTACTATTATTCATAATTTTATTGTGTTAATTATTCTATACTGCCCCATAGCTGAAGCTAGGGAGGGAATTCTAGGTTTTCAGGCAGAGAGTGGAAGCCTGAAAGCCTAGAAGAATTACTGCCAGCCATGGGCCCACTACAGTGGGCCCATAGCTCAGAGACAGAATACCTGCCTTGCGTACAGAAGGTCCCAGGGTCAATCTTCTAAGTTGCAGGAAGGCACTTTCAGGCGGCATCTTAGGAACAACCAGTATGTGACCCAGAAAAGGATTTGGGGACCCCAAGGCAAGGGGAAAGCTGCTTGGCCTCATCCCAAATGCAGACATAGTGATGAGTCATCTTAGGAGGAAATGGGTCGTAATAGTGCTGTAATTTTGGCCAGGCTTCAAGCAGTAGAAAGGGAGAAGGGCTTGAACCCCTCTCCCACCCCAACCCAGTTGCAGAAGGCTGGCAAGGGCCACCACCAGACACAAATTCAAGTACAAGCCAATCTCTTACAGCCCCTCTCTTCCAGATTAGATAGGGTGGAGGCTTCATCCAGCCAGGCTTCTGACCAGCAGCAACAATCTAAGCTCATGGTGGACAACCCCAATGCTATGACTACTGCAGACCCTGAACTGCATCGAAATGTCATCCCAATGGTCCATGTGCCAGCCATTCTCAGAACCAGAATGAATCAAGGTACTTCCCAGGGACAGGGGGGAGTGTGGGACTATTACACAGTCTCCTTTTCAGCACACGGACCCTTTGCCCCTGTGGGGATGGTATCCTTGGTATACTGGGTTGTCTTGGCCCCAAATAGGGATCACTGGCACTGTGGGAAAATATAGCCCTGTAGCACAGGCGTCCTTGTCCAACACAACATCTGGGATCATTTCAGCAGGTAATGCTGGCCTAGGTCAGGGGTTGACACAGCCCATTCCGCCAACAACAAGCACCCATGAGGGAAATGTGACGGCTCTGCCAAATGTAATCCGGGAGACAGGGAGTGAGCCTACAACAGGAACAGAAAGTAACCCAACTACGACAGCAGGCTCCCTGGCATCAGGCCTGGGCATAGCGTGCACTGCTGTATGGCAAGGTCCTGCAGGTGATACCATCACACTGAATACAAAGGACCCCTTTGCAGGGTCAGATAGATATGCAATTCCAAAGGGAAGCACTTAATCCCCTCTGGGATACCACTTACTTCCTGCCACATGGGAAAAAATACTGAGAGGGGAAAACATCGATATCTTTTCCCTGCTGTTCAGAGAACTGGAGAGCAGTGATAAAGACAATATGGGTGAAAAGGAGGTTGAGAGACTGAGGAGGTGGCCAGGGCGTGGGCTCACTGGCTCCCAGGATGCCTCATTTATATGGGAATAATTCCACAGCATTTCCCGGAATGGGGCTACATACTCACAAAGTATCTCAACATGATTTATCGAGCATACACTGAGTATGAGGGAGGTGCTTGGCTCGCTTACGATGAATCGTTTTGTAGAAAGGCAGCATGACCATTTCCTTCAATGGGACGTCAGGAACCACGACTTATGGTTGCAGTTCATGAAGCCTGCCAGACTGGGATTTGGGGAAAGGGCCGATAGCAGCCACATAATTGCAAAACAACAACCCGCCTCCAAGGTTAGAGGGAGAGTGGGGCAGGGGGTTCAACTCCACCTGCCCTGCTGGGAATACAGTGCCCATGGCACATGTTCATGGTCCCCTTGCAGATATCGGCATGAGTGCCCCATCTCAGGGGACTGCACATGGCATCAAACTGCAATAGAAATAGGGGCGGGCATGGTGCACATAGAGAGGGACAAAGGAATCGGAGATAAGGAGGGCAACAACATCAACAACAACCTCCTGCAAAAGGGTTCCAGCCCAGTTAAACTTATCCCTCTATAGCTTTTGCTGGCCCAGTACCCAAAAAGGCAGGATGACATGTATCTGAAATCCAGTTTTTTTGGGAGGTTTTCCCATCCTGTTTCAAGGACCTAGGATAGCATCTTTTGCTAATTATCACAATTCTGTGTACACTATGGAAAACTTAGTTAGGGAAAAATCAATAAAGAAATTGCGTCCAGCAGAGTTGTTGGCCCTTTTTGCAAGCCCCCATTTGGCCATTTGCAGGTTTCTCCGTTAGGCATAGTGCCGAAAAAGAACCCGGGGGAATACAGGTTAATTCATAACCTGTCTTTCCCAAAAGGAGAGTCAGTTAACGACTTCATCCCATAACATTTAAGTTTTGTACGTTACACATCATTTGACTCAGCAGTCCTAATGATATGTAGTAATGGCCCTGGGATGTTAATGGGAAAATGCGACATAAAGTCTGTATTCCGGATTCTTCCCATCAACCCAGCTGATTTCAATTTATTAGGTTTTTGTTTTCAGAGATCATATTGCATAGACAGAGCCTTTCCCATGGGTTGTTCTATCTCCTGTGCCATGTTTGAGAAATTCAGCTATTTCTTGGAGTGGGCACTGCAAATTAGAACTGGATTAACCGGTACGACTTGCTATCTTGATGATTTTTTTGGTCTCTGGACCTGCAAAAACAATCAGTGTTTATGTCTAATGAAATTTCTATCCCTGACCAAGGAGCTGGTTGTCCCCTTGGCACACAAGAAGACTGAAGGTTCATCGAGCACTATGACTTTCCTAGGAATCAAACTTGATTCCATTAAACAATGTAGCCAGCTGCCTGCTGACAAGTTGTCTGCCTTGAAGGACAGGCTCTTAGCAATTATTCATTCAAAAAAGGTGACACCGCCAGCTCCAGGAGACCGTGGGTCACCTAAACTTTGCCTGCTGAGAGATAGCTCCAGAGCGTGCTTTCCTCTGCCAGCTTTCTTGTAGATCACTGGAGAAGTCATGCCCCAGTATGCATAATTATATGATGCCAAAGCATGATCTTCTGGGCCAACAAGAGAGCTGCCAGTTCAATCTTCGGAACGCAGCTGAGTATGAACTGGCGCGCCAACATCCAGTGGTTGGGCAGACACGGCTTGCATTGGGAACACCTTCTGCACACCTTATTTCAGCGACAGGTGGCAGAGGCCCCACCTGAGGTGCTGTTAATACACCTGGGAGGAAACGATCTGGGGCTGCTGAAGGGCAAGGCCTTGATCTTATAAGCAATCGTCGATTTCCAGACAATTCAGCAGCATTGGCCCAACATTAAGATTATCTGGTCTTGTATCATGCCCAGGTTTAATTTGCATGAGGGCAGCAATCATAGGGCAGAGAATGCCCATAAACAAGTCAACACTGAAATCTTCAGGGATTTGACAAAGCATGGCGATTTTAATATTCAACATCTGATGATCAGCCTATCGTGGAGGGAGCTATATAGGCAGGATGGGGTCCATTTATTGGACCTAGGAAATGATGTAATTCTGAACAATCTGCAAAGGGGTTTACAGGAAATCATTAGAGCTAGGTGGGGGGATGAGTAAGCAAGTGGCTTGACTCCCCCCATGGCAGGAAGGAAAGGACATCCAGAGTGGGATTTAAATTGGTGAGCATTCAATGGCACTGTTGCAGTGATTGGTAATACCTGAGGCTCCCAGCTTTGAGCCCCACAGCATAGCTGGCGAGATAAGGGTTACGTTTGAGGCCAACTCTTCTCACTTACTTGGAGCCATGCGGCCCAGGGGAAGGTGACACCGGAAGGCCTCCATACCCCAAAAAGGGTGGGCCTGTGGGAGGGTGATAGCCCAGCGCCAATCCACAGGCCAGGAATGTCTCGCCCGATTCAGGGAAGGGCCAGGTAACTGGCCATATTGGATGCCCTATAGGTTATCACCCCCTTTGCAGTTGTTTAATAAATGTGGCCCTGTTTAAATGCAACTTATGTGTGTCGTCTTGTCATTTACCCACCTACACTCTGCAATACCTTTTGCCAACAAGACTTTGATGACAACGAAGTCCGTTTCAGAGAATGCTAGACATGAATTTCACTTAAACTTGTGCTTATTTTTCATTCATTCAGAAATATATTAGATGCATTAATTATCTGTTTAGATTCCTTGTAAAAGTAGCAGAAGTAATATCATGGGTGTAGGAGAGAATGAGTTTCAGTAATGTTTTCTGCTTAGGTCTGCTGGACTCTTGGGAGTAAGATCCCAAGAAGCCCAACCAAGTCAAATGACTTCCCTTCCAATTTATGTCATCGTTATTAGTTCTTGCAACAATGTGTCCCTATTATCATCACAAATGAAGAACATTTAAGCATGTACTAATGTGTGCACACACTGTGGCATTGCTACTGGAAGATTGAACATGATAAGATCCATGAACTCTCACACACCATCGGCACGTCATGTCCTAGAAAGCCAGAGTGAAAACTGAATCTTACAGTGAAAAGGGTTTAAATGTTTGTGTAAGTAATTCCATTTTAATTTGGTTATGCATCTGCTGCTATAATTTCAACTGCTCTCATACTTGAAACATTAAAATGGAGAGGCAAAAACCGCTACACTCTTTGACTTAAATATTCATTGGCTATCTGGTTTTATTTATTGAAAGTGCTTATATAGTGCTTGATAAGATCACTAAGTAGTTACATAGTGATCTTATGGTATCACTACATAGAATACAATTTAAAAACAGTTATAAATACTAGTGTTGTGCCAAATTTTTGATCTTTTTTTTTTTTTTTTTTTTACCATTCAAGCCAGAGGGAGAGTCAAAAACAAAATACATTCTAAAATTGCTGGGAAAGACTAATAATGTTTAGGCACATTTTTGGGGTGTGGGGCTTTGGCACTCTCAATACTACTAGGGGCTGGCTGAGAGTTGTGTCTTTGTGTGTTGTTCTTCCTCTTACATTCCACATGCCATCTACTGTCTGCTTGCAAAGGCTCTTCTGTCTCCCGTCAGGCAGGATGCTGCTGCTTTCCTCGGAACGGGAATAGTGAAAAGTACTTTGTAAGCATAGGGTGTTGTCATCTCGCCCTTCTCAGGAGGAGAGATGGTTGCTGTCACTTCCTCCAGAGTGGGAAGAGAGTACATATCAAGAAGTTGGTGGCAGTCAAGCTATCCAGATAGCTAAAAGAATGTGGTAGGTTTTTGGAGGTGTCTGTAGGTTAAGAGTGTCTCTCTCTCTCTCTCTCTCTCTCTCTCTCCCTCCCTCCCTCCCTCTCTCTTTCTTTCTCCTTCCCTTCCATTTTTATTATTTTAGAGACTTATTTTAATAATGTATTAATTTGAATGTTTGTTTTGATTCCTCCCCCTATTAAATAAACCCTAGTTCTTGCTTTATAAATTGCTCACTAATTTCTCACACACTCCTTTTCAGGGATCAGGTGAGTGAGAGGGTTTTTATTTTATTTCTATTTTAAACTGCCCTACTTCCATCAATCCTTCACCAATGTCTTGAAATTTTCAGGTTATGTAAAATCAACGTTTCTTTCTGGAAGTTTGGTGAAACATATTCAATTTTATGAGTGTAGAATGACCTACCCCCCATTACTTGTTTAGAATGGTAGAACGTACAATTCACTTATCTCACAAAACTGTATGAACCCAGGTCCCATGGTTTCCACTACCTGACAAGTTTTCTGGTAGGAAACGTGGGATTACATACATGTATACATTAAACCAAACTCTGAATAATGCCATAAGGACTGGTTTAATCACTGGGAGACTAATTTATGATGAAAATGAGAATGATTCAAAGTTGCCAGACCAACTCTGTCTTCTTCAATTGAAATCTAAAGCCCAAACTTAATATGGCTAGGATTCTGGCCACAGCCATTGCTCCCAAAAGTTACATAGTTCCTCTTTCCAATGGAATGATAACTCCAATAAGTGTTATTAGCAGCTTCCTTTCAAATGAAAATAGCAGTTGCATAAGTGTGATATCTGTCAGGACCACAACAGGGAAGGAAAGAGTTAAATTCTGTCTTCCTGCACACTAGGGACATGATCCTGACTACACCACCCCTCTACTGCTATTTGCTCTTTTCAGAAGATACACATAAAATTTAGCCTCATGTTTAAGGCCACATGTGTTTTGGTCCTAATAATTATTTTTAGATGTTTCCAGCCATTTCCCCTGCTTTTCTCTCTCAGAATTGAACATCTCAGCCCCTCCTTCTAAAGCAGCCCCTCCAGCCCCTGAAAATGCTGCACAGAGCATCAGGAAAGCCCACTGATTAGAGTGACCTGTGGGGGAACCCCCCAAAATTGGGCTGACGGAGGGACCTTCTTTGAGCAGAGTATTTCCTTTCGTCAAGCAGAAGTCAAATCCTAGTACATTACCATAGTTCTTTCTTAAGTACCAACCCTCTATTTTTCTTCCCTAACAGGGTTTTGGAATATATATGGAGCACCGAATTTTGGATGATAAGTCCTAACTTTCTTCTTTACTGTCAGTCCGTCTCCTCTTCTCTTTCTTAAATAAACCACAACTATGATCTGACCAAAGGCTGGTAATGCTTGGGATGTTCTATGAGTAAGGCGGGAACAGGGATTGGCTGTGTCCCTTCCTACTCTTGGATTATTTCTGTGAACTGAAATGTTGGGGGATTCCTTTTCTGTGAGAACCTTTTTACCTCTGTGAAAAGTGCCCCCTTTCTGGTGAAAATTTGCAGGGGGAACATGGAAATTGAAGACGAAGTGTAAGCCCATTTTGTGGGGGCTGAAAGGAAGGACCATTGTCCCGGCAGAAATCATTTCTTCTGCACTTACAGCCAAGCCAGATATTATAGCATGATTAGCAACCATGTCTCTGCATTTTTAAAGAAAATTATTCAAAGACTGGGGAAGGGAGGGACTTTTCTCCAGACCAGAGCACTTGGGAAAGCAGTAAAGCAGGTGTGGTTACATTTCATCTCATGATCTAAAGTGCTGCCTCCAAATTTGTTTCAGTGGTGATGGCAGCGGCAAAGCAGTCAGTGATTTGCCACCAAAATGTGTTTGGGAAATGGATGGTGGGCTAAAAAAAGCAAAAATTAGATTTAAAGCCATTTTTAGACCTAAATTTGGACAATTTAGCTGCCATCATAGTTTACTGCCAAATTTAAGCAACATGCCGTTGATTTGCCATCTTGAGTATTATTTTTGTGGAAGGAACATGGTATGTAAACCAAGTAAATAATATTGTTTTGTTGTTGCCCAGCTTAAAATTTGGTGGTCTTGAAATTGCCTCCTGGAGCCCCAAAAGTTGTCCTCACCAGGTTTAAAACCAACAACTGATCCCAAAGAAAACCATTCCTCTGTGTACAAATTCCTCTTTATGGCAACCCTGAATTGGCAAAATGGAGGGTGGGGGTATTTCATGCTGTAAAAGTAATGGCTGGTTTTGCCCTTTGATTCGTCAATGCTGTCGATAATGTCTTTTATCCAAACATATGTAGCCTTTTCATCCTTTCTGCCTGTTTTAACTTCCCACCCTCCCACCCCTATTGTGGTGTAATTGGATAAGGAGATAAAAAAATCTTGAGAATTACACATTTTCTGAAGTACCCTTTTAAATCCAGTATAGTGGGTTGTTTTCAAGATTCTTCCCCTTCCGTAATGGTATGTTCAATGGAATGTAAGAACGTGAACCCCACAATGTATTTCTTACTTTCCATCTGATAAAAAACTATGCATGATTGACATTCCTGACTAGATTGATTTTTAACAAATGTCTTCCCAGATGCCCCCTTTTCTGACATTCCACCGAATGTAGAGGAATTGTTGGCAGGACTCGTGAATAGAGTCACACATTTATCTCCATTAACGGAGAAATTGGCTTTTCCTCAGCAAGCAGCCATTTGTTTTATGTAGGAAAGAATGTAAGGGCCAGGGGCATGGCAACTTTTAAGAGACAACTCTTTGATCTCAATTGTTTGCCCGCTACTGATTTAGCGTAGAAACACCTGGTGTATTTGTTTGGTAGGAAACATGTTTAAATTATCTGGTTAATCAATATTAGTAGATAAACAGCTTTCATCTCCTTCTTCCCACAGGTAGCAGGCAAGTAAAGAAGAGAAAATGAGGAATGTTACTTTCTTGTCCACTTTTCTGCTGCTGGAATTCTCAGACATCCGAGAACTACAGATCTTGTATTTCTTTGTGTTCCTAGTACTGTATTTGACAACTATAACAGGGAATCTTCTCATCATCCTTGCAGTAGTTCTGGATCACCACCTGCACACCCCAATGTATTTCTTCCTCATCAACTTGGCCATGCAGGATGTTGGCACAGTTTCAGTTATGGTACCCAGATCCTTGTCTCTGTCTCTCATGAATAGTAGATCAATTTCTTATTCTGGATGTGTTGCTCAAGTGTTCTTTTACCTCTTCTTCGCATCATCAGATATTTTTGTCCTAACATTAATGGCTTACGATCGCCATGTCGCTATTTGCAACCCTCTCCATTATGAGAAAATCATGCACAAAGGAGCCTGTCTTCAGATGGTAGCCATTGGGTGGGTTGTTAATCTTCTTTATGCCACATTACACACTGGTGGCACATTTGCAATCACATTCTGTTCTAATATTGTAAATCAATTCTTTTGTGAAATCCCACAGTTATTGAAGCTCTCCTGCTCTGACACTTACCTAGTTGAAATTGGGATAATTGTAGTAAGCTGTGTTATGGGAGTAGGATGCTTGGTCTTCATTATCATAACTAGGGATGTGCACTGGATCGGACCCGATCCACGATCCGAGTCCGGTCCAGTGGGAAATCGGATAAATTATCCGATTTCCGATCCCGCAGCTGGATCGGCCGATCCAATCCGAACCGGTCCGAAAAAGCTCCGAACCGGTTCGGCGGATCGGCGGGCGCCCACTGGCGCCCACCGCCGCTTCCATTGGCGGGTGCCAGCGGGCGCCCGCCGATGAAAGTGGACAGCGGGGGGGGGAGGAGGGGGGCACTTACCTTCTCGGCCCGGTGGCTCCCGTCCGGCGCCGGCGCCTACTACTACTAGCAGGCTCCGCGGCCTGCTCTAGGGTGGCGCGCCGGGTGATGTCATCACCCGGCGCGCTACTCTAGAGCAGGCCGCGGAGCCTGCTGGAAGTAGTAGGCGCCGGCGCCGGACGGGAGCCGCCGGGCCGGGAAGGTAAGGAGGGGGTGCGTGGAGGGGAGGAGGGGGCGCGCGGAGGGGGGAGGGGGGAGGGGGGCCCTTACCTTCTCGGCCCGGTGGCTCCCGTCCGGCGCCGGCGCCTACTACTACTAGCAGGCTCCGCGGCCTGCTCTAGGGTGGCGCGCCGGGTGATGTCATCACCCGGCGCGCTACTCTAGAGCAGGCCGCGGAGCCTGCTGGAAGTAGTAGGCGCCGGCGCCGGACGGGAGCCGCCGGGCAGGGAAGGTAAGGAGGGGGTGCGTGGAGGGGAGGAGGGGGCGCGCGGAGGGGGGAGGGGGGAGGGGGGCCCTTACCTGCCCGGCCCGGCGGCTCCCGTCCAGCGCCGGCGCCTACTACTCCCAGCAGGCTCCGCGGCCTGCTCTAGGGTGGCGCGCCGGGTGATGTCATCACCTGGCGCGCTACTCTAGAGCAGGCCGCGGAGCCTGCTCGAAGTAGTAGGCGCCGGCGCCGAACGGGAGCCGCCGGGCCGGGAAGGTAAGGAGGGGGTGCGTGGAGGGGAGGAGGGGGCGCGCGGAGGGGGGAGGGGGGAGGGGGGCCCTTACCTGCCCGGCCCGGCGGCTCCCGTCCGGCGCCGGCGCCTACTACTCCCAGCAGGCTCCGCAGCCTGCTCCAGGGTGGCGCGCCGGGTGATGTCATCACCCGGCGCGCTACTCGAGAGTAGGCCGCGGAGCCCGCTGGTAGTAGCCGCCGGTGCCGGACGGGCCGAGAAGGTAAGCAGTGGCGGGGAAGGGGGCTTACCCCCCCCCCCGGAGCCGTCCGCTTCTATCCGCTGGCGCCCGCGGGCGCCAGCGGATGGAAGCGGGCGGCCCCAGGGGGGGTAGGGAGCACGGGGGAGGGGGTTTACCTGCCGGGGCCGTCCACAGCGGACGGCCCCGGGGGGGGGAGGGAGTTAGGCCCCCCCTTACCCACCCGCCACCATTTTTTCCTCATAGACTTGCATTGCAATGCAAGTCTATGGGGAAAAAAATGGCGGCCGATCCAAAAATGTACGATTTTTGGGTCGGGATCGGACTCGATCCGGTCCGGGGGGCCTCCGATTTTGTCCGAACCGGTCCGGGACAAAATTGGAGGTCCCGATCCGGGTCCCGATCCAATCCGGGGGGTCCGTGCACACCCCTAATCATAACATACATATATATCTTTGCTGCCGTGCTCACGATCCCCTCCGTACATGGTAAAAAGAAAGCCCTCTCCACTTGTATTCCTCACATCACTATTGTCTCTGTGTTTATATTCAGTGGACTCTTTGCCTATGTGACACCTATCACTGAGGCTTCTTCTGACCTGAATATAGCTTTTGCTGTGATATATGCCCTAATTCATCCCATATTGAATCCATTCATCTATAGCATGAGAAACAAAGACATCAAGGATGCTTTGTGTAAGCTGTTAAATTTGGGGTTTTCTTCTAAATCCATCTTCATAGTTCTTCTGTAAGAGCTGGCTTGTATGCATTTCTGCATGTAAATTGTCATTCTTATACGCTCAAACCTTGTACAATAAACACAGACATTTCCCTTTACCAGCATGACTGAGTGTGGGGATGAGTTAGCTGATGGGGTGATGTGAGGTGTGAAGATGCTGATAGACAGATGCATAAGTAGGCTGACCATATGAAAAGGAGGACAGGGCTCATGTAACTTTAACAGTTGTAGAGAAAAGGGAATTTCAGCCGATGTCATTTGTATGCAATTAGTTCCTGGTGAAATTCCCTCTTCATCAGAACAGTTAAAGGTGCAGGGGCCCTGCCTTCTTTTGTATCTGGTCACTCTAGTATAGTGCCTGCAACTTTAATTGTTGTAATGAAGAGGAGATTTCACCAGGTACTAATTGCATACAAATGACGCTGGCTGAAATTTCCTTTTCTCTGCATCTGTTAAAGTTACAGGAGCCCTGTCCTCCTTTTTATATGGTCAGCCTATGCATAAGGCTGCTGCTAGATTGGGCCAGGTGGCAGTTTTTTCCCTTACTCTGCACAGATATTCAGCGAGGATGTTGTTTATTTGGGGGAACTGATTCATTTGGTTAATTTGGTCATGTTTGCATCTCAGTCATGTTCAGAACATCCAGGTAGATTATGGCATAGGTGAGCATGTTGATGTACCTTGATGTTGATTGGTGACTCCCCCTCCCATTTTTTATTTTATTATTATTTTTATCAGGGTTGTAGGACCTGTAGGATACAAATTGCATTTTGGGGCAAATTGTCTCATCCTGTCATTGTTGTGGGGCCTTGACAGAGGATGTTATGGGAAGGCCTCCCTTTTCACCTAGAACGACATGGCCCAGAGGAGGTGGAGACACAATTCTACCACTTTCCAAGGCAGAGCAATGTCACCCATTCTTCTCACAGGCTAGTCAACTGATGGAGGTAAAACATAGCTTCCTGCACACACACCCTTTTCGATTCTATTTATATCCAATGAATATAGCCCTAGTTCAACCCAATATTATCTTTCTTTATCACTGCCAATACTCACGACTCAGTTTTCAGAATGCATTACTTTTGGCACATCAAGTGCTCTCCGTCCCCCTCTTACTTATATTCTGTGCCATTCTTCCTTCTTTGTTCATCTCCTTTTTTCTCCAGCTAAATGCCTCTGAACCGTCTCCAAGGCCAGCTCCATGACATTATTTCTGATCCATGCCCAAAATCCAAATGAAATTATACATAGTTTAATCATGGGGATGATTGCTTCTTGGAATTGCTATCTTAATCCAAAAAAGTAAAGCTGTCTGACTAGGTTGTCACTAGGAATGCCCATCCCTGGGAAATCCAGCCTATTTTAGGCTTGCCGAATTTCTGTGGTGCACCTGACTTGGCTTGCCATTTGAGAGTCGAGCCTCAGGTTTCTTCCTGAAATACAGGCATTTCCCCCTATTTTTTTTTTTAAAAAAAATGTTTATTTGTTGTTCCAACCATCATGGTCCTATCAACTCTACATACACAAACAATACAGATGAAAACATAAAAAACTTCATAATACAAAAAATTTAAATACAAAAAAATACTACTACAGGTTTCCATTAGAACGTGTCCATATATATGTGAAACATAGTTTTACATTTAATGTAAGAATTTACATTAAAAGGTCCATAAATGTATACAAGTTAATACTACTAATATGTTAAAAGTTAACTTCATTTTAAATTTCATCATTACAGTTCACCATATTGACCTCTATGAATCTTCTTCACAACTTTTGGGCAACCATTGTGTATCTCGCAACTCTGTCTGTCACAAATTTGTCAGCATCAGAGAGCAAATATATAACTTTAGCTTGATCATCACTTGATCATCCCATAACAGATTAAAATTTAATTTTGTCCTAGGCTACCGGAGGCACGTTGGCTGAGAGAGGGTTGGGTTTGAATTGGAGGAGACCTGTGTGTGCTTGCTGTTCCCCTCCCTTCCCTATCAGCTGCAAAGAACTAAAAAAAAATGTGTAAAAGGCAATTGGCGTTAATTTTGGCTGCAATCTGTGCAATTTATGCAAATGTCATCCATAACTGGCACACATTACAGCCGCAGTTTGCATAATTGTGGAAATTGCACATGCGATTTGTGCAACGTCCTTGTTATGCAAATAAAAGAGCAACCAGAAATCTGTAAATTAGCCCAATGTGATGCAGATTGTGTCAGGACAGCTTGCAGAAAAGGGAGCCAAATTCCCAGGAGGGATTCCTCCAACATTCCTAGTTGGTGCCCAGGTTGATGACAAGCCTGGTCAAAGGTTCACATACTCCCAGGGTGCTCACATTAGGGCCACTACATGAATAATCCAGCCCACAGGATTTTTAAAAAATGTATTTAAAAAGAAAGGTTTCCTAAAACTTATTTCAGGATACCAAAAATTAAGTTACAGTTATTAAAGTATAAAACGATGAAATATTGAAATATTGAAATATGGATGGTGAAGACAGAGCATCCATTTCTGAGCAGAACTTTTTTTTTACTCCTGTGTAGATTTTTCTAATCCCAGCTCTGTGTATATGTCTGGACCTTGGGGAGGGAGAGGCAATCTATCTGCAATGATGATGACATTACGTGTTCCATTACCTGTGATGGCACTTCATCATACTTTATCACATTTTTTTCTATTTTCAGTGTCAGACTTGAGACTACATTTTCATCTAAACATCGTATCATTTTGATTCAGAGGCCCAAACTACCTGCTGTGTAGTTCCATGATAGTTCTCTCCCCTCCATTTCCCCCATTTTCATTTTAATACAAAGCAGCTGCAAAATGAATGGTGCATTGCCAAATGCATGCATGGTGAAAATTCAACCCCTGTGCAAAGCATATGACTTTGACATGGTGACATTATTTCTGCCAGAGCACTGGATTCAATTTTGGAGAAGCTCTCTGGAGCTGCAGTACACCAAATGATTGGTATTTGGGGCAATGGGGGCATGGCTTGTTGAATCTTCAAATAACCAATGATGATATGGTTCAGATGATGCAGAGCAAGCTCAGTTGGCCAATCAGGGGTTGCACAATCAAAATGGCTATCAGATGTATCAAGAGGCCAGAGGCCTTGTTTATGGTAAGCTGTAGTCTTAGAGATTGTTTTAAGAAAGTCTGTTTCTCTGTGGGCTTATCTCTGTCTCTATTTCCTACAGGACTTGCTTGCAGAGGTCTTGGAGTAGATAGTTTCCCTGGTAACAAGGAATGTTTGGAAAAGGAGGGGCCTCTCTTACAAGCTGTCACTCACTTTGTAGCGTCATCAACAGGAGGTTGAACTGTGCAGCCCTTTTGGCACATGGGTGTAGTTTACAGGTCAGAGGACCTGTCTGTCAAGTGGCTTGAAATAAGCCAGGCCTCCAGTCTATAAGAGGGGGGAGCAAAGGTGAGGAACCGTTGCTAGAGATCATCTTTGGATGCTTGGCCTGAAACCTCTCGTGTTTGGATTATACCTGTTTCGAGCACTCTGTACATGCTCACTTATTTGATATTGTTGCCTGGTTAGCCCAATGTATTAAATGATGCTTAATCTCTTGTAAGACTGCTTAAAATCACAGCCTTAATTTGCCTTTACTAGGTTGTATCCCTAGGATATTGTATCCCTAGGATATTGCACTATGAAAGAGGTATGAAAGTGGTATATAAATGGCAGGAGCCACACCAAGCAGGATATAACACCATGAAAGCAGTATGAAAGTGGTATATGCTATGTGTCAATGGGCCCCAACAGTGGTCAGTGCACTTCAATACCACTATAAAGCAGTAGTGTGACTCCTACCTTTTATATACTGCTTTCATACCACTTTCATAGTGCAATATCTTGCTTCGTATAGATGAAGGCATAGTCTCAAGTCCTTCACGCTCAAAGCAGGTCTTAGAACTTTGAAAGAAATATCCCCCCCCCCAAAAAAAAACTATTTCATTGTAACAAAAATTAGTTGCAATTTAAAAATATAAAGCTGTGAAATGGTTCAGTTGATGCTGAAGACACACCACCCATTTCTGAGCAGGAGGAGAGCATGTAAGTACACACAGGTGTATAACTAAAACTGACAAAGATTGCCTGGGCATGTAAGCAGGATCATTTGTACTCAACTGTTATTATTATTATTATTATTATTATTATTATTATTATTATTATTATTATTACTTATATACCGCCCCATAGCCGCCACAGAGAAGGCCCTCTCCCTTGTTGCCGTCCCCTGAGCTTCCTTTGGAGTAGGCACCCAGAGGAGGGCCTTAGATGTTGAATGTAGTGTTCGGGTAGGTTCATGTCAGGAAAGACGTTCCATCAGGTATTGTGGTCCCAAACCGTGTAAGGCTTTATAGGTTAAAACCAGTACCTTGAATCGGGCTCGGAAACCTACAGGCAGCCAATGCAAGCGATTATAAGGTAATTGATCGAGGAAGAACAGTATCATGTGTTGTTAGCAATTGTCAGAGATCCATCTAGGCTCGAATCATTCCCTACCACTTGGTTTTAATCCCTGAGCTAAACAGAGACGCTGGAAGAAAACACAATAGTATCTGTGTATTGTTCTTTTTTGTCATTGATAGTAATTCCTCTGCTACTAACACTTCAATTGCTTTACAATTGGACTGTGAAAACCCTCATACGATGCATGAATTTGTGCATTACCCTAATGTCACAAACCTAGAACTTTGGTTTTGTTGTTTTGCTGTTGCTGCTACTGTTGCGGTGATTCTTGTTGTTACCGAGTTTCATTCTTTTTCTCTCTCTCTCTCTCTCTCTCTCTCTCTCTCACACACACACACACACACACACACATGTACATGTCAGTTTCTCCTTATCTGTCTTATACACAAATCCCCTCTCAGTGAAGTACTTCTGCCAGAGTAACTGCAAGCATGCATAAGCCTAGTAAGCAGGTGGACAATGGACCAGGGACAGCCATGCTTGAGCCAAACTGCTGCCAGGCTTCCACTGCTAGAGCAGTCCCATTGGTTCTGTGGTCAGGACAAGCCGGTGGAGGCCAGGCTGCCATCACTCTCAGCTGCTGCCACCCCACTCCTGACACCACAGGCCCATCAGTCAGCTGCCATCACTCAGTGCAAGCAAGCAGGCTAGGCAGCCCTATTTGGTGTAGTGTCCTCCTCCTCCTCGCTCAGGCACCCCATCTTCCTTGGCATTTCCTCCTCCTGTTGTCCCCAGGGATGTTGGGAGAATCCATCTGTGGGGTGAAGTTCACTGAGATTTTGTCTGTTTCCCCCACCACCACCACCACACACACACTTTGGCTCACTTCCTGGCAACCTGGCCTAACTTGATGCAGATTGAATCGAGTCAGCCTGTGGATTTTCAGGTGTTTTCTCTCTCTTTAAATTGCCATTTACACAACAAACCCAAGAAGCATTTCCTGATTTTAGGAAAAAGCTTGTGATTCAGATCACCAATGCAAGCCAAGCCTGGGCCATGGGGAAATCTGGTGAGCCTCAACATGACATCCCTATCGTTCCTCCAATTGATGAAGCACAGGGTGAACATTCACCAATATTTTCACGTATTTGGGACATGCTTTGAGCTATCGCTGCATTGATGTGCAAAACCAAGAGAACTGTATTGATTAATGGTAGGGTGACCTGATTTTGGAACCCAAAATCCTGGTCCCCCCCCGCCACCCCAAACAACCCTCCCACCAAGCCACCCACCCCCAAAAACATCAGCCCGGACCTACCTGGTTCTCTTCTGCTGCCTCCACCGCCGCCGCCACCACCACCGCCGGGTCCCCCACCGGCTCGTAAGGCCAGCAGCAATGCGGAAGAGGCAGGGGAGGGCCGGATCTGGAAGTGACGTAATCGGCCCTCCCCCACCTCTTCCGCGCGGCTGCTGGCCTTACGAGCCAGCGGCGGTGGTGGCGGTGGCGGCGCGGCGGTGGACCTGGTGGCGGCGGCACGGTGGCGGCACGGCGGCAGACCCGGCGGCAGCCCGGCGGCGGCACGGAGGCGGTGTCGGACCGGGCCGCCCCAGCAGGTAAGTGCCCCGCACCCCGCGCCCCGTGCCTCACGCTCCTTACCCGCAGGGGCGTCCGCTTCCCTCCGGTGCTCGAATCTACTGAGAAACAGGCTTCACGGCCTGTCTCTCAGTATTGCGCCAGGTGACCCGGCGCGCTACTGAGGGATAGGCCGCAAAGCCTGTTTCTCAGTAGATTCGAGCACCGGAGGGAAGCGGACGCCCCTGCGGGTAAGGAGCGTGAGGCGCGAGGGAGGGCACTTACCTGCTGGGGCAGCCGCTTCCCGGGCTCCTCCGCCGCCACCGCCACCGGGTCTACCGCTGCTCCTTGCTTGCTGCCACCGGCGCGTGGCCACCGCCACCCCAGTTTGCCCCCCCGCCCCCCGGTTGGGCCGGTTCGCCCCTGGATTCCCGGTTAGGACCGGGAAATCCTGAGCCACCTGGTCAGCCTAATTAATGGGTCAAACTAGAGCAGAAGATAAACATGGTGTCCCTCATTAAAAACAACAAAACAACAACAGCACCATCAACTGGCAACTAGTAAATAATAATAATAATAATAATAATAATAATAATAATAATGAAAGGATTTGAACGTGTTGTTTCTGCAATGAAACAGGACAGTTTGCAACTTTACGCTCACATTATGGTTTCAACATCTTTCTGGGATATTTTAAGCCCCCTCCCTTCCAGTCCCTGGGTGACTCAGTGTGATGCTTGGGTAGTCAGGAGGGTCCATTCCATGCCAGACGATGGAGTGTGTGCTCATTTTTCATGTATTCTAAAATATACTGGATGTGTTAATTATCTGTTTAGGTTTGTTACAAATATAGTAGGAGAAATATCATGGTGGGGTGAGTTTCAATAATGATTTCTGCTCCAGTCTGATGGACTCTTGGGAGTAAGATCCCAAGGTATATTGTTGAAAATTTTCTCCCTACTATCATCACACATGAACTGCTTTTAAGCATGTACTAATGTGGGCCCACACTGTGACAATTGCCACTGGAAAGTTGAACACAAGAAGATGCATGGACTCTCACGCACCACTGACATTTCATGTCCTAAGATTCCAGTGTTAAAACTGAATCTTAAAATGAAAATGTTTTAAATATTTGGGTGAGTAATTGCATTTTAATATATACTTGAAACATGAAACTGCTGAGGAAAAAGCCCCACTATACTCATTGACTTATATATTCAATGTCCATCTGGTATTAAATTTTATTTAAAATGCTGAGAAAAAAATCGCTGTACTATTTCACTTAAATATGCAATGACTATCTGGTTTTATTTATTTAAACTTCTTATATAGTGTTTGATATCATAAGATTACTAAATTGTGGATATAAAAATTACATGAAATACAATGGAAAAACAGTGTGGTACCCAAATTTTCAATCTATCCCCCCCCCCCCAACCATTCATGCAGGGGGAGAGTCAGAAAGAAATCCCGTACAAAAGTTGTTCGGAAAGTGTAAGAGTTTTTGGAGACATTTTCAGGGTAAAGGGCTTTGACACTTACATCACTACTAGATAGTGGTTGAGATGTGTCTCTCTCTCTGTGTTTCTTCCTTTTACATCCCATGTGTTATATACCCTCTGCTTGCAAAGACTCTTTTCTGCCTTGTCAGGTAGAGAGGTGGTTGCTGCAGCATCCCTCTGAATGGGAATAGTGCAAAGTGCTTTGCAAGCATAGGGTGTCATCTCTCCCTTCTCAGGTGGGGAGATGGTTCCTGCCACTTTTCTGCTGAGCAGGAAGATTTCTTTGCAAACATAGGGTATGCTGGCTATCAGCTGGGGCCCCTGTATTTGCAAAGCCTCTCCTCTCCCTTCTTGGGAGGAAAGTGGGTGCAACCACCTCGGTGCATGGTTTGGGCAGAGTGTTTTGCAAACTGAAGTCATTTTTATGCAACATTGTCATTTTTATGCAAAATGGCAGCTGACAAAGGGGATGGGTGGTCCCCTGGTACTGATGGACTATCCAGTGCTTGGCGGATGGGTTCAGGAAGTGGTGGCAGCTTGGCAGACAGGGTCTGGGAGGTCTGACTTCACCCCTTCTCAGATTCCCACAACACCCCTATGTAAAAGTAATGGCTGGTTTTGCCCTTAGATTCATCAACTACTTTGATCATTCCTTTTATCGAAACACACCTGCTATTCATCCTTTTTGCCTGCTTTAACATTTTTGAAATCACTATCGGATAAAGAGATGAAAAAAATCTTCTGAACTACAAATCTTCTGAATTCCCTTCATTCCAATGTTCTTCTCCTCCCATATGTCTACTATATGCATATCTAAAGGAGGATGGAGGCCAACTGTGTGTTCAGTACTATGAAAGAAAGTGAACCCCATGATGTATTTCTTGCTCTCCATCTGATCAACACCTCTGCATGACTGACATCCATAACTGGATGGCACTTATACAAATGTCTTCCCAGATGCCCCCCCTTTCCAATACTCCACTCAATGTGGAGGCATTGCGGGCAGTGCTGGTGGGTATAGTCGGACTTTTCCTACAGACATTTGCTCTATGTAGGAAAGACTGTACAAGGCTACCTCTGAAATAACTTTGATGAGACAATCAATTAGCTCAATTGTTTGACCATTACTGATTTAGCAAATAAATAATCTGGTGGATTTGATTGATAGGAAGCATGTTTAAATTAACTGGATGATCAATATTAGTATATAAAACAGCTTTCATCTCCTTTGTCTCACAGACAGCAGGCAAGTGAAGAAGTCAAAATGAGGAATCTTACTTTCATATCCACTTTTCTGCTGCTGGAATTCTCAGACACCCGAGAACTACAGATCTTGTATTTCTTTGTGTTCCTAGTACTGTACTTGATAACAATAACAGGGAATCTTCTCATCATCATTGTGGTGGTTCTGGATCACCACCTACACACCCCCATGTATTTTTTCCTCATGAATTTAGCCGTGCAGGATGTTGGCACAGTGTCAGTCATACTACCCAAATCCATGGCTCTGTCCGTCATGAATGGCAGGTCAATTTCTTATTTTGGATGTGTTGCTCAGGTTTACTTTTTCTTCTTCTTTGCATCATCAGATATTTTTGTCCTAACTATAATGGCTCAAGATCGCAGTGTTGCTATCTGCAACCCACTCCAGTATGAGAGAATCATGCACAAAGGAGCTTGTCTTCAAATGGTAGCCATTGGGTGGATTGCTAGTCTTCTTTATGCCGCATCACACACTGGAGGCACCTTTACAATCACCTTCTGTTCTAATATTGTCAATCAATTTTTCTGTGAAATCCCACAGTTATTAAAGCTCTCCTGCTCTGATACTTACCTAGTTGAAATTGGGCTAATAGGAGTAAGCTGTATTATAGGAGTAGGATGCTTGATCTTCATCACCGTAACGTACATGCAAATCTTTGCTGCCGTGCTCAGAATCCCCTCCATGCACGGTAAAAGGAAAGCCCTCTCCACTTGTATTCCCCACATCACTATTGTCTCTGTGTTTATAGTCAGTGGATTCTTTGCCTATGTGACACCTATCGTTAAGGCTTCTTCTGACCTGAATATAGCTTTTGCTGTGACATATGCCATAATACCTCCTATGTTGAATCCGTTCATCTATAGCATGAGAAACAAAGAAATCAAGGATGCTTTGTGTAAACTGTTAGATTTGAGGCTTTCTTCTAAAACTGTTACTAGAGTTGTTCTTTAAGAGTTGACTTGTATGCGTTTGTACATGCAAATGATCCTTAATGTACTTTCAAACCTTGTACAATAAACACAGATATTTTCCTTTGCCTGAAGCCTGAACGTGGGTACAAAGTTGCTCACAGGGTGGTGTGAAGTGCATTGATGCTGGCAGACAGTTGCACAAGACTGCTGCCAGAGCGGACCACTAGCACATTTTTTGTTTGTTTGTTTGTTTTGTTTTCTCCATATTGTTATTGGGGAAAGAAGTTGTTAATTCTGGGAAATGGATTCGTTTGGGTTAACTTGTTTCTGTTTTTATCTTAGGGATGTGCAGGATATGTTGGTAGATTATGGTATATCTGGGTATGTTGGTGCACCTTGATAGTGACTGGTGATTCCCCAGTTTTGTTTTGTTTTTTTGCTCAGGGCTTAGGTTCTATGGGCAAAGTACAAATTGCCTTTTGTCCTAACTTGGCTCACCTTCTGAGTTGTGGGGCCTTGGGAAGGGTGTAACAGAAAGGTGTAGCCCTGAGGAGGTGCAGTCACAATTCCACCACTTTCAAAGGAAGGGTGGTGTCACCCATACCTCACCTGATGGAGGTAAAATGCAGCTTCCTGCACAGGCACCCTGTCCGATATAGTTTATACATAAATCTACCTCTGGTTCAACCAATTATTTTATCTCTGTATCATTGCCAATTCTCATAGTTTAGTGTTCAGAATACATTACTTTTGTCACATAAAGTTCTCTCCATCCTCCCCTCTGATATTCTGTGTTATTACTTTTTCTTTGTTCATTTCCTTTTGTCTCCAGCGAAATACACTGAAACTTTCTCCAAGGCGAGCAACATCAGGTGATTTCTGATTCATGCAGAAATCCACATGGAATTTGTACTATTGTAATCCAATAAAGTGAAACTGTCTAACTAGATTGGCACAAGGGATGCCCATCCCTTGGAAATCTGGCCCTTTTTGGCTCACCGGATTTCTATGGCACCCACGTTGGCTTGGATTTGCGAACCAAGCTGCAAGATTCTGTTCAAAATTTTTTGGGGATATATATATATATATATATATAATGTGTAAAAAGCAGTTTGCACAAATTGCACAGCTATAGGCTGTAATTTGCATAAACTATGGACACAAACCATGCAAATTAATGTTGACATCAAACAAACAAAAAAGTAAGATAGATTAATGGTGTGAACTAGAGCAGAGGGGCAAAATGGCCTCCATCATTGTGGGGGATTAAAATGAAACTTTCATCTGACAACAATTTTATAACAATAATGAAACAATTTGAGCAGTTTTTTCAGCAATGAAACAGGACACTAGGCAACCTTACTCTCACATTGCTGTTAGTAAGTAGGCAGATAAGAAACCCTGTTTCAACATTCTCATAAAGCCTGCAGAGGCACTGTGAGAATGTAAAAATGGTGGGCAGCTCACAATTGTTAAGTCCTGAACTTGATAACAATAACGGAATCTTTTCATCATTATTAGAGTTGTCCATGATCACAACCTGTACACCTCCATGTACTTCTTCCTAATGAATTTGGCTATGCTGGACATTGGGACATTTTCAGTCATGGTACCAAACTCCATGACTATGTTCCTTATGAAAAAACAGGTCAATTGCCTAGTCTGGATGTGTTGCACAAGTTTTCTTTTCTCTCTTCTTGCCACAACAGAGTTTACTCTCCTTACTATAATGGTACATGATCACTATGTTGCTATTTGCAACCCCCTCAAGAATGAGAATATTATGCAGAAAAGAGCCTCCCTTCAGATGGTAGCCATTGCTGGGATGATTAGTCTTATTTATGCCATTTTACACACTGGTGGAACCTTTGCAACCACCTTCTGTTGTGATATTGTCAGGCAGTTCTTCTGCAAAATCCCACAGTTATTAAAATTCTCCTCTGACATTTACCTCATTGAAGTTGGGCTTATTGTATTAAGCTGTACTATAGCACTGGGATACTGTATATTCATCAACATAACATACATGCAGATCTTTTGTGCAGTGCTCAGAATCCCCTCTGTACATAATCAGAAAAAAAGGCCTCATCCACTTACATTCCCTATTTCATGATTGTCTCTTTATTTTTATTCACTGGAGCCTTTGCCTGTACACGGCCACTCACTGATGATTCTCCTGATTTGGCTGTAGCTTTTGCTGTGATATATGCCATAACGCTTCCTATGTTGAGTCCATTCATCTGTCACATGAGAAACAAAGAGATCAAGGCTGCTGTGTGGGAAAGTTAAGATTTGGGACTGAGAGGTCTTCTGTAAGCATTAGATTGTATACATTTCTGCATGTAAATGGTCAGTCCTGTACTTAGTAACCTTGTACAATGAATATGCACATTCCCATTTGCCAGCAGTCCAAAGCATTGGGACAATAGTGCCAACAAGGTGGTGTGAAGTATGGTGATACTGGCATATTGGGCCAGGTGGCTAACAAATATATTTAAAAAATTAAAAGTTAGCCACACATATATTTATTTATGTGCCTCCTCATCCCACATATTATCTCCCATTTTTTTCATTCATAATCCCATATAGAGCATCTTCTTTTTCTCACATCCTTGGAGTTCTTTAACTCACACATCCCCCAACCCTCCCTCATTCCATCTCATCCACACACTGTACTCTCTCCCAATCTCTCTCATACACAAACCTCCTCTCTGGGCTGTATGGTGCAGCCTTGCTTCCAGTGCAACCGCTACCATGTGCCATTGGCTGAAAGGGGGCTCCAGAAATTGTGCATTTCTCCTCTTCGTGTTAATGATGAATTGCAAATTTATGGGCAGCTGAACTCACTTTTGTCCGCTCTGTGCTGCTCACTGGACTCCCGCTAGCTGCCTGACCCTGATTGCTGTGCGTGGTGAGCTGCCATCTTGCCTTCAAGTGCCTGGCAAGCCATGCCTGGTATCCCGCTCCTCTGCCAAGCCACAAGTTATGCAACATTACAGGTGTAAATAGTCTAATGTTGTGTAAATGGCCCTATTTACAGCCACCATTTGTGTAAAAGAGTGCAAGGAGGGAACGAGGGGTTAGTGGGTGGTGAGGGACTCTTGCCCCAACCACCTGTCAACCCCTTACATTTGCCTTGCAAGGAGGGAAAGCACAAGGAGTTGGCAGGCAGCAGTAGGAGGAGTCCCTGTCACTGCCTGCCAACCCTCACACTCTCCTTGCAAGGAGAGCATAAGGGGTTGGCAGGCAATGATGGGGACTCCTGCATCCACCAACTCCTTCCTTGCAAAGACAGTGAAAGGGTTGGCAGGTGACATAAAATGGTGATCTTGCCCAACTCATTGAATGATGAGACAAGCAAGTGCAGGGATCCATGAGCTGGTGTGTGCATGAAGGGCCTGAGCTAGAAATTTCTCGCTGGGCCTCGTGCCCCAAACGGATGCCCACACCATCCCTAGTTGCAATATTCCTAACAGTCCCTGACTGCCATATTGGGGTGCATGGTCAGCCAGGAGGGCCCCAATCTATAGCAGAGAGGCAAAGCATGATGGAAGGCACCTAAGCTACACTATAAGTGTGATGACATCATCATTCTTACTATTATGGTCAAGATGGAGCAGTGCAGTCATTCACCACCCACCTTGTTTACAATCAATAATCTACCTGCTGTTCTTAAATCAATGCTTTTATAACTCTGTAACCAGGATTAAAGCAAGTCTCACATGTGACAATGTAAAGTTATGCATTGATTTGCAAATGGGTATTTTTTGCATTGTAAATGTTGTAGGATAATCCCAAGTACCCAGCCTGTCTTTTTGCTGGTGGATCGCTTGAGCTCAGGAGTTCTGGGCTGCAGTGGGCTATGCCGATCGGGTGTCCGCACTAAATTTGACTATATATATATATATATATATATATAATTTTTCTGTTCTTTACTTTTCTTATTCTGAATTCTATGGGAGTGCTGTTCCTTGTTGGGGAATAAGGAGCAGAATCTCTACAGAGTTCAGGCTAAGAATTATGACCCAAAGGTATTATAATCTAGATGTCTTCAAGTCTGCTACATCTGAGATAAGAGAGCTAGGATTAATAAAGGGTTATGGTATAAGGCTCAAAAGAAAGGAGGTTTGGGACTTCCAAATATTAAATATTACTATATTGCTAATCAGTTAAGATATGTTATAAATAGTATTTTAGGGAAGGGAGATCTTGAATGGTTGGAATCGCAAACAGGGGAAATAGATTTTAAATTGCAAAATATTTTTTTTTATTAAATTGCAAAAGAAAGATAGGAGGGGACTGGACAACCCGTGGTTGGAAAATATTTTAGAGATCTGGGAGAAATTTAAAGGAAAGTGGATACCAGGAGATTCCCCAATTGCCCCAGTGGTAGTAGTAGGAAACTTCCCGGGGGTCTTAAAAGTAGAGATAGAAGAGAGACTGAAAGATCAGGAAACAATTAAGCTAAGGAATTGGATGGAAAGAATGAAGGATAATGAGCAAATAAAACAAGTGCTAAAAGGTCAAAAGATAGCTTGGTTCAAATGTTTACAATTAGGGAAATGGACTCAGGAATGGAAAATGAAAAATAAGAATTGTAGAAAAAATACAAGATTTGAAGATTTAATTGAACTAAAAGGAAGAAAAGAAGAAATTAGAGATAAGAAAGGATTGATTAGTGAGATATATAAAATGTTGATAGAAGATGATCTTCAGGACTCTATTAAAGCTATAAAAATGATCTGGGAAGAAGATGTAAGGGAAAAAATTAATGACAATAACTGGGAGAGGTTGTGGAATGCAAGAATGTTAAAGCTGTTGTCAATAAGAATTAAGGAGAATTTTTATAAGACAGTGTGGAGATGGTATCTAACACCTGTAAGATTTCACCAGATTGATAAAAAAGTGTCTAAGAATTGTTGGAGAGGATGTCAGGAGGTTGGAACTTATTTTCATATGTGGTGGAGCTGTGAACATGTGCAAAAAAATTGGGAAAGGGTGTTTAAAGAAATAAGTGAAATAATTGGAAGCAAATTGGAATTAAGCCCAAAGATAGCTCTACTAGCAGTTTGAGATAGAGAGAATGAGAATAGAGAATTGATAAACAACCTCCTGGCACCCGTTAGACTAATGATTGCTAAAAATTGGAAAGGACAAGGAAGCTATACAATTGAAGAATGGTATAAAGAAATATGGGATATGGCATTGAATGATAAATTGACGTGTAGAATGAAAATAAGGACGGGAATGTCCAGTAAGAATGACTTTGGAGAAATATGGAGTCCCTTTTTGGAATATGTATAAAGATCGGGGAAGGGACAAAAACCTTCAGAAAAGCTGTTAAAATTTTGGAAAGATGATGAATGATTAAGGGATGGTCTCATGGGGGTGGGGGGCACGGGGGGTTGTTGAGGGTTAGGTATTGTATTGTATTTTATGTTGTTTATGTTTTATTATGTCAAAATAAATAAAAATTATACCCCCCCCCAAAAAAAGTCTGCTACATCTGCAAAATTCTCCATGCTCTGTCATGCTCTCCTCCATTCCAATCCTCTCACATAAAGGTATTGTGTTATGGTCCCAAGCTCCAATACCATGGTACTTTGATATAATACCATTTGCCAATAGGACTTTGATGACAACAAAATCCATTTCAGAGAATGCTAGGCATGGATTTCACTCAATAGTGTGCTCATTTTTCATTTATTAAGAAATATATTGGATGCATTAATTATCTGTTGAGATTCCTTGCAAAAGTAGCAGAAGAAATATCATGGGTGCAGGAGAGGGTGAGTATTAATAATGTTTTCTGTTCAGGTCTGCTGGACTCTTGGGAGTGAGATCCCAAGAATCCCAATCAAGCTTAAATGACTTTCCTTTCCAATTTATGTCATAATTATTTGTTGTTGCAAAGATTTGTCCCTATTATCATCACAAATGAATGGCTTTTAAGCATGTATGCACACACTGTGGCAACTGCTCCTGGAATTTTGAACATGAGAAGATGCATGAAGTCTCACACACCATTGATATGTCATGTCCTAGAAACCAGAGTAAAAACTGAATCTTACAATGAAAAGGGTTTAAAATGTTTAGGTAAGTAACTGCATTTTAATTTGGTTATGCATTTGCTAAGATATTTTGAAGTGCTCTCACATATACTTGAAACATCACTACACTCTAATTTTAAATATTCAGTGGCAATCTGGTATTATCATTTACTTCAAATTCTGAAGGAAAAATCGCTACACTCCTGACTTAAATGTTCAATGCCCATCTGTTCTTATTTATATATTGAAACTGCTTATATAGGTCTTGACATCATAAGATCACTAAATGGTTTATATAAAAACTACATAAAATACAAAATAAAAGTAATCAATATTAATGTGGTGCCCAAATTTTTCATCTATTTTATTTTTTCAACCATTCAAGCAGAGGGAGGGTCAAAAAGACATCACATCCAAAAATTGTTGGGAAAGTGTGAACAAATGCAAAGCCATGTTTTAGTCCTGAAGCTGGACATTTTTAGCCACCATTACTGTTTGCTCCTAAAATTAAGCAATATGCTAATGCTATTTTTGAGGAAGAAAGCTGGAATATAAACCATTTAAATAATATTGTTTTGCTGCTGCCCCCTTCAAAATTTGGTGGTCTTGAAATTGCCCCCTGGAGCCCAAAAGTTGTCCACACCTGATTTAAACCCAGAGAATGATCTAAAAGAAACAAAACATAATTCTTCTGTATAACAGCTGTAGGTGGGAAGTGAGGGGGGGGGGAGAAACTCCTATCAGCAAAATGGAAGTGGTTTGACAATAATGGCTGGTTTTGCTCTCAAGTTCTTCAACTCTTGCAATATTCCCTTTTATCCAAACATAAACAGCCTTTTCATCCTTTCTCCTTGCTTTAACATTTTTATTGCACTACTATTGTGATGTCATTGGATAAGGAGATAAGAAATCTTCAGAATTACAAATTTTTTGAATTACCTTTTTAAGTCCCGTAAAGTAGGTTGGTTCCAGTGTTCTTCTCCTTCCATACGTCTACAATATATATGCGTAAAGGAGGATGAAGGCCAACTATGTGTTCAATGGAATGTAAGGAAATGAACCCCACAATGTCTTTCTTACTCTCCATCTGAACAGCCACTTTCCCCAACATTAAGCCGGCATTGACACAAACTGAGGTTTTCTTCTTTCTTAACAAGCATTCCATCTGAATAGTTTGCCCACTATTGATAAAGCAAAGGAATATGTTTTGGATTTCATTTAGCAATGGGGGAAAATCTGCCTGGACCCGTGAGGGCAGCAAATATCCCTGTGTCTGGCCCTGAAGCATGCGCAAGGTGGATTTTCGCCCCATCACTGCCTTCAGAACAAAGGAGGAGCCCTGACTCGCACATGCCCATTGTCCTTCTAATGATGTGCCAGGAGAATTGTGCACTTTCCAATGGCCCCCAAAAGTATGGATCACAAAGAGCATGGCCAGCCTGGCTCCTGGAAAATGGGCCGGCCATGTAGCTCTTGATGAACTTACGGTATGTGCGCCCCATGACTTCTCTAATTCCTATTCTTAAATTGGAGAAATGCTGTTTAAAATAATAGGTTAATCAATATCATTTGATTAGCAGCTCTTGACTTCTTCCCACTACAGGTAGTATGCGAGTATTGAAGACAACATGAGCAATCTAACTTCCGTGTCCACTTTTCTGCTGTTGGAATTCTCAAATGTCTGGGAACTGCAGATCTTACACTTCTTTGTGTTCCTAGTACTGTACTTGGCAACAGTAACAGGGAATCTTCTCATCATCATTACAATTGCCCTGGATCACCATCTACACACACCCTTGTATTTCTTTCTAATGAATTTGGCCATGCTGGACATTGGCACAATTTCAGTCATGGTACCCAAATCCATGACTATGTCCCTGATGAATAACAGGTCAATCTCTTATCCTGGATGCGTTGCTCAGGTTTTCTTTTATTTCTTCTTTGCAAGTACAGATTTTATTGTCCTAACTTTAATGGCACATGACCGTTACATTGCTATCTGCAAACCACTCCGATATGAGAGAATTATGCACAAAGGAGCCTGCTTTCAGATGGTATCCATTGGGTGGATTGTTAGTCTTTTTAATGCCATGTTACACACTGGTTGCACATTTGCAAACACATTCTGTTCTAATATTGTCCATCAGTTCTTCTGTGAAGTCCCACAGTTATTAAAGCTCTCCTGCTCTGAAGTCTACCTTGTGGAAGTTGGAATCCTTCTGCTAAGCTGTTGCATTGCAGTAGGATGCTTTATCTTCATTATAATAACATACATGCAGATCTTTGCTGTAGTGCTCAGAATCCCCTCTGTACACGGTCAGAAAAAAGCCCTCTCCACCTGTCTTCCCCACCTCATGGTTGTTTCTGTATATGTATTAACTGGAGTTTTTGCCTATGCAAGACCACCTTCTGATGCTTCTTCTGATTTGGATATAGCTTTTGCTGTGGTATACATCACAATTCCTCCGATGCTGAATCCTTTCATCTATAGCATGAGAAACAATGAGATCAAAATTGCTTTGGGGAAGCTGTTCAATTTAGGGGTTTTCCTCTAAATCTCTGGAATTGTATGTTCTGCTTCATATGAACGGTTGTCCCTACAATGTTTAGTCTTGTGCTATAAATCTTTCAGTATTCAATAAACATTAATCTTATGATATAGATTGCTCTCCATCCCCTATAGCTAACATTCAGTGTCATTCTTGTTTGTTTGCGTTCTATTCCCCTCCTTAGCTATGTTATATCTGAAGGAACACCTCTTTCCATTTGCTGATGCCCATGTCCTGAGATCATCAACTGGGACCTGCTCTGAGTGCACCCACATACTAGGAAGTAGTTAGTGCTAGGGTGACCATATGCCAGGAAAAGCCAGGACATGTCTGGATTTTGGGTAACAAATCCAGGAAGGGGGAGAATTATGAAATTTGAAGAAAAATCCAGATTTTTCCTTCCCCCCCCAACCCAAAGGGCATTTCTACTTTATAGTCAACGGGAATTAACAGAAATTCTTACAGATCCATAAATTTTAAAGAAAAAGAGATGAAACTTGGCAACATGATTGCCTTTAGGTAGGGATTTAGCCATGCCACATTTAAAGCAGATCTGTTCATCCATTGCGTTTAAAGATTTTTTTGAAGTTTGAGGTTATAAATTATTTATTTTTAAAATGTCACTTTTAAAGATAAAGAGATGAAACTTGGCATCATGATATATCTTAAGTAGGGTTTTAGCCATGCCAGGTTTGAAGCAAATCCATTCATCCATTGATTTTTAGAATTTTATTTTTAAAAATTGAGATTTAAATGTTTTTTTTCCAAAAAAACATCATTTTTAAAGATAAGATGAAACTTGGCATCACGATAGATCTTAAGTAGGGCTTTAGCCATGCCAAATTTCAAGCAGATCTGTTCATCTGTTGTTGTTTTTTTAGCAAGTTTCAAAACAAAATTGAACTTTAAAACTAAAAAAAAATTAAAAAGCCAGCCGGCCGGCCACAAACCCTGTTAAGCAGCAGCTTGCAGCAGAGTGAGGATACAATCAGAGAAGATATTTGAGGGAAGGGGAGACTGTATCACACAGATATTTGAGGGAAGGGGAGAATGTATCACAACAAAAGCTACAAAAGTAGGAGTGAGTGAAGTTAATTTCAGATATATTGGATGTCTCACTTGTTATTTCAATGATTTTAACATTAAGATGTTATGTAGAACAGATTTGTCTTAATTGTGTGCTGTAAAATCAGACATGTGACCAAGGTTATGTTCAGGTGGGCACATCCCCTTGGTGCTTGACATGCCCCCTGGGGGTGGACATGTTGGTGGGGATGCTCCCTTGAGGGCCAACCATGTTATCCTCCTTTTTGGTTTCCAAAATATGGTAATCCTAGTGGGTGCCTTCTTTCAAATGAGCATTTTCTGTGGTGGTCCTCAAATTGTGGAATGCCTTCCCTAGAGACGTCCACCTGGTACCTATCTCTTTGACTTTTCAGTGCAACATAAATACCTTTTACTTAGAACTGTGCACAAAAGTCCTCTCAAAATTCTCCTCCCTATTTGTGGGCAAAGATACTGTATGAACAATTTCACTGAATTACTCCAGGGAGAGGAGAAATTGTGCAACAATTTCTCATAGGAAGGGCTCACCATTGGAAGGGGTTGTGCCACAGCTACTTTAATTTTTCCTAAGGTTCCCCACCCCCTGCGAGTTGCAACACCATCAGCTGGGTAGGTAGCCTAGCCTCAATTTGGGTTCTCCCCAATGTTGGTTGAGAGAGGCACTGTATAGCTCCAGGGAACAGGGGGAACAGGTGGAAGACCATTTTCCTGAAAGTTTTCTTCCCCCAGGAAAGAGGCTTCTATTTTCTGGCTCATTCTCAGGGCATTTTATAATGTATATTTTGAGTGTGTTTGAGCATACCTAATTACTCCAAGGTGGTCAAGGGTGCTGTAAATGTGTTATCTTTCTATTAAACATTTCATCATTGTTTTGCAGCCTCCTAGGCTGCCTAAATTTCCTGACATGAAAAAGCCTTATGCAAGGAATTACCTCATGATGTCTTTCCCTGGGCTTTCATTTAAGTGCAGGAAGCTGATGAGACTGCAGGCTACCAGAGATATGATTATATACTGAAAGACAGGACTCACACATACTTTTTGGCCACCTCATAAGTAAGGTGAGCACAAGAACCCTGAACCCAACTCAAGATATTTTATTGCTGATAGCTGCTTAAAATTTGGAACCAGTTGTGATGTCCTCCTGTATTGATCAGATGGGGACTTCTCTAGCTCTGTGAAGTTACTAGTGAGGGCAATGGAAGCTATCATTGGTAGTATGCAATAGAGGGCTGTAGGCCACTTCATACTTGCATGCTGCTAATGCTAAGATCAAGGATGTGCTGGAGTAAAGAGAGCTGAAACTTGATGTCAGTGTGGTGTAGTAGCTAGAGTGTTGGACTGGGAGTCAGGAGATCTGGGTTCTAGTCCCCCTCAGCCATAGAAGCCCAGTGGGTGGCTTTGGGCCAGTCAGAGGCTCTCGGCGCAATCTGCCTCATAGGGTTGGTATTGTGAGGTTAAATGGAGAGGAGGAGGATTATGTATGCCACCTTGAGTTTCTCAGGGAGGAAAAATGTGGGATATGTATGTAATAAATAAATAAATGGCCAGTTTGCATCTAAACATTAATTTTGGTTTTCCTGGATAAATACAAATCTGATTTGTTTGGGGAGGGGCAATTCTCTGCTTTTTCCTCCATCTCCTTTCAGAACCTAGCATTTTCGTAAAATGCTCTCAAACCTGTTAAAATGATTCCCTGCCTTAATATTATGGCCCTTCTGGATTAAAAAAAAATCCCATAGCATGCTCTATGTCATCCCCATCCTCTTACATAAACCTATGGCATTAGTTCTGTTTTGTTTTACATCTTGGCACTTTGACACCAAACCCTTTGCCAGCAGTACTTTGATAGTCTAGAAAAATCTCTCCAATATTTGACATAATAATAATTTCATTTCTATACCTCCCCATAGCTGAAGCTCTCTGGGGTTTAAATTATTCATAATGCCTGTTAGCTACCGAGCCACATATAAGGTTATGTTCTTATCCTACAAAGCTCTAAACAACTTGGGACCAGCATCCCTAGCAGACCACCTTCCCTTATATATAACCAGATGACAGCTATGATCCTCAGAGGAGGTCCTGCTAGCCATTCCAAAATTACCAGAATGCCACCTGAAAGAACCTTGGCACCCACCCTCTGGAAAATCCTCCCTCATATGATTCAGGAGGCAGAGAATGTAACATCTTTCAAACTTCTACAGAAAACATATGTTTTTACACAGGCTTTCCCTGGATATTAACTTAGCTGGTTTTATATTAGGGCTGTGCATGGATCTGGATCCGGATCCCAAATCTGGAGCGCATTGGGCTGATCTGGGCCTCCCGGATCTGGATCCGAATTGGATCGGGCTCAGATTGGGCCGGATCGGATCCGTGATCCAGATCTGATTCAGATCCGGTCACAGCACTCCCTCCCGCTCTCCCTCCCTCCCCCACTCTCCCTGCTTACCTGCTGCCTCCTCCGCATTGTCCCCCATCGTCCTCTCTCCTTGCTGTGTGCTGCCACATTTCCCACTCGCGTCAGGTGATGATGTCACCCGCCATGACTGGCAAATGCTAGAGCGCCGCATTTGCCTGTCACGGTGAGTGACATCATCACCCGCCGCAAGCGGAAAATGCGGCGGCACACAGCGAGGAGAGAGAACGGCAGCAGGACGACACGGAGGAGGGAGCAGGTAAGCAGGGAGAGTAGGGGGAGCGAGGGGGAGAGTGATCCAGATCAGATTGGGGGGTCCGTGCACAGCCCTATTTTATATCACCTTTTTAACTTTTAATATTTCAAATTTATCTGACACTGTTGTATTTTATGGTTTTAATTATGCACTGCCCAGAGATCCTCAGCTAATGCGTAGTATAAAAATGTAATAAATAATAAAAAATAATAATATTCAAAGTACAACATAATGTAATAGCCTAAAATTTTTAACATAGAAAAATCAAACAATGTAAACAGCTAAAACAATTTAAATAAACAGTGTTTTTTTTTGTTTCCTAATAGATCTCTTCTATCACTTCTTTGTAAATCACACTTCTGATTTGACTCACAAGTGCAATACATTTTCATGGAGCCAGTAGCATTTGTCATGTTCTAATTATCTGTTTCAGTTTGCTAGAAAATTAAACATAACAAAGATGTTTTCTGCTGAGGAATGGGGGACTCTTGGGTGTAAGATCCCAAGAAACCAAAATATCCCAAGAAGCCAAAACACACTTAATGTATTCACCTGTGACATGTTGTAATATTTATTGCTGAAAAATTGTGTCCCAGTTGCTTTGCAGATGAAGTATGTTTAATATTACTTTACGCAAAACACCAAGTAGTCTCATATACCACCAGAAGATAGAAAATACTTGGATTATAGAATGTATGGACTCATGCATCACTGATACATCATGTCCTGAGGAAGATGGAGTGGGAAGTTGTATCAAGGTCTCAATTTGAAAATGTTTGAAAATGTTTAGTAATTGTACTATTTTCTCTGATTTTGTCTAATACGGTGTAGACAACATTTTCTCTATCTATATGCATCTATCCATTACCAATGTTTGCTGACCATCTGGTATGGTATATTCTAGTGTTATGCCAAAAAAAATTGATTATTCCACTTTTTGCCATTGTGTGTGGGGGGGAGGGAATGAAAACTCTGGCAAAAGAGGCTGGGAGAGGTGAAAATTTTGGATACCTTACAGTGTCTGTAAGGTATCCAAATTTCATGTTCGTATCATAAAAAATGAAAAACTTATATAACTTTTCTTTGAGTTGTTTCCCTGAAAAAAGCAAATTTTACCAGTTGATTGCACAAATACTACTGCACCTCCATGGTGTCTATAATTCTCTAAATAACATATGTGTATCATGAAAAAAGGGAAAAGTTATTGGCATTTCTTTTGTCCAATGCAAGTCTATGGGAAAATGAGAAATCCAAATAATTCAGAAATCTGAAGCAAAGCGAAACAGGTCCGAATTGGTCTGAAGTGAATCAGGCCTGATTCAGACCTTCTGGATCAGGATACAAAGTGAAACGGGTCCATGCACAGCCCTACTTTTTATCATTAAACAAAAAACCTACGGTTTACAAAAACAATGTTAAGGCTCAACAGTTTCCAACCAAGCACCAAAAAGCAGAGAAATTGGGAGTTAAGGCTCACAAGCTTTAACGCCACATCCTCCCTAAGGAGGCAGAAAGTGCAAGTGAAATTCTCATTCTCCCAAAGCAGATAAACCATGAGGACAGGGTGGAGAATATGATATGCAGAGGTGACTGTGGGGTTGTAGAAAACTGATCACGAACAACTTAGGGCCACCTACTTCTCTTTTTTTGTTTAGAGCAGCCCTTCCCCAACCTGGTGCCCTCCAAAGGTGTTGGACTACAACTCCCATCATTGCAAGTCAGTATGTCCCATGGTCAGGAATGCTGGGACTTGTCATCTCAAACACCTGGAGGGCAGCAGGATGGGGAATGCTATTCCATACCCTTACCAAATACAGGGCCTGCCCAATACTTTTCTCTCACACACATCTCGCATATAGCAGCACTTTTGATAACAAAAGGGGCACTATTCATTACAGATCTAGAACCAGAGCATGTGCCAGGCACTTCCAACTTTTGGTCAATATCCTGCCTTTCAAAGAACCATTTTTTTTCTTAAAATGTATTTATAAAAAATATAGTGTAGAGAGACAGAGCTGCTCCAAAAATCAGAGTGGAGAAACACCACACTGGAGCATCGATCCAAATTTCAGAGTGCAGCAGAGTTTCTCTGCACACCACTAATGATCACAGATGCCTACACACTCACACACACACACCTTTTCTATAACAAAATAGTGCTTACTCTTAAGTCACCAAGGAGTTTTGCTTTCAGAAGAAGCTGAATAAAAGGTGAATGTGTAAATGTTGGTGGGGAGAAAGCCCATATTTAAATTAAGCCTATAGAAAAGGTGGTACTTCTGGGAATCTCCTTTTTTATTGTTCTGGGGTGAACTTTCTTTGCTTTGCATTGACTTCCATTTGCTTTGCATTGACTTCCATGTACTAATATGTGAAAGTTGAAATTCAGTTAAAGTGTTTACAAAGGAACAAATGATAATGTTACATTAGGGGCACTGAAGTGCTTGGATGTATCCAGCAGGACTCCTGACATTACTTGGAAGGACAGATTCTCATGACTGATTGATTGATTGATTGATGTAATTCCTTTACTTTCTGATAGCTGAGGTTCTGTATTGTATTTCCTGTATCACACAATACATACACTGAATGCCTTCCAGACTTTGTTGAAATATAATTTGCATGGATTATATTTGCAAACTATGTTCATCTAATGTGTGACTCACAACTTGCTCCACAATTGCAGAAATCTCCCCCTCCTAACAACTTCCCCTCCTCAGTCAATTATCCTGTTTTGTCTTTGTAATTATATTTTATGTTAACACTTTGAGATTGCAGGTCATATTGCAGTCAATGACACTTCTGAGTAGCATGTTTGCGGAGCGAAGGATGAGAAATGAAGAGGCGACACAGAGTTGGGATTTAAACAAGGGCCACTTTATTTATTTACAAGAAAAGCAAGCATAAAGGGGGGAGGTAACCTAAGCGGGCATTTTGCATGGCCAGCCAGGCCATTGAAGGGGTCGGGCGAGACATTCACAGCCCGGGAAGTGGCGCCTGCTTTTTCGCCGCCCCCCGAGCTTCCCCAATCTGAGGTGGGGGTGGCCTTCCGTTGTCGTCTCCACTCGTGCCGCAGGGCTCCGAGTAGACGAGATGGGTTGGCCCCAAAGGTAAGCCTTATCCCCCCAACTGATGCCGCAGGGCTCTCAGTGGTTGGCCCTCAGGCGTTACCAATCACTAGAATAGTGCCCGTGAATGCTCACCATTAAAAACATATCAAATGCCCGCTCCTACCGCCAATAAAGTGACCAAATTGCCAGATTGACCTAGTTATCACCCATCCTGCTTTTGGAGTGTGAAGTAGGCGAAAAAACTCACACTCAAGTTAGATTGTGAGCAAAAAATTCCTACTTGGCCTCAAAAAGACGACCGGCGAACCCACACTGACAACAGGGGAGGGCGGGAGGGAGCTGCGCAGCACACAGTGGAGATTTGGAGGGGTCCTGGTCCCCCTTAAATAGCCACAGACCCCTCCTATCTCCGGTGGCGCCACCCTGGGCCAGCCTATGGTGGCCCCCCACGTCACCTCTCCCCATCCTCGCCCGCAATCTCCTCTCCCCATCCCAGCGGGCAGGGTGGGGAAAGGTCTATAATGTTGCACTGTTCAACTTGCTTAAATTCTATCACAGTGAAGATTTATCATGAACAGCAATAATACTAATGGCCCTGTAAGCACCTTCATTTAAGAGAGCAATCCTATATTCATTTATTTGGAGTAAGCTTTATTAAAATCAATGGGACTTATTTCTGACTTTTCTTTGGGCAGTGTTCTTTGGGCCAAGCATTACACTCTCTGATTGGGATTTCTATTCTCTGCACACTGAGGCTGTGTAGATTCAGGAGGTATTCGGATAAAAGGAGGGGAAGATCCTTGCCTATCATTGTGATAGTTTCGCATTGATAAACCAGAAGTTGAAACAAGCTAAGAAGTGGTAGTCAGAAATGACTACAACAAAATTGGGACCACAGTACCTGATGGAACGCCTCTCCTGATATGAATCTACCCATACACTACGTTCAACATCTAAGGTCCTCCTCCGGGTGCCTACTCTGAGGGAAGCTCAGAGGATGGCAACAAGGGAGAGGGCCTTCTCTGTGGTGGCCCCCCAATTATGGAATTATCTCCCCGATGAGGCCCACCTGGCGCCAATGCTGTTATCTTTTCAGTGCCAGGTCAAAACTTTTCTTTTCTCCCAGGCATTTTAACAGCTTAAGTTGAGGTTTTTAACTGAATTTTTGGCCAGGTTGAAAGCTTAAAATATTTTAAATATTAGTTGTTTTATGTTTATGTTTATAAATTTTGTATATTGACTTTTTAATGTTCAATCTTTTAATTTTTGTAAACCGCCCAGAGAGCTTCAGCTATGGGGCAGTATATAAATGTAATAAATAAATGAATAAATAATAATAATAATAAGTTTGTGTCATGGTTAATTTTTGCAGGGTAATAGTATTTTATACTCTTTCTGAATGCTAGGTTGCTAGTTTGTTGTACTAGATTTTTCTGTACTTGTTAACTGCTTCATTTGTTCAGTGTTAGCTGTATGCTGAATCTGTGAGTAAAGATCTTGACAAAATAACTATGAGAAAGGTGATGGAAAAAGAATGTTAAATGTTAGGAAAGGTGAGACTATGGGCACCCAGTGAAGGATTTGCAGTCAGAAAATACATTTGAAGGAACAGGAGACTATACCATACATAGACCCCCCTCTACAAGAATTTGGCTTGACGCCTGGTTCTCCGATTATGCGCATCTTCTCGGAAGCACTTTATGGGAAATGACTGTACGCAGGAGGTAATTGAGTGCACAACTGGTGGCCTTACCGGTTGTTTGAAATGCGCTTTAGAAGTAGTTAATGCGGAGAATCGCTTGTTCACATAGTCAAAATGCGCTTTAACGGCCCGCAGCAAAATAAAACTCGTTATTTAACGCGCATTCGATAATGCGCATAATTGGATAGGTAACGCGTCTCAACTCCCGATTTGCGCTCCACTCATGTAGAGGTAAAATTTTTAATGAGACTTGAAAGAGCTTTAAACCTCTTGTGTAGAGGCAGCCATAGTAAAGGAAAAGCTTCAAAGTAAAGCAAAAGCTCAAAATTAGGAGTGCATGAAGATAATTTCAGATACATTGAATGACTCACTTGTTCTTTCTTTCAGTGATTTTAACATGAAGATATGTAGAACAGGTTTGTCTTAATTGTGAGCTGTAGAATCAAACATGTGACCAAGGCTATGGCCTGCCCCCTTGGGGGATAGTCATGTTGGGGTGGGCACACACCCTTGGAGACGGCCATGTCAGTTGTCCTCCTTCTTGGTTTCCAAAATATGTTCACCCTAGTCTAGGCCAGAATCATGCATTAGAATGCATAGCTGCACTTAGGCTGTAGCAATGAGGCCTGCGAAGAAGACTGACTTCATTGCCTCCACTACATCCCTAAGTAGCCATCCAACAGAGCTTTTCTAAGTGTTATAGGTACTACTGCCATCTACCCTCATAAATATGATGCTGAAACCCTTAAAGGATTGCTGCAACAATTTTACTTGGCATGTTGATCACATAAATGGCTCGCCTTCATAATAATCTTAATGCTGCTGCTGAAACAGGTCCAAATAAAGTGCCCAATGCACCATGTTCTCCAGTTTTATGAGACAGACTGAGAACAAGGACACTTGTAGCAATTTGACACACCATGTGACCCTTTCATCCTTGCCCGTAATGGTTTCTTCAAGGTAGCCCCGGGGATTGACTGGATTTGTTAGTGCATCAGTACATGAAGGGGTGATCCCTGCTGGGATGAAGAAGGCAGTGGCATGACCACTCCTGAAAAACCTTCTCTGGATCCAGAAGTTTATAATAACTGTCCAGAGTCAAATACCAAGCGGTTGGTGTTAACTCAGCTACAGACATGTTTGGAAGAAACTGAGGGCTCATCTACACCTACAGCCCTTTCGCAATGGAGGAGAGATGATTGCAAAGGTTCCCTGCTTCCGTGATCACCGCTCATGGGGCACACACGAGGGAAGTTACTTGCAATGACAAGAGTGTCGTTCTGAGAGGATGTGTGTCCCGACTGCGCTTCCACATGTGGATTGGCAGAGGTAGGCGGGGCTAAGCAGATGATGTGGCTATGGGGCTTTTTTAAAATGAATCGGGAAGGATGCACACAAACGCAAAATCACAGCTATGATTGGGTGGATAGGAAGTCCAGGGAATATGAAATGCTGCACAGAGATATGTTTGTGTTAAAAAAATACATACGGTTGGCATCAAAACACGCCGATCACTAATCAAACAATGTGCCAAAAATGGTAGATAGGTCCATTCCCGTACACCTCCAAAACTGCTGGACATGCCCCTGACAGCTAGTTGGCTGTTCAGCAAGCCAGGAACTCGTGCCAAACAGCAACAACTTAATGAAGGGGTGGCATACCAGCTGCTGACTTCCAGATTGTAGCAAAAAGGCTGAAAATACTATGACAAAAGCAGTCAGCGATATTCCTGAATAACTGAGGGGGTCGACCTGAGATCACAGTGGGATCAGTTGTGCATCATGTGGCCCGGTAGGAATGATTTCAATATCCTAGAATAAATGGCTGGTGCAGACAATGCCTGATTGTCTAGACACATCTCACTCTGGGTTCAGGCCTAGTTATGTAATCAAAATTGGTATGGATTTTTCCATCCCCAGTCCTTCATCTTATTTTGGAAGCCTAGCACTGCCTTACAATTAAAGCTTCTTGTGGATCTAGTTATATGCCCCCTGTGAATAAAAATCTCATAGCATGCTCTATGTCATTCCCATTCCCTTACAGAAAGGCATTATGTTTTCTTTGTTTTATTTAGTCTTACAACCTGGCACTTTGCCAACAGCACTTTGATAATTCAAGAAATCCCTCTGAGATAATATGAAACATGAATGCCACTCACAAGGGTGATCCTTGTTTATGGACTCGGTACCATTTGTCATGTTCTAATTATTTGTTTAAGGTTGTTTTAAAAAAGCAGAAGAAACAACATTGCAGACATTGGAGTTCCAACAATGTTTTCCCATGAGGTCTTTGGACTCTTGGGAGTAAGTTCCCAAGGACCCTAATATACCTAGAAGCCAAGATAAATGACACACCTGCCTGTACAGGTTGCAATGTTTATTGCTGACAATTTCATCCCTATTATCTTTACAGATTAAGTGCATTAAAAAAAAACCTTCTTTAGACAAAACACCAAAGATATGCCACCAAATATTGAAAATACTTGATGACAGAATTCATGGACTCGTGCATTATTGTCGTATCATGTCGTAAAGGAAGATGGAAGGGAAAGTTATATCCTAGTGAGTATTTGAAAGACATTTTAAGGTGTTTGGTAATTGTACAATTTATTCTGATTTTGGTGTAATACAGAATAGTCAGTTTTTCCTTATCTATCTATCTATCTATCTATCTCTATCTATCTATCTATCTATCTATCTATCTATCTATCTATCTATCTATCATCTATCTATCTATCATCTATCTAATCTATCTATCCACCTACCTACCTACCTAGCATATATTTCTCTTGATCTAAAGATAGTTCCTCAAGGAAGAACATTTTGCTGTCAGAATTCTCTCCACATTGTTAAACATTTGATGCCCATTTGGTATGGTATATTCCAACTGAATAGTACTATGAGAAAATGAAGACATTGTGGTATCTAGCTATTTTCCTGCAAATACACGTTCATTCAGTTGGGCTGTATGTGTGAGATAATGGAAGAGTGAACATGCCAGATTAAGGCTCATTTTTTATTAATAGGAACATTTGTGACAGCCTTTTCTTTCTTGTTCATTTTCACGGAAATTGTGATTTTTTTGTAATTTCATTTTTCTAAGATAACTCTTGATTTCTAGAGCCCATTTTGTGGGGGCTGAAAGGAAGGACCATTGTCCCTGCAGACATCATTTCAACTTCACTTACAGCCCAACCAGATGTTACTTACATAGCATGATTAGCAACCATGTCTCTATCTTTTTTTTAAAAAAGAAAAAAATCATTCCAAGAATGGGGAAAGGGTGGCATTTATCCAGACCAGAGCACATGGGAAAGGATTAAAGCAGGTGTGGCCACATGTCACCTCATGACCTAAAGTGCTACCTCCAAATTTGCCTCAGTGGTCATGGCAGTGACAAAACAGTCACTGTTTTACCACTGAACTTTGGTGGGAAATGAATGGTGGGTTAAAAAGGCCAAATTTAGCTTTAAGCCATGTTTTAGTACTAAATTTGGACTTTTAAGCCACCATTATAGTTTGCTGCTAAAATTAAACTACAACCTACTGACTTGCCACCTTGAGTGCTATTTTTGAGAATGGAAGCTTTAATATAAACGATGTAAATAATACTCTTTTGCTGCTGCTCCCTTCAAAATTTGGTGGCATTGAAATTGTCCCCTGGAGCCCCACTAATTTTCCACACCTGGTAACCCAGGGAATTAACTATATATATATATATATATATATATATATATATGTATGTATGTATGTGTGTGTGTGTGTGTGTGTGTAATTCTTCTGTGTACAAATTCCTCAGTATGACAGCCTAAGGAAGGAAAACTCCTATCAGCAACTGGAGGTGGGAGGTATTTCATGCTTTAAAAGTAATGGCTGGTTTTGCCCTTAGATTCGTCAACTCTTTTAATAATCCATTTTATTGAAACTCACACAGCCTTTTCATCTTTCCTCCTTGCTTTAACTTTTTTTATTTCACCACTAATGTGGTGTCATTGAATAAGGAGAAAAGAAATCTTCAGAACTGCAAATTTTCTGAATTACCTTTTTATATCCTGTAAAGTAGATTGGTTCCAGTGTTCTTCTCCTTCCATGCATCTACTATATATATGTGTAAAGGAGGATGAGGGCCAACTATGTGTTCAATGGAATGTAAGAAAGTGAATCCCACAATGTATTTCTTACTCTCAGAAACTCTACATGACTGACATTTGTATTTGGATAGACCTTATACAAAGGTCTTCCCAGATGTCCCCCTTTCCAATATTCCCCGGAATGTGGAGAGACTGAGGGCAGGGCTAGTCTGTACAGTCATTTTTTCCCCAACACTAAACATGCATTGACACAAACTGAGCTTTTCTTCTTTTTTAGCAAACATTCCATGCCCACCATTGATTAACCAAAGAAACATCTTTTGGATTTCATTTAACGATAGGGAAAAAATCTGCCAGGGTATGCAAGGGCAAAGAATGACCCCGTGTCTGGCTTTCCCAGGCCGTGAAGGACACGCCTGGTGGATTTTCATTCCACTGCTGCCTGCAGGACAAAGGAGGAGCCTTGATTTGCCCTTCATCTTGCTAATGGTGTGCTGGGGGAATTGTGCACTTTCCAGAGGCCCCCAAAAGTGTGGATCACAAAGAGCATGGCCAGCCTGGCTCCTGGAACAGGGCCAGCCATGGAGTACTCGGTGAACTCATGGGGCAAGCTCCACACGACTTCTCTAATTCCTATTCTTAAATTGGAGAAATGCTGCTTAAATTAATGGGTTAATCAATATCATTTGATTAACAGCTCTTGATTTCTTCCCACGACAGGTAGTATGCAAGTACTGAAGACAACATGAGCAATCTAACTTCCGTGTCCACTTTTCTGCTGTTGGAATTCTCAAATGTCCGGGAACTGCAGATCTTACACTTCTTTGTGTTCCTAGTACTGTACTCAGCAACAGTAACAGGGAATCTTCTCATCATCATTACAGTTACCCTTGATCATCACCTACATACTCCAATGTACTTCTTCCTCATAAATTTGGCCATGTTAGATCTTGGCATAGTTTCTGTCATGGTACCCAAATCCATGACTATGTCCCTGATGAATAACAGGTCAATCTCTTATCCTGGATGCGTTGCTCAGGTTTTCTTTTATCTCTTCTTTGCAGGTGCAGATTTTGCCCTCCTAACTATAATGGCACATGATCGCAACGTTGCTATCTGCAAACCTCTCCACTATGAGAGAATTATGCACAAAGGAGCTTGCCTTCAGATGGTATCCATTGGGTGGATCATTGGCCTACTTTATGCCATGTTACACACTGGTTGCACATTTGCAAACACGTTCTGTTCTAATATTGTCCATCAGTTCTTCTGTGAAGTCCCACAGTTAATAAAGCTCTCCTGCTCTGATGTCTACCTTGTGGAAGTTGGGATCCTTCTGCTAAGCTGTTGCATTGCAGTAGGATGCTTTATCTTCATTATAATAACATATATACAGATCTTTGCTGCAGTGCTCAGAATCCCTTCTGTACACGGTCAGAAAAAAGCCCTCTCCACCTGTCTTCCCCACCTCATGGTTGTTTCTACATATGTATTAACTGGAGTTTTTGCCTATGCCAGCCCACTTTCTGATGCTTCTTCTGATCTGGATATAGCTTTTGCTGTGGTATACATCATAATTCCTCCGATGTTGAATCCTTTCATCTATAGCATGAGAAATAATGAGATCAAAATTGCTTTGGGGAAACTGTTCAATCTGGGGTTTTTCCCCTAAATCTCCCCTTAGAGTTGTTTAATAAAAGTGGACATGTATGTTCTGCTCCATATGAATGGTTGTCCCTGCAATGTTTAATCTTGTGCTATAAATCTTTCAGTATTCAATAAACATTAATCCTATGATATAGATTGCTCTCCATCCCCTATAGCTAACATTCAGTGTCATTCTTGTTTGTTTGCTGTTCTACTCCCATCCTTAGCTATGTTATATCTGAAGGAACACCTTTTTCCATATGCTCCTGTCCATGTCCTGAGCTCATCAACTGAGACCTGCTCTGAGTACACCCACATACTAGGAAGTGGTTGGTGGGTGCTTACTCTAGATGAGCATTTCCTGTGGTAGTCTTCAAATTGTGAATTGCCCTCTCTAGAGAGGTCCACCCAGTATCTATTTCTTTGATTTTTCAGTACAACGCAAAGACCTTTTACTTTAAATTGTGCACAGATGCCCTCTCAAAATACTCCACCCTATTTGTGGGCAGAGAAACTAGGTGAACAATTTCACCAAATTTCTCCAGGAAGAGGAGAAATTCTCCAACAGTTTCTCACAGAGGGCTCCCCACTAATATTGTGTTCTCCACAATGCTGTTGAAGAGGGCAATGTTGCATCTAGCTCCAAGGAACAGAGGAAACTATTGCTATGCTAAAATGTGTCTTCGGATTTCCTGATGTCCCCCCCCCCCCCCATGAAAGAGGCTTCCATTTTCTGGCTCATTCCTAGGGCATTTCATAATATATTTTGATGTGTGTGTGTGTGTGTGTTTATGTAGGGTTGTGCACGGCCCCCCTGATTCACCTTGAAGGCTGTTTTGGAGTCCCTAAAATGGCCCTGACTCAACTCGGGGTGCTTTGGGGGTTGCCTGCATTGTCTCTCTGCCAAAGCTGAGGTGAGATTTGGCACCCAAAGACAACTTGGCCTTGTGGTTCCCTGGGTGCTGGCTGCACAGCTCCTGACTCCCTGCTTCCTCCCTCACCACCCCCTCACCACCCCCAACCAGAGTCGCTGTTGCTAGGACTTACCTGCTCACCTGCAGATGCCACTGCTGCCACATCGCCACAGCCATCACTGCATCGCCACCACCATTGCTGCCTTGCCGCCCTGACCAGGAAATGTGGCATCCTGAGAGCTAGGCTGCAATTTCAAGATATTGCGAGGGCTCTGTTTTAGTACATTTATGGCCACAAACTATGATGACCACAAACTATGATGACCACAAACTATGATGACCACAAAAGGCAATTTTCCCTTTACAGCTGCTGTAGTTTGTGGCCATGGATATACAAAACATAGAGACCCCGCAATAACTTGAAATCATGGTCTGGCTGTCAGGAGGATGCCACGTTTCCTGGTCATGGCAGCAGTGGGGCGGCAGTGGCAGGTGAGTGGGCAGAGTTGGGAGAGGGATTTGAGTCCAATGGACTCACGGTTGGCCTTGCACCAGATTTCCTGGAATGGTGGGCCTAGTGCCTCTCCGAAGTGGTCTGAGGCACCCCAAAGCTTCGGTACCTATCTGCTTCAGCCTCAGGGTGACTCAGAATCAAGGCAAGGCAGGCCAAATCAGCCCACCTTGCCTCAGATTCGAGGATTCGGCCCGAGGCAGTGCACAACCTTATTTTTGAGCATACCTAATTACTCCAAAGTGGTCAAGGATACTGTATGTGTGTTATCTGTCTATTGTACATCTCTTCATTGCTCTGCAGCCTTCCAGGCTGCCTGCATTTCCTGACATGAAATGGTGTCTTTCTCTGGGCTTTCATTACAGTGCAGGAAGCTGAGGAGACTGCAGGCTGCCATAGATATGATTGTACAATGAAAGACAGGACTCACACACACTTCTTGGCCACCTCATATGTAAGGTAAGCACAAGAACTCTGAATCGAACTCGAGAGACTTGCTGATAGCTGCTTCAAATCTGGAACCCGTTGTGGTGTCCTCCTGTATTGATCAGATTTTGATCTCTCTAGCTCTATGAAGGTAGGGAAGACAATAGAAGCCAAAGTAAGTTCTCTTCATAAAAATACAACGTACAACATAATAAAAATAGTTTAAAAATGTTAACATACAAAAAAACAAAAAAACAATGTAAACTGCTAGAAACAATTTAAACAAACAATGTCTTTCCCCCTATTGCACTTGTGAGTAAAATCATTCCCTTCTGATTTTACTCACAAGTGCAATAATTTTTCATGGAGTCAGTAGCATTTGTTCTAATTATCTGTTTCAGTTTGTTACAAAAGCAAAAGAAACAATATTGCAGATGTGAGAGTTTCAACAATATTTTCTACTGAGGTGTGCTGGACTCTTGGGAGTAAGATCCCAAGAAACCAAAACATGCTCAAATCACTGACCTGTGACATGTTGTAATATTTATTGCTTTAAAGTTGGTGTCCCTATTATCTTTATGGATGAAATATGTCTTAATACTATTGTAGACAAAACACCAATCAGCCCCATATGCCCCCAGAAGATAGAATATGCATCACTGACACTTCATATCCTAAAGGAAGATGGAGGGGGAAGTTGCATCTTGGTGTCTATTTGAAAATGTTTTAAAGTGTTTGGAAATTGTAATATTTACTGAAATACAGTGTAGTCAACATTTTCTCTATCTATCTCTGTATCTATCCATCCATCTATGTTCACTGACCATCTGTTATGGTATATTCTGTTGCTGAGCCATCTTTCAATTATTCAATTTTTGGCATTTCATGGGGGGGGGGGTAAGGAGGAAATGAAAACATTGGCAAAAGAGGCTGAGAGACGTGAGAATTTTGGAGACTTTAGACCTTGGGAGGGGAACAGGGTTTCTACATACCTTTTTAAGTGTTGGAAGTTTTGAGGGGTCTTCTTCCTATTCTATTATTATTATTATTATTATTATTATTATTATTATGGAACAACACACCCATAGCACTTGCAGGAGCCCAGGAATTCTTCCTGAATGCCTGTGGGAGAGGGAGAGGTAACATGGTCCCCAATAGGCATTCATGAAGAACTGCCAGGCTCCTCCAAATACCAGGGGTATTTTTTTTAAAAGAAAATTAAAATAAAAAAATAAAATGAAGCCTCCTAAACAACTGGCTACACTTTTAAAAGGTATGTGGAAATGCTGTCCCCTTCCCAAGGAGAAAATTCTCCAAAATTCTCCTTCCCCTTGTGAAGGAGGCAGAAAAAATAATGCTTCTTTCACAGGGAGAGAAAAGATTCCCAAAAATAGGGGGCAGGATTTGGCACAGCTCTAGTATATTCCAAATGAACAGTATTATGAGTAAATGAAGACATCATCGAATCCATCTATTGCCCTGCAAATAACTGTTCATTCAACTGGGCTACAAATGTGAGATATATTTTTAGAATGTTTTTAGGGTGTTTTTAGGATGTTTTAATGCAGTTTTAATAATGTGTGTCATGTTTTAATTAATTTTATGTATTTTGTCATATTGTTGTTCCCCGCCTCGATCCAAACGGAGAGGCGGGTAAGAAATAAATTATTATTATTATTATTATTAATATTATTATTATGGAAGAATGAACTCAAGCCTGATCATGGTTCCTCTTTCATCCATAGAAACATTTGTGAAATGCTTGTTGTTATTGTTGTTGTTCACATGAAAGGAATCAGTGATCTTTTGTAAGTTCACCCTTTCAACATTATACTTGATTTCTATGATTTTATGTCTTGTTTTATGTAAAGAACTCTCCCCGCCTGAGGTAAATGTTGAAATAGGAATGTGTTTTGTCTTTGAAGAAGACCTGAGGTGTGAATGGTTAACTGTGGAAGAGAAAAATATTGTGTCTTTTACCTTTGGCTTGAACCAGGGAAGACATAGAAAGTTCAAATGCTGTGCTAGCCGACTTCCAAATGCCAGATAAATTCACAGTATTGCTTATTGTTACCAAGGAGATGGCAAGGTTAGGTATGATTTCTGTCTTTTTATACAGGCATGATGGAAACATTCTGTGGTCAGTTATGATTGGTTAGTTTAGGGACATTCCATTCTATGTCTATTTGTCCATTATTAGAGAACAGTGAGGGTGTGGATTCAGAATTCTAACTGCAAAAGAGCTGATTGGCAGGAGGTTCCTGGCTGGTGAGAATATAAGGAGTGGTTCAACACTTGTACAAGGCAGTTTGGCATAGGTTAACTTGTAGGAGTGATTTCTTTAGCAAAACAGTAAGGCTCAGATGCTTCACATGACAAGAAAAAATGTGAGACATCATTGTTATTTACAGGCACGCCATCACCCTCATTTAAACTTGGGCCTGAAAGACCAAGGAAAAGTTTGGGTACAGGGAGGATAAGTTGTGAGCAAGTACAATTTGTGACAGCGTACAGCATCATTCCTGATCATGGGGCATGTCTCCAATGACATCAGGCTTACCTTCCAATTTCTTGGTCCTGTGCAGCTTGATCCAATAAAAGACAGTCCTAACTCTGGACTTAAACTGGCAGGTTTCAAAATAATTGAATATAGAAATATAGAAACATATGAAGTTACACATATCTATAGCTAGATCAAGTTAAATAGTAGTCTTGTGTAAAATAGAGTGTATCGTCAATTAGTATCTGAAAGAATGAATGAAAACATACCCATAACTATCTGAAAATAAGCTTTTCAGATGATTTAACAATATTTTCTGGAATTTCATTCTAAGCACTGCCCTAAAAAAATACACAGAGAGACAGAAAGGGGGTGGAGAGAGTGAGAAAAGAGAGAGAGAGAGAGAGAGAGAGAGAGAGAGAGACTGAATCAACCCCACCCATTTTAAATGAAATCTTTGTCAACAGACTGAAAGCAACAATGAAATCTTAAAAACAGGTCGCTTGGCAAACTTAGGCTGAATTCGGACAACATGATAGTCAATGGTGGGGTAATAATCAACTTTACAGTTGTTCATCTAGGGGGTACTCCCCACACAACATGGTAATAAATAATCAACTGTGGTGTGGATTAGGATCAGCGCTGAGTTGATTATGGCAGAATTCGGACAACACGATAGTCAACACAACTGATGATTGTTCCCCCCCCCCCCCCGTTGCTTATTGTGTCATCCAAATCCAGCCTTACTGTCATTAGTGGTCTGAAAAGTGCCCTCACAATGTGATTGGCTAGTCCAGTCGCATGAGGCTGTTGTGAGTGGGGGCCGGGGAGAAGAGTTATTGTGGAAGCCATCCATTGGTGGCTTCAAACTGGGCCTGGATGACGTGGAGGGGTGGAAAGAGTATAAATCATACTCACCCCTCCTGTCTTCATCTCCTGTTTCACGGCTCCCTCCCTCCCTCCCTCCCTCCCTGTAGGTAGTGTGGATTCGCTGGTTGCCTACATGGGACCAAGTATAAATTTTTTGCTCATAAAACACACTTATGTTTATGAGGTTTTTTTCACCTACTTCACACTGTAAGACAGTTTTGGGAGTAATAAATAGGTTCTTAATTATATTCGGTCACTTTATGAATTTGGCAGGTAGGTGCGGACATCTGGTGGGACAGGGCCGGTGAGCATTCACAGGCACTATCCTGGTGATTAGTAATTCCTGAGGGCTCCCACCTGTGAGTTTTACGGCCTAAGCTGGTGGGATAAGGATTACTTTTGAGGCCAACCTTTCTCACCCACCCGGATCCATACGGAGCGGGGAGGGGTTGACACCGGAAGGTCTCCCTATCCTGAATAGGGAAACCTGTGGAGTGGCGAGGGTCGGCACCACTTAAAGATAGATGTCCACTTAGGTTTACCCAATCTTTAAATAAAGTTACCCTATTTAAATCCATATACTGTGTCTCGACTATTCTTGTCTCCAGTCTCCATTTCTTGCAACCATATTGGCATATTTTGAGCCCTCCAGTCTAGCCCTGGCTAAGTTATGTCGGTGTTTGGGCAGCAGGGAAAGTCCAGAGGACACTGTATACCTAAAGGCCTCTAAGTGCCATCATGATCATGCATCAGAGTCCACGACATCCATTATATCCTCCAAGATTACTGGCAGCGCTCAATATAGACATCCGCTGTGGTCCATCAGTGCCTGAGATCCCACCTGCCTCCTCTCTTTAGCTCGGATTTACTGAGCAGGGAGGATAGGAAAGGCTTTTGACACTGTCTAAATTGGCTCACACGCAGTAAGACTCCTGGTTGGATGTGGCCCACACTAGGGTGTAGAACCTCACTGAATGGCACCTTGCCCATTGCTGCTTCAAATTCAGAACCAGTTTTGAGTCTTCCCTATATGGATCAGATTAGGCCTTCTCTAATTGTATGAAGGTCGTGAAGGCAATGAAGGTCAAAGTTAATAGTATGTAATACAAGGTTGTAGGTCTCTTGATACTTGTGTACTGCTGATGCTAAGATTAAAGGTGTGCAGGAACAAAGAGACCCAATGTGTTTGATATCCGCTGAGTGTCTAGTTGGAATCCAAACATTAATTTTGGTTTTCCTGGATAAATCCAAATCTGATTGGTCAGGGCATGGATTTATCCATCCCTAGTTCTCCGCCTTAGTTTGGAAGCCAAACACTTTCTTACAATGCTCTCAGACAAATTAAAGGGTTTTTTTCCCTGATCTGGTAATGTGCCCCCTGTGGATAAAAATCTCATAGCATGCTCTATGCCATTCCCATTGCCTTACAGAAAGGCATTGTGTTTTCTTTGTTTTATTTTGTCTCACAACCTGTCACTTTGCCAACAGCACTTTAATATTTCAAGAAATCTCTCCAAAATAATATTAAACATGATTTCGTTCACAAGGGCAATCCTTTTTCATGTATTTGTTGGCATTTGTTAAGGGGGGAAAAGCAGAAGAAACAACATTGCAGAAGTGGGAAGTTCAACAATGTTTTCTCATAAGGCATGTTGAACTCTTGGGAGTTAGATCCGAAGAACCCTAATATCCCTAGAAGCCAAAACATACTTAAATGGCACACCTGCCTGTACAGGTTGTAATGGTAATTGCTGACAATTGTGTCCCAATTATCTTTACAAATTAAGTGCATTTTAAAATACTTCTTTAGATGAAACACCAAACAGTTCATATGCCACCAAAGACTGAAAATACTTGGATGACAGAATGCATGGACTCATGCATCATTGTTGTATCATGTAATGGAAGATGGAAAGGAAAGTTGTATCTTAGTGAGTATTTGAAAAACAATCTAAAGTGTTTGGTAATTGTACTATTTATTCTGATTTTGGTGTAATACAGAAAAGTCCATTTTCTTTTTCTGTTTATCTATCTATCTATCTATCTATCTATCTATCTATCCACCTACCTACCTATCATCTGTTCCTCTTGATTTATAAAAAGTTCCTCTTAGAAGAACATTTTGCTGTCAAAATTCTCTTCACTTTGTTAAACATTCAATGCCCATTTGGTAAGATATATTCCAAATGAATAGTATTATGAGAAAATGAAGACAGCATGGTATCTAGCTATTTCCCTGCAAATAAATGTTCATTCATTTGGGTTGTATGTGTGAGATAATGGAAGTCATGCAAGATCAAGGCTCATTTTTTATTAATAGGAACATTTGTGACAGCCTTTTTTTCTTGTTCATTTAAAAGGAAATGGTGATCTTTTGTAAGTTCATTTTTCTAAGATAACTCTTGATTTGTAGTTGTTATGTCTTTAATGTAAATAAATTTTATTTATCTAAGTTAAAAGTTACTTATACTAATGTGTTTTGTATTGGAAGAAGTACTAAGGCGTGAATGGTTAACTGTGGAAGAGAAAAAGATGGTGTCTTCTACCCTTGGCTAGAGACAGAGAAATCATACAAAGTTTTAAAGTTGTGCTAGCGGTCTGCCGAATAACAGATAAACTGTTAGTATTGCTTGTTGTTACCATGGAAATGGAGATGTTGGGTGAGGCGATATATATAGTGGAATACTTCAGTGGTCAGTTATGATTGGTTAGTTTGTGGACAATCCATTTTAAGTCAATTGGTCTAGTATTAGAGAGAGTGAGGGTGTGAAATTCTCACCCACCCCAAAGGAGCTGATTGGCTGGAGGAACCTGACTGGTGAGAATATAAGGACAGTGGTACAGGGCAGTTGGGAAAGTCACTCAGTGGGAGAGTTCGGACGACATATTAGGCAACAGAGAGGAAATAGTCCACGGATGGAGGGCAAAATCTGTGGCAGCCTTTGGGTGATACTGAAGTGCCCTCCTTTGAGACGATTGTCTCCTCTCTGTTACTTAGACTTCTCCCCCCACACACACACCTCTTCCCCTCCCCACCAAATGGTGGCACTGGAGAGGCCTTACCTTATTGGCACAGCCATTATGGGGGAGGAGCAGAGATGAGGCTCCCAGCGGTGGAGGAATCCTATCTTCTCTCAATAGGTAACAGGGTCAAGGAAAATGTTCTGACCTATCACTGTCTCCTGTTGACAGAAAATCGGAGTCCTCTGCTGCCGTCGTCAGGTAACTGGGACACTTGTGTCTCCTGCACCAGGGTTAACTGGCAAGGTAGCCTTCATGGGAGCTGGGATCATGATCCCTTACACATGATGAGGTCGGTCCCAAGAGTCCCTGCCACAGAAGCAGGATGCTTGAGACTGGCCTTCTCTCTTGTAAGGGGTTGTGATCGCAGCTCCCACGAAGGGCACTGCAGTGCCAAGCCAAGTCATTGGAGGGATGATGTGGCTCAGCACTGAGGCTTCCTTCTCAGTCAGGGTCCTGGGAAAAGGGGGTGCCCCTGCCCTCTTCCCAGAACCACAACTGAGAAGGATGCAATGCTGGGGGCTGGGATCTCTTTGGGTGTGAAGAGATCCTTGCTCTCAGCAGCGCCTCTGCCATGCCCATCGAGTCTGGAGTCAGAGAGCAGCTGCTTTCTGGCTCCAAACTCGATGGGCAGAGGAGACGTGGGGAGAAGCAGATCAGGTGATGGAGGAGGGTGCAGGGTTTGGAGCTGCTGCTGACACTCCATGTCCCCTTCTGTCCCTTCCATCACCCAGTCACACCAGCTGAAGGTTCATCCAGCCTGAGCACAGGATGACCCACCAGCTGGCGTGATCGGGCGATGGAAGCAACAGAAGGGGACGTGGGGTGTCAGCAACAGTTCCGAGCCCTGCGCCCTCCTCCGTCACCCTGTCTACATAGGAAGGTGCCTCCTGTGGTTGGATGTTTCAAGTCCAGCTATGGGAGGCATCCTCTGCTCCCTATCCATTTGGGGATCACCTTGCAGCAATCCCTGAATGGAGGGAGGCTGGGCTTCGGACATGCGATCCCTGGGTGGGTCATCACAAGCGAACTGCCCCTCCCAGGGATGGCATGTTCCATGTGAGTGTTTCAGGAGCTTCGACCGCCCCACCCCACAAAGAGATGGGACAATCGGGGCTCCTGAAGCACTCACACACACAGGATTATTTTCCCTTGCCCATGGAGCTGCGCGGGGCTAGAGCGGCTGGGTTTCTGATGCTCTTGCCTCACGACTCTGTGGACAAGGGAGAATAATGAACAGAGCCCAACACACAACATATTAAGCAAGAGGCACCGAGATAAGCAATCAAGCAGCCCAGTGTTTTTCTCCATTGCTTATCCTGGCAAAATAATCAACTGTCCATTGTGTGTGCATTGTGTCGCCCAACACATGACACAATAATCAACACAATGGATGGTTGATTCTCTCTCTCCCCCCCCCCCCCCATTGCTTATCATGTTGTTCGAACTCAGGCAGGCAGGCAGGCAGGCAGGCATGGGGAAACATGGGGAAACAAAGAGTCAGGCAGTCCTGGGAGGATAGTGCAGAAGGATGGGGCAGGACTAAAGAGGAGGGTCAAAAGTAGTTGAGTGAAGCTTGAGGAGAACCTGGAGCAGTGGAGACTAAGAGCTGAAAGAAAACTGAGGAACCACCCTAGCTAGCATTTGTAATCATTCAAAGCATGAACTGGAGAATGTCTGCAAGTGAGAAGTGGGAGAGTCCTGAGGGAGCCTTCAGGAAGGCACTGAGTTCAGAGTGACAGTGGATTGCCGTGTAGACAATGGCACATCTCTACACCATCAAAGTAACTTAGGTGATATCCCCTGACTTCTTGTGCTGCATTCTGAGTGCAGTTTCATTGCTCTTCACAGTGAAGAATGGGAAGACACATCACATTACCCAGTTGCCCCATGTTTTCTAACTTCCAAGGAAGACAGTGGTGGCGATGGTGGGTTTACTTCATTTTATCCCTACAGCAGACCTTCAAGATCGCTTAGGTTAAAAGTGTGTGTCTGGACTAAGGTCACCCAATGAGCATTCTGGTGAGTAAGGATTCTCTCCACCCCACCCAATGAACCTGGAAAAAATTCAAAATGACGATGTTGGATAGTTCTCTGCAGACATCTAGAAATTAAAACAGTAGTGGGTCCCAGTTTCCAGAGGAGTGCTGTATGCATTGCATTGAACTTTGGAGCAGCAGTGTGAACAGGTGACTTTGGGAACAGATTCGGGGAACTTTCCTCCCTCCCCCCAAATTTCAAGCTGACATTTCTGAACAAAAAAACTTTTACCCAGGTTTAGCTAAAACCACTTCCACTACAACTAGGACCAAACATGATGTTACCCAAATAATTTTATTAGCAACATCAGGTTATTTTGAATAATAATAATGATAGCAAGTATGGGGAGGAGGTGTTTTAATCTAGATAGCAGTGCCTGGGGAAAGGAGGTCTAAACCTTTCCCATCTCCAGCCATGATCCCAATTGAAATCATCCTTTCATACAACAATTAGCCTTAGCCAGAGAAAAAAATCCATTGACATGAATAGGAGCTTTTTCCTAAGATGTATTGGTTCATGGGAATGGCTCACTTTCCCACCATAAAACTAAGATCTTTTTTGCCCTTCGATTCTTCATCTCTTCAGAGAGTATTCTTTTCTTTCTTCAGTTGCCAGTGAGTACAATTTTCCTGAATTTTTCTGCCTCCGATTATTGTAGTTTTTCCCAACTCTCACTTGTAAATTCATTTTCTCTTCCCCTCCCCATTTCGTCCTTTCTGGCTGATTTAGCCTATTGTTTATTTTATTGTCATTAATGGTTTCATTCATTGAAAGAGACATGAAATCTACTGAATTACACAATGCCCCCCTTTGATTTCCTCATACTAGGTTGATTACAGTGTTTCCCTCCTCACATATATTTAGAGCATCATCAGACGGGGTGGGGGGTCACATTTCCCTACCATCATTATGGCCTCCTGCTGCTGTCCTACAATAGCGATAATTTCTTTACATGGGGAAAGAAAGATGATGCAGCAACGACCACGTGTCTCATTCAGTGAGCATTTTTATTGCACTGCTTTTCCTGCACACAGCAGGAAATGGTGGCAAGTTTCACTTCAAAAATAAAAGTCAAGTTTACCACTATTTTGTCATGGAAAAAGACCAGAAGGGGTGGGTGATGTGTGAGAGGTGGACAGCATCATCAAAAGGACACGCGATTGGGCAGTAATGAGCAGGCAAAAAATCGCTCTTCTGATGATGCCCTTACTGTATACATGTTTATAAGAGGTCAGGGCTAATTGTGTATTCAGTGGAATGAAAGAAAGTGACACCTACATGTGTATAGCTGTTTGGAAGTAGGCTCCTGACCTGATCAAAAACTCTGCATGATTAGCATGACTAATTGGATGGAACCTAAACAGGTGGAGGTGCCCGCATCGATGCTCCCATTTCAAACATTCCACTAATTGGAGCCAAGGCTGTTGGGAACAATCCTATTTTCTCCTGCTGCCATTTGCTTTATGTAGGAAAGAATGCACGGGGCTACTGACATGATAAATTTGAGCAGACAAAAAAAATATATCACAATTGTTTGCCCAACCCTGAGCCAGATCTACACCTCATGTCATATTGATGCAATCCCATCATGATGATGCTATATCCATCTTGTACATTTATACCTCATAGCACAACTAACAACATCTGTTGTGATATTTTGGATAATACAGAATAAGAAGTGGGAAATAATGCTAGAAAAGTGGCACAGAGAATATGTAATGTGCCGCAACAGTTATCAGTGCACTTCAATGTCAGTGAAAAGCACAGAAGCAGTTGGTAGATTTAATTGGTAAATTAGAGGAATCATGTTTAAATTAACTTGGTATTCATCAATGTTAGTGGATTAACAGTTCTTGCCTTCTTCCTTCCACAGGTAGCAGGAAAGTCATGGAGACAAAATGAGAAATTTAACTTCCATGTTCACATTTCTGCTGCTGGAATTCTCAGATGTCCGAGAACTACAGATCTTACACTTCTTTGTGTTCTTAGCATTGTACCTACTGGCAATTGCAGGGAACCTTCTCATCATCATTGCAATTGCCCTTGATCATCACCTCCATACTCAAATGTACTTTTTCCTAATGAATTTGGCCATGTTGGACATTGGCACAATTTCAGTCATGATACCCAAATCCATGGCTATGTCCCTCATGAATAGCAGGTCAATATCTTATGCTGGCTGTGTTGCACAAGTTTTCTTTTATTTCTTCTTTGCAGCAACAGATTTTGTCCTCCTAACTATAATGGCACATGATCGCAGTGTTGCTATCTGCAACCCTCTCTATTATGACAGAATTATGCACAAACGTGCCTGCCTTCAGATGGTAGCCAGTGGGTGGATTTGTGGTCTCCTTTATGCCATGTTACACACTGGTTGCACATTTGCAAACACATTCTGTTCCAATATTGTCCACCAGTTCTTCTGTGAAGTCCCACAGTTATTAAAGCTCTCCTGCTCTGATGTCTACCTCGTGGAAGTTGGGATCCTTCTGCTAAGCTGTTGCATCACAGTAGGATGTTTTATCTTCATTATAATAACATACATGCAGATCTTTGCTGTGGTGCTCAGGATCCCTTCTGTACATGGTCAGAAGAAAGCCCTCTCCACTTGTCTTCCCCACCTCACGGTTGTCTCTGTGTTTACATTCACTGGAGTCTTTGCCTATGCAAGGCCTCCCAGTGACATTTCTTCTGATTTGAATAGAGCATTTGCTGTGGTATATATCATGATTCCTCCCATTTTGAATCCTTTCATCTATAGTATAAGGAACAAAGAGATCAGGGATGCATTGTGGAAAATGTTAAGAATTGGGGCTTTACTCTAAAATGTTCTTTGGAGTTATTCTGTAACCATTGTTATGTGCTTTTCTGTATTAAACAGTTGTTCCAGCACTTATTCAGCTTGCATAAGTAACACAGATATCTCCCCCCCCCCCCATGCCAGCTAGCTTGAGTGTAGGGATGAGATGGCATACAGGACAATGTGAAGTGTGATGATGCTGGCATCAAAGTATCATTGAATGTGTAAGGCTTCTACCAGATTGGGCCATTCATCAATAAGGTTTTAATTTTGTTTTATTTATTTTTTGCCTGCTCTGCACTTACGTTAGTCATGGAAGTTATGTCTTTGTTGCAATGGAATTGTTTAGGTTAATTACACCAGGTGTGCATGGCAGGTATATGTGGGAAATGGAATTAGAATCTAGCATAGGTTAGCATGCTGAGGCACCTTGATAGTGATTGGTGATCCTCGAAGGTAGCTGCTTAGGGCTGGAGGACCAGTGGTCAAGACATGGATTGCATTTTGGGTTGACTTGACTCACCCATTCAGAGCTGAGGGGCCTCTGAGTGGGTGACATGATGGGAAAGGTTCCATAATCACCTAGAAAGGTGTGTTCTCAGCAGGGGTAGTCATAAGTCATAAGTCATAAGTCAGTGTAGTCTCACCGAACTATCAGACTGGCTAGTCACCTCAGGTTGTGCACCTTAGTTAAATAATTACTACATTCAATTAATTTGAATGGGTCCATGAAGTTGAAGCCTGCAGTGACACATTTTCAGCCCCTGGTTGATGACTTTCCTAACCAGTGCATAGCTTTGCAAGTGATATAGTTTGAAGGCAGGATAGAGTAATAGGCTAAGGGTAGCATTATATGGTTCCCTCCCCCGCCACACACACACTGTGGGGCAGCCCTTGTCAGGGTCATGGAGTGGACAGAATCATAGAACAGTTGAACTGGAAGGGGCCTATAAGGCCATCAACTCCAAACCCCTGCTCAGTGCAGGAATCCACATTAAAGCCTACCTGACAGATGGTTGTCCAGCTGCATCTAGAATAACATTAGTGTGGGAGAGCCCACTACCTTCCAAGGTAATTGGTTCCATTGCTGTACTGCTCTAACAGTCAGGAAGCTTTTCCTGATATTCAGCTGGAATCTGGCTTCCTCTATCTTGAGCCCATTATTCTGCGTCCTAGGAATCCTGGCCCTCCTCTGTGTGACAACATTTCACGGACTAAGAGTGCTATCATGTCTCCCCTCAGTCTTCTCTTCTCAAGGCTAAGCATGCCCAGTTCTTTCAGTTTCTTCTCATAGGGCTTTGTTTTCAGACTCCTAATCATCCCTGTTACCTCCCTTTGGAGGCTGCAGGAGTGCACCTGTTAGGGTGTGTATAGGGGTTCCTGCAGGTAGCTATTCATTCAGAAAGGGCAGGGACAATGTGTCCAACTTTCACAACTGTGTACATTGACTTGAAGGATTCACTGTATCAAACTAAGGGCAACTCAATCCTGATCAGTGTTGGGTTCATTTGTTTGTATACAATATATATGGCCCTTGTTCAACCCATTATTTTGTGTCTTGCCTCTTTATTACAATTGTTCACAATTCACTATTCAGGATGCATTAATTCTCCACCCCCATCTTATATTCTGTGTCATTATTTCTTGTATACACACCCTTTCAGATACTGTTCATATTCCTGGTTCAACCCATTTCTCTCTCTCGTTACTACTACCTATACTTGCAATACAGTGCTCAGCCAATATTCATTTTGTCACCCCAAGCATTCTCCATTTCCCCAGCTTATATTCCCTGTCATTCTTTCTTATTAATTAGTTCATCCCTCCCTTCTTTAGCTTCATTCTTCAATACCAGCCTTATCAGCTGATTTCTGAGCCCTGCAGGAACCTATATGGAAGTTAAATACTTTCAAGATTATACTCATCAGGGTCATTGTTAGAGCTGCAATAAGATCTTGTTTCTTGCTACTACTATCTTAAATTAATATAGATCCTGTTCAGATGACACACTAAGTTCCTATCTACACAGTACTTTGGAACATTTTAAAAAGTATTTTAAAACATTCCAAATAGATGTGTTCCAAAACGTCTTAGGTCACATTAAGGAGTACTCATGTTACAGGAGAAAAAATCTTAAGTCTTCAAAGCGGTGTGTGCGGTCTCACACCCTTCTGCCCGTCTCTTTCTGTTTCATTTTTACAATGAGTTTAGGGCTAAGCATTGTGGGTGTTGTAGTTCACTCGCCCACTTCCTCCTTAGCCCCTCTTTCTTCCCCACCAATCAATGGCTAAGCATTTGGGCACTGGTAAATGAAGCACTGCCCCCATGAATCACAAACGGTAAGGAAGGACACATTATTTTACTTAAAACGATTTATTAAAAGTAAAAACCTTTGTATATAGCTGAAGTGAGTTTTAAAAAACCTCAGGTATACAGTGTTCAAGGGAGTGCATCATGTGGCCCAAAGAGTTTTCGTAACCCTTATAAAATTTTATAAAGCTAGTGTGTAGATCAGCTCTAAACCACAGTGGTTAATAATTTTGAGCTAACATTATGGCTTAGTGTGTTGTGTGAACCTTTCCTAACCATGGTGGCTATATAACACAATTAAAACATGCTCATTAATCATTTGCTGCAAAAGGGTTAGCAGCCTAACCATGAGCTTGGTGTGTTGTCTGAACAGGCCCATCGTGACACCTCCTAACTCTATTCCAATTGTCACCCAAGTTCATTGCAAGCCTCGTGACAGCCTCACAAACTCCCAGGGTGCTCATGTGGGACTTACTGCATGAGCGAGTTATATTCTATGTTATATTCATAGAATGATACAATTATAAAAATGTTGAACTGTGGATGCTGAAGACACAGTATCCATTTCTGAGCAGGAGAAGAGAATGTAAGCACACACTGGAGTACCACTAAACATGACGAAGATTGCCTGGTCATGTATTGGAGTCATTTGTACACATGCTGTATTTGACTGGGAAGATATGGGCTCATGCATTAGCAGATGTCACTCATATGTCTAGATTAGAATCATGCATTAGAGCATATGATTGTGCCTACTGTGTGGCCTGGAGAACTATAGAGAAAGCTTAATTTACTGCCTCCATTGCATCCTCGAATTGCCATCCAGCAGGTGGTACAGGGATTATTAACATCTACCCTGACAAATGTGATGCTGAAACCCTTGAAGTCTTCTGGGACAATTTTACTGTGTCATTCTATGAGCTATGAATTGAAGAAAACTGTAAAACGTGTGTGTGTGTGTGGGGGGGAGCTCATGGCAACAGCCGAGCTGCAGCATTTTGCACTAGCTCCAGCTTCCGGACCAGCCTTAAGGACAGCTCTATTAGAACACACTACAGCAATATATCTTTAATGACATCATCAGCATTGTTATCATAGTCTAGATGCCTCCAAGTCAGCTACATTTTCCATGATCAGTGGAAGGACTCAACATACTGTAGGCAGCTGGTAAGAGTCTACTGGCACATGTCATACCCGCCTCTTTGCTGTGGACTTATTGAGTGGGCAGATAGAAATGCCCATTTTGACAATCATAAACTGCCTGCAGGGCACTGTGAGAATGTCAATATGGTGGGCATTACACAATCGATAAGCCCTCTGGGTTGGGCCCCGCTGGATGGCAACTTGCTGTTGGCTGCTTCAAACCAGGTTTCTATATCCTACCTATATTGACTAGATTGGGCTCTCCCTAACTCTCTGGAGCTTGTAAAGACAACGGGGGAAGATTCATATGCATACTGAATAGTGATACAGGTCTGTAGGCCTCTTGATACCTTTGCAGTGCTGATGAAGACACCTGGTATTTGGACTATTCTCTGGCTGTCCAGTTGGTATCTAAATTTAAGTTTTGGTTTCCAATATCAATACACTCTGATCTGCCAGGGGAGGATTGTTATCCAATCCCTCTTCATCTATCTCTATTTGGAAGCATAGCATTTTCCTGGAATGTCCTCAGACCAATCAAAGGGCTCTTTTGATGTCTGAGGACACAATCCTATTGGGATAGTCATAAACCTCAGAACTTGGAGGCTAATGACTATCCATTGCAGGGTGAAGGAAGCATGGGAAGGATCCTCTCCTTTGCGCTCCATCCACCCTGCAGTTCTTGTTAGGTGCTCAATTTTAAGTGTCCAATTGGGAAGTTTCGGAGTGGAAATGCAGGAGGCTGTGCAGCACATAGGAAGCTGTATAAAACAGTTTCCACTATCTCCTCCCCTCCCCACCCCCAGGCACATTCCATTTTCAGCCTCTCTGCACTCCGTTCCCAAGCACAGAGAGAAAGCCAGCATGGAGAGAACTGCACCACCTACAAGGTGGCGGTGGACGGGACAGGATGAGTGATTTCTGGGAACCAAGGTCAGAGCACTGGCTCAATCTCAATTCCCAGAAGCTAAAAAATCCTGTGACTGTGTAGTCAGTGTCTAGTGGCCATAGGATTGCTCTCTCTGTAACATAATCCTTCTGGATCAAATCATATATCTCATGTTCTATTCCATTCTCGTCCATTCACATAGGTGTATTTTGTTCCTCCCCCCCCCCCCCAGATCCTTACACATGGACATTAAAATGTTGGCCAAAGTACTTTGATATAGCAACAACAACATAATCCTTCTGAGATAATGTTAGACATGGATTTCACTCACAAGTGTGCTCAGTTTTCATGTATTCAGAAATATCTTGCATGTGTTAATTATCTAAGTTTGTTACTAAAGTTGAAAACAACATTGTTGGGTGGGGGAACTTCCCACAATATTTTCTGATTTGGTGTTCTGGCCCCTTGGGTGTAAAATCCCAAGGATCGTGAACAGGCCTAAATGACTCTCCTTTTCATGCATGTTGTAACTATTAGTTGCCGCAACAGTTGGTCATTACTATCCTTACATATGAAGATATTGTGACAATTGCCACCAGAAGATTGAAAGTGCTTGGATAAGAGGATGTGCGGGCTTGTCTGCCAATGATGTATCATGTCCTAAAGGAAGCTGGTGAAGGAAAATGGATCTTACAATGAAATGTGTCCATTTTAAAAGCTTTATAATGACTGGGTAAGTCATTTCAGTTTAATTTGGTTATGCATTTACTAAGATATTTTCAATTGTTGTCATATATAATTGAAACATCAAAATACTGAAACATCAAAACACTTAAATATTCAATGGCTATCTGGCATGGTATATTCCAAATGAATAACATTATTCAGGATGACCATTTGAAAAGGACAGGGCTCCTGTATCTTTAACAGTTGCCTAGAAAAGGGAAATTCAGCAGGTGTAATTTGTGTGCATGCAGTACCTCGTGAAATTCCCTCTTCATCACAACAGTTAAAGCTGCAGGAGCCCTACCCTCTTTTGTATCCGGTCTAAGTTAACATACTGGAAGTTAAGATACTGTTCTATTGCCCTGTTAGGCTAGCCAGAAATTATCATTTTGTTTGTTTTGATATGGTACTTGTCTGATCTTCTTTGACTTCCTTTTAAACCACCAGTTCTCCTTCCATTTTGTAAACCTAAACAAAGTTTTCTTAATCTGGACTTTCAGACTCTGCTGAATGGAGGGAACTGCAGTGGAAGGGGGGAAACTACAAAATCAGGTGAACGGATCTTCCGTGAGTAGAGCATTTCCTCTCAAAGGAGGGAATTCCAGGATCCTATCCCAGGATTGTGACTACAGCAGATTCATCCAACAGAAGATGAAGCTATACTTTTGCTATTTGCATTTGTAAGGAATCTCCAATAGGTGTCAATAGTACCTGCCTTTCAAATGAATGAAAATAGCAGGTGGGTAGCTATGTTTTCTATCAGGAACACAACAGGGGAGGGCTGAATTCAGATGACACTTTAGGCAATGGAGGGGTTAATAACACACTCACCATGTGTTAATCTGGTGGCTCCCGCGACACAACATGTTTCCCCTCCCCCATCATGTGGCTGAATGTCCAGGCATCCTTCTGGGCTGCTGCATCTACTCCCTCCCACCTTCCTCAGTCCTCTGGCCATATCCCAGCATGCACCACAAGTTCTACCGGCTGCCAGAGCAGCCGGGGGGGTTTCAGCTGCTCTGGCCGGTGAACTCTATGCCCAAATGGAATAGTACACGGAGAGAGGGGGTTCCCTCGACATGACACTTTAAACAACGGAGTTCGGGATAAACAACATGCAAGCCCATTGTTTTTCTCCGTTGTTTAAGTGCCCCAAATAGCATAGTGTCAGTTGTGTGCGCGTTGTGTGTTGCCCTCCACACAACACAATAAGCAACACAACTGTTGATTGTTTCCCCCCCCACACTGATTATCGTATTGTCCGGATTCAGCCAAACTCATACCAACCTGCCTACTATGATCTTGATTCTGACCACCCCAGCTACTGCTATTTGTTGTTTTAAAAAGATACACATGATGTTACTCCTCATGTGTTATCCCACATATGGTTCTGCCCTGATAGCTATTTTTACTCACTTTAGCCATTTTTCTCTCTTTCTCTCTCCATGAAGATACCATCTAAGACAGTACCATAGTTCTTTCAGAGGTATCAATACTCTGATTTTTCTTCCATAGCAGCAGTTTGGATTGTACATACAGCACATCCATGGTCCTGAACAAGAACTTTGGACGGTGAGTCCCAATTTGGGATGGTGAGTCCTAATTTTCTACTTTGTCATCAGACCAAGGGCTGGGAAAATATGTAGAGATTGGGGTGAGGTTGGTGGTGACAGTCCCACTTTCTCCTGCATTCATTTAGATAATGTAGGTAATAATGGATATGTCTACTATCATGACAACTTTGGGGAGACTCTCATACCCAAAGAAAATAATCGAAGCAGCCAGACTCAAGGCGAGTCAATCTAACCGAGAACATCTACTGCAACCAAAAGAAAGGATGGCCAATAATAAGATCTCATGCATTTTACCTTTTGACCCTGTCACAAAAGATCTACAAAAGCATATTCGCTCAAATTGGCATCTGCTTCAGGATCTGCCAGGTCTGTCTATGAAACCAATGGTGACATTTAAAAGAACAAGAAATTTGAAGGATTGGCTAATACACACTGATCATATCAAATATGATCATAAAAAAACCATGGTCCAGCAGACTGTATTAAGCCTACCCAGACCTCAAGGACACCACCCATGTGGACATTGTGTGTATTGCAGAATGACTAAAAAAATGCACTCTTTTAGCCACCCCATCAGTGGCAAAGCAATACAGATTGTAGACTTTTTGAACTGCAACACTGCAGGGGTGGTTTATATGATTATCTGTCCATGCAATAAGGTGTATGTAGGAAAGACAACAAGACCATTGAAGATCAGGATAGGTGAGCATTTGTCTAGTTTAAGACATCAAAGACCAAGGGCACCTCTGGTCAAGCATTTTATAGATAAAAAACATGGACCAGATTCTTTGTTTTTTGGAGGGATAGAAAAGGTAAGAGGGGGTGCGACAGCACTCAGTAAAAGAGAACTTTTCTGGATTCTATCCTTAAAAAGCCTGGAACCCAGTGGGTTAAATGACTCGTTAGATTTATCCTCTTATAAACAATAGTGAGGCTTTGTAGTAAGGCTTAAGCAGAAAAAAGTAGCAGGTTGATCAAAACCTTCCCAAACTGCTAACAGAGTGTTGACAGGATCACTGAGTCACAAGGCAATTAAGACTGCCAGCTGTAGAACTGAATGATTTAAAATTGCTTCCCAACTGACCCTCAGCTCAGAATCTTGAGACAAATGAGCCTATCGGGACGGTATATGAGCAAAAACTTTAAACTGTTTTCTGTTAGAATAATAACAATTTGTAAAGAAGTGCTCCAGGTCAGTTTTTTTTAAAAAAAATCTCTTACATGAATGTGCAAATGTTGAATATTTCTGGTGTTTTTCTTGGATAGCAAAATAATGTATACTAAGATATGCTTCAGTTGGTGTAGGGGTGTTGTTTTCATGCTAGCTTAAGACAATCTTTAATGATTTTATGTTTGTATTTTAGTTTTTGTGTAGCTCCTGACGAAGGTTTCACAACCGAAACGCGTCGAGCATACAGAAGATAAGACATAAGAAATAAAGAAAAATATATTTTTACATAGCACCAGAGCTTTGCTCTCCTTTTATCTCCAATGGCGAGAAGTACAAGAATGACTCAAACAGGGATTTGAGCATATGACATTCTAACATAACTAAAGCGCGGAGGTAGCTTTACAGGAAAGATAGCGTTCATCTTTATGATAGCGGTAACAATCTGTTTTTATCAAATCTGCAGAGGAGCTTAAGAGATTTCTCCTAAGCAGGTGGGGGGAAGCCAACATAGCATAAGGCTAGTTGTCTCCTGTGGTGTAGGCGCAGGCATTGTCAGTGGTAAGGTCGGTGAGCATTCACAGGCACCAAGCGGTGATGGGTAATGCCTGAGGCTTCACAGCTGCGAGTCTTGCAGCCCAGCTGGAGGAGATTAGGGTTACCTTTGAGACCAACCTTTCTCACCCACTCGGAGTCTTCCAAGGGGGGGTGACACTGGAAGGTCTCCCTACCCAAAAGGGGAATGCCAGGGAGTGGCGAAGAAATGGCACCACTCCCTGGCAGAGAATGCATCGCCCAATTTTATTCCCGGCTTCAGGCCGGGTTAATGAGGATGCCCGCTTAGGTTCACCCTTCTGCAGATTTATAAATAAAGTGGCCCTGTTTTAATCCCAGCTATCTGTGTCTGCCTCATTATTTCTCACATTCCACATTCTGCAATGTAATATTAGTTAAAGAATTCATTTCATTTGAGATGATCTGGTGAAAAATTAATTCTCTGGCTTTGACTCCTGTGGAATTTAAATGAATCCTCATAAATATTACCACATTGGCATATATAAATATAAAGTAGAATATCCAGATGTCATGCAGATTTTGATCCTGTAGGTTTCATCTGTTCCACTGAATAAATCAATGTCAGATAAAGGGTACAGCTAGTGGACACAGTCCCATGTCCTCCTACGTGCATGTGCTTTATGTAAAAAGATTGCACAGGGCTATTGAAATTAAAAGTTCAATGAACAAAAAAAAACACAATTATTTGCCCACTACGGATTTAGCAAAGAAATATCTGATGAATTTGATTGTGAAGTTAGAGGAATCCTGTTTAAATTAACTGGTTAATCAATATTAGTAGACTAACAACTCTTCTATTCTTCTTTGCACAGGGAACATGCAAATTATGGAGGGAAAAAAGAGCAATTTTACATCCACGTTCACATTTCTGCTCCTGGAATTCTCAGACATCCGAGAATTCCAGATCATACACTTCTTTGTCTTCCTAGCATTGTACCTACTGGCAATAACAGGGAGTCTTCTCATCATCATTACAGTTGCTCTTGATCACCACTTACACACCCCCATGTACTTCTTCCTAATGAATTTGGCCATCTTGGATCTTGGCATAATTTCAGTCATGGTTCCCAAATCTATGGTGATGTTCCTCATGAATAACAGGTCAATTTCCTATTCTGGATGTGTTGCTCAAGTTTTCTTTATTTCTTCTTTGCAACTGCAGATTTTGCCCTCCTAACTATAATGGCATGTGATCGCTATGTTGCTATTTGCAACCCACTCCAATATGAGACAATTGTGCACAAAGGACCCTGCCTTTGGATGGTAGCCATTGGCTGGATTGCTAGTCTTCTATATGCAATATTACACACAGGTAGCACATTTGCAATCCTTTTATTTTCCATTATTTTATTTGTTTTGTATTCAATAGCTGGGGGAATTCTAAAAACAAACTTCACTTTCAAGAGAAACATTGTATAATTCAAGACTGATAGCCAGGCACATAGGTTGATAGAGAAATGTAGGGAAACAAGAAATACTTTTGCATTAAACCACCGAGAGAGTTTCACTTATGGGGCAGTATAGAAATGGAAGGAGAAGGAGAAGGAGGAGAAGGAGAAGGAGAAGGAGAAGGAGAAGGAGAAGAAGAAGAAGAAGAAGAAGAAGAAGAAGAAGAAGAAGAAGAAGAAGAAATATACCTTAAAATATGTCTTTGGAAGGTGCAATTTCTCCTCCAGTCTTTCTTAGGGCATCATGTGTCAAGGATGGGTGAGTCCAGGCATCCTCTCATCCAAGCAGTTTACTCTTCTTGCTGCTGAAGATGCCACAGTTTGGGTAAATGACTTTCGCTTCTTTCTTTCTGACAAAGCTAAGCATATAAGAGTACACAGTTAAAACACACATGGGAAGGAAAGTTAAATAAGCCTCTTTTGGCTCCTTTGGATCACACTCCCAAGAGATCAGAACAACCAAAGAAAAAAACATGGTTGAAACAGCCTTTCCATCTCCCATGTTTATTTTTCTACCTTTGAAACATAGCTAGATAAACATGAGCTAAAAACATGAAAGCACATAATATTAATTGCAATGGGTAGATATGAAAAGTGACAAGTGAGTTGGGTACACCATGGCCCCACTGTGGTTTTGGGTCCCTAGGCCACTCCACAAAGGTCCCCGTAGTATCCCCATACACCTAGGACCCCAAAGAGCCAAGCCCCAGCCCCTAAGCTGCCATTTTGTGTATGGGTAGCCATTTTGTGTATTATGGGTTTTGGGGTGGGGTGTTACCCATGTAAGTGCTCGGCCTATTGGAACCGACTGGTTGGAACCATTTCAGATTCCCCAAGGCAATGGGTGTTTGGCCATTGCAAATTTTATTTTTGTGGGTGTAGTCCTGTTGGACCACCCCCTGAAGCACCTCAAGGGCTCTCCATGTCTCAGGGACCCTGTAGAGCCCAGCCCCAACCCACCATTATGTATGTGATGGGTTTCAGGGTGGGGTGTGACCCCTCTAAGTGCTTGGTTCATCAGCCCCAACTGGTTAGAACCTGTTTCAGATGCCCCAAGGCAACAGGTGAATGGCCATCACATTTTGATTGGGGGGTTGGCCCACCGCCTGAAACGCCTCATGGTTTATGTGCTTTGGGAGAATGAGAATTTCACTTGCACTTTCTGCCTCCTGAGGGAGGATGTGGTATTAAGGTTTGTGAGCCTTAGCACCCAATTTCCTTGCTTTTTGGTGCTTGGTTGAAAGTTGTAGAGCCTTAACAATATTTTATGAACCACTGGGTTTTTTTAGAGTGTGTGTGTGTATATATATATATATATATATATATATATATAGACAGCAGTAGTAGTCGTCATTTTATATACATAAAAAAGAACAGTAAAGAATATAGACATATGTTTCTATAGGCATGCATACATATATCCGACAGAAACATCCCTACAAAGCCATTTGGGCTTTAGTGCATATTTCCTTGCTGCCAATCATGCCTCCACCAGACTCTCATCATCTGACGATGAAGAGGAAGGACAAGCTCCAGCAGATCCTGGGGAAGGGACTAAAAGCAAGGTAGGGCAAGACCCCTTACTTTCAGGGGACAGGCAAGATCAAGCTGAAGCCCCTTTAGCAGAGTCTGATAGGGATGAATGGGATCACAAAGCACCTCCAAACCCAACTCGGTGTAGGCTAATGAGAGTGGGGGATCAGGGTCGGCAGGCTGCCAGAGCTCAAAAGCTAAATGGCTAATAACCAGCACCTTGTGTTAGATTGTTGAGAATTAAAAGGCTCTGAGCAGGCCATGCAGGGCATGGGAAACTAATTTCAACCTCCAGTGTTTGGTCCATACAGTAGGCTGACCAGATAAAATTCAGGTCAGGGCTCATGTAATTTTAACAGTTGTAGAGAAAAGGGAATTTCAGCCAGTGTCATTTGTATGCAATTAGTTCCTGGTGAAATCCCCTCTTCATCACAACAGTAATTATTATTATTATTATTTATTATTTATTTCATTTCTAACCCACCTCTCCATCCAGATCGAGGCAGGGTACAACAATAAATATAAATATAAAAACAATAAAATAGACAAACCATTAAAACAGATAAAAACAAATACATTATTAAAAACATCTTAAAATTAAACTGGGTAGGCCTGACAGAAGAGAGCAGTCTTCATGGCTCTTTTAAATTAATTAAGACTGCTAATTTGTCGAATCTCCTCCGGCAGGCCATTCCACAGTCTAGGAGCGGCAGAAGAGAAGGTCCTCTGGGTAACACTCGCCAGCCTAGTTCTAGCTGACTGGAGTACATTCTTCCCAGAGGACCTGAGTGTGCAGGGCGGATTATACAGGAGAAGGTGATCCCGCAGGTAACCTGGACCCAAACCATGTAGGGCTTTAAAGGCAATAAATGCAGGTTGCTTACCTGTAACCGTAGTTCTTCGAGTGGTCACGAAGAAGAACCAACACTTTATATATTGCCCGGAAACTAAAGTTGCAGGGGTCCTGCCATCTTTTGTATATGGTCACCCTAGTATAGTGAATGCACCTTTAACTGTTGTGATGAAGAGGGAATATCACCAGGAACTAATTGCATACAAATGACTCTGGCTGAAATTCCCTTTTCTCTACAACTGTTAAAGTTACATGAGCCCTGACCTGGATTTTATCTGGTCACCTACCATACAGCTCTCCATGCCTTTGGACCCCTTGGACTGCCTTATTCAACTCTGCCAGCATCCCAGGGAACTGTGGAATTCCAGCAGCTGTTTTTCTCTCTCAGCCGCCATATTTGATATGCAAACATGATGACCCAGCCTGCTTCATTCCACTGAGTGATAGCAACTGACTTATGGGTATGTGGAGGCAGCTGTGGGCCAAACCTCCACCTGATTGTCTTACACTCTAGTGATCAGTGGGACTCTTCTGGTATTGGTGAACCAGCAGCAGCTTGGGTGAAGCATTGCTGTCTCTACTCCAATGCCCATCAGTTGACCAGGCTCATGCTAGCAGATGCTGTAGCAGCAGTGTTGCTCATCCCAGAGTGGGGATTTATGTATGAAGCTGGTGTGGCTGCAACCAGATAGGATGCCAATTGCAATTGAATTAGAAGGATTCACTATATAGGGGTTTGGAGAGTAGTCCCAAGAAGCAAGGCCTCTCTGCTTTTGCAGCAGTGATCCCAATGAAAAAAATGTTGGAGGTATTTAACTTGTGTGTGGATTTGTGCATGGGTCATGAATCAGGAGATAGAACTAGCCTTGAAACATGCTGGGGTGTGTGTATAACTAAAGAAGTGAGGAGATGAACAAAGAATGAGTGAGAATACAATGTAGAGTAGATGGAAAACAGGCTGTGTGACAAAAATACTGAATATAAGCATCAATAAAGAGACAGGACACAACAATAATGGGTTGAACTCGGTCCACATTTAATGAATATAACCATGATCAGAACATTGGTCTGTTCCAGAGAGCTAAAATGACCTCCATCATAGGACTAGCCTGTGAAGTGTTTGGGTAACACCTGCCCTTGAGAGTGGTGGACTTGAGACAACCCCTGCTCAGGGCTGCACAAGACTAGGAGAAGGGGGAGTCCTGACAATGTCACATATTCCAGTGGCCCCACAACTCTGAGTGGATTAGTCATGTTAGCCCAAAAGGCAATCTATATCTTCCCACGGGACCTACAGTCTGGAGTGGAAAGCCTTGGGAAATATGAAGGTGCCTCCTAAAGGTATCTCACACTTGCATTTCCAACACATACCTGCCATGCAAAGATGACCAAATTAACCTCCCAAATAAACAATTCCCTTGCCCAACATCTGTGCAGAGTAGGTGAAAATACATGCCCCCTGAGCTATTCTGGCAGCAGCCTTATATATGCATCTACCATGTAGTCTCAGGGACTGCCTACCATGCACCATGCCCATCATTGTCCTCACTTTGATGCGGGCAAGCATGGGGGATGTCCATGTTTATCATGCAAGGTTAACAACAGCAGGAACCATCATTTACATGCAGAAGAGCATATTATCGAACTCTTACAGAACAACTCTAAACACCGCTTTGTGGGAAATGTTAAGATTTAGATAAAAGCTCCAAATCTTAAAGTTTTCCGCATAGCGGTTTTGATCTCCTTATTTCTCATGCTATAGATGAATGGATTCAGCATGGGAGGAATTATGACATATATCACAGCGAAACCTATATTCAGATGAGTAGAATCATCAGTGGTAGGTCTCCCGTAGGCAAAGACCCCACAGAATATAAAAAAAGAGACAACCATGAGGTGGGGAAGACAAGTGGAGAGGGCTTTTTTCTGACCATGTGCAGAGGGAATTCTGAGCACTGCTACAAAGATGTGCATGTATGTTATGATGATGTAGATAAAGCATCCTAGTCCTCCACTACAGCCTAGAACAAGTAGCCCAACTTCAAAGAGGTAATTGTCAGAGCAAGAGAGCTTTAATAACTGTGGGACTTCGCAGAAGAACTGCTGGACAATATTAGAACAGAACGTAATCGCAAAGGTGCCACTAGTGTGCGCTATGCTATACAGAAGACTAAACGTCCACCCAATGGCTACCATCCGAAGGCAGGCTCCTTTGTGCATAATGCTCTCATACTGAAGTGGTTTGCAGATTGCATTATAGCGATCAAGAGCCATTATAGTTAGCACAATGGCATTTGAGGCTGCAAAGAAGAAATAAATAAAAACCTGAGCTACACATCCCAAATAAGAAATTATTCTGTTATTCATGAGAGACATAGCCATAGATTTGGGTACCACGACTGTAGCTGTCCCAATATCCTGTAGGGCCAAATTCATTAGGAAGAAGTACAAGGGGGTGTGTAGATGGTGATCAAGGGCAATTGTAGTGATGATGAGAAGATTCCCTGTTATTGTTGTCAAGTACACTGCTAGGAACACAAAGAAGTGTAAGATCTGTAGTTCTCGGACGTCTGAGAATTCCAGAAGCAGAAAGGTTGACATGAATGTAAAATTGCCCTGTTTTCCTTTCATTATTTGCATGTCGCCTGTGGAACAGAAAAACAAGATCTTCTAATGGTTAACCAGTTAGTTTAAACAGCATTCCTCTAATTTACGTATCAAATCCACGAGGTATTTCTTTCCTTTATTTATTTATTTATTTACAATATCTATATATCAATCAATCAAATAGTTATTACGGTCATAAGGCCAGCATACAAAATGCACAGCATAATACATATACATATAACATACAGGCGTAATACTAAAATATAATCTTAGTTATTCTAAAACTGCATTTAAAAATTCATGTTTCCATAAGTAGATAATATTATTATCCCACGTCGGCAGGCAATTGCGGCCGCACAAAACCTTGCCACCTTAGCAGTTATCTGGGCGTTCTGATCAACCAGGAGGTACTTTAAATAGAATGCATCAGATCTCCCTGGTTTTTTCTGTAAGATGGAGACTATGAAAATATGTCGGAAATCACAATAAAATGTACAATATAATAGGACATGGCCCACAGATTCTACCGCACCATCCTTACAGGGGCATAAATGCTCAATATATGGAGTGTTATTATATTTCCCCTCCAAAAGTGCAGAGGGAAGCACATTAAATTTAGCTAACGTAAACGCTCTCCTATATTTTGGAATGGTTATGGCAGCTAAATAGTTTGCTGGTAGAAAGACTTGCCCATTGTCCCTAAATTCAGGGTATGAGCGAGCTAACCTTATGTGCTCTTGAAGCTCAATATCCCCAATTCGCTGGCATATCTCTTCCTTTGCCCTAAAAAGGCCCAGAGCTAGAATAGCACTTCGTGAAAAGCCCAGATTATGTAATTTCCTTTCAACCGCCCTTTTCCATGAAGACTGATATACATCTATTAAGGTTAGGGGAGCCAAAAACTGTGGGGCAAATGTCATTTTTAGCCAGTAGTTTAGTTTATAGCTCCACGCATGGGATTCAACTGGCATTTGGCCTGTTTCCAGGCATAGAAGTATATTAGGCACACAATTTGGGAGTCTAAGAATAGCTCTTAAAAAAAATGTTTGGATAGCTTCCAAGGCCGTGAAATTGCTATAAACACAAAATTGTGCACCGTACAACAATTGTGCAAGCACTTTAGCAGAAAACACTTGTAGGGCTGATGGTATATATTGTCCGCCCTTAGCATAAAAGAAAGAAATAAGTGCCTTAGCACTCCTCTGTGTGTTGGCAGTGGCATTGGAGATTTGATTCCTCCAAGAGCCTGAGGATTGAAAGATTATTCTCAGATATTTATAGGTTTAACCTGTTCAATTTGGTGCCCATCTATTTGCCAATGATGTTTAGTCCACTTTCGTGTAAATATTAGAACTTTAGTTTCAGTACAGTTAATCATCAACTTTTCATTTTTGCAATAACTGTCCAAAGCTCTTAGCAGGCGCCTCAAGCCTATACAAGTTAGAGAAAGGAGTATAGTAGGGGTGTGCATCGGATCGGATCCGATCCACGATCCGAATCCGATCCGACCCAAAATCGGGAAAATCCGATCCGATCCGATCCGATCCGGCCAACCTCCGATCCGATCCGATCCGATCCGATGAGGTCCGATCCGGATCGGACGCCATTTTGAATGCTTTTTCCCATAGCCAAGTATTGTTTTACAAAAACGCCTATAACTTTTTCATTTTTAAAGATAGAAGGATGAAACTTGGGCACATTGTAGACTGGTTAGGGGTAGTTATCTGTGAGAAATTTCAGAAAGATTGGTGCATGCGTTTTGTGGCAATTAATTTTTTAATAAATACCCAGGAATGCCTATAACTTTGTCATTTTTAAAGTTACACACATGAAACTTTGCCACATTGTAGGGGGTACCTTGGGACCTATGTGTGTGAAATTTCAGAAACGTAGGTGCTTGTCTTGTGTGGCAATTAATTTTTAGAAAAATGGGTAGTAGTGGGGTAAATACAGTTACGCCTCCCACTTTTTTATTTTTGAAGATACAAACAGGAAACATGGGCATATTACAGGTACCACTTGCCTTGATATGTGTGTGAAATTTCAGAAACATTGGAGCTTTCCTTGTGTGGCAATTAATTTTTGAAACAATGAGGAAAGAAACACCTATAACTTTGTCATTTTTAAAGTTACACACATGAAACTTTGCCACATTGTAGGAGGTACCTTGGGACCCATGTGTGTGAAATTTCAGAAACATAGGTGCTTGCCTTGTGTGGCAATTAATTTTTTAATAAATACCCAGGAATGCCTATAACTTTGTCATTTTTAAAGTTACACACATGAAACTTTGCCACATTGTAGGCGGTACCTTGGGACCTATGTGTGTGAAATTTCGGAAACGTAGGTGCTTGCCTTGTGTGGCAATTAATTTTAGAAAAATGGGTAGTGGTGGGGTAAATACAGTTACGCCTCCCACTTTTTTATTTTTGAAGATACAAACAGGAAACATGGGCACATTACAGGTACCACTTGGCTTGATATGTGTGTAAAATTTCAGACAGCTGGGTCCAGGCATGTGGTGGCAAGGTATTTTTGAAACAATGAGGAAAGAAACGCCTATAACTTTTTTATTTTAAAAGTTAGAAGTCTGAACATTGCTCACTTTGTAGATGGGTTAGGGGTAGATATGTGTCAGAAATTTCAGAATTATAGGTCCAGGCATTTGATGGCTATGGAATTTTTAAATTACATGTTTCAAAAAAATTTCTACAGAGGCCAGGTCTTCCCCTCCCGCTTCCCGCGAAGAAAAGGAAACACTCTCTCGTCTCGATCCCTTTGATCCTTGCTAGTAGTATCCATTACAGGGCTCGTGTTTCCTTTCCTACTTTCACTTTTCAAGCAGAACGGCTGAGCCTAGCTGAGTTTTGCAGCCATGCGTGCAAGGAAGGATCACTCTGGTCTCGATCCCTTTGATCCTTGGTAGTATCCATTACAGGGCTCGTGTCTGCTTGAGAGGCCAGGTCTTCCCCTCCCGCTTCCCGCGAAGAAAAGGAAACACTCTCTCGTCTCGATCCCTTTGATCCTTGCTAGTAGTATCCTGCTTGAGAGCAGACACGAGCCCTGTAATGGATACTACCAAGGATCAAAGGGATCGAGACCAGAGTGATCCTTCCTTGCACGCATGGCTGCAAAACTCAGCTAGGCTCAGCCGTTCTGCTTGAAAAGTGAAAGTAGGAAAGGAAACACGAGCCCTGTAATGGATACTACTAGCAAGGATCAAAGGGATCGAGACGAGAGAGTGTTTCCTTTTCTTCGCGGGAAGCGGGAGGGGAAGACCTGGCCTCTGTAGAAATTTTTTTGAAACATGTAATTTAAAAATTCCATAGCCATCAAATGCCTGGACCTATAATTCTGAAATTTCTGACACATATCTACCCCTAACCCATCTACAAAGTGAGCAATGTTCAGACTTCTAACTTTTAAAATAAAAAAGTTATAGGCGTTTCTTTCCTCATTGTTTCAAAAATACCTTGCCACCACATGCCTGGACCCAGCTGTCTGAAATTTTACACACATATCAAGCCAAGTGGTACCTGTAATGTGCCCATGTTTCCTGTTTGTATCTTCAAAAATAAAAAAGTGGGAGGCGTAACTGTATTTACCCCACCACTACCCATTTTTCTAAAATTAATTGCCACACAAGGCAAGCACCTACGTTTCCGAAATTTCACACACATAGGTCCCAAGGTACCGCCTACAATGTGGCAAAGTTTCATGTGTGTAACTTTAAAAATGACAAAGTTATAGGCATTCCTGGGTATTTATTAAAAAATTAATTGCCACACAAGGCAAGCACCTATGTTTCTGAAATTTCACACACATGGGTCCCAAGGTACCTCCTACAATGTGGCAAAGTTTCATGTGTGTAACTTTAAAAATGACAAAGTTATAGGTGTTTCTTTCCTCATTGTTTCAAAAATTAATTGCCACACAAGGAAAGCTCCAATGTTTCTGAAATTTCACACACATATCAAGGCAAGTGGTACCTGTAATGTGCCCATGTTTCCTGTTTGTATCTTTAAAAATAAAAAAGTGGGAGGCGTAACTGTATTTACCCCACTACTACCCATTTTTCTAAAAATTAATTGCCACACAAGACAAGCACCTACGTTTCTGAAATTTCACACACATAGGTCCCAAGGTACCCCCTACAATGTGGCAAAGTTTCATGTGTGTAACTTTAAAAATGACAAAGTTATAGGCATTCCTGGGTATTTATTAAAAAATTAATTGCCACAAAACGCATGCACCAATCTTTCTGAAATTTCTCACAGATAACTACCCCTAACCAGTCTACAATGTGCCCAAGTTTCATCCTTCTATCTTTAAAAATGAAAAAGTTATAGGTGTTTTTGTAAAACAATACTTGGCTATGGGAAAAAGCATTCAAAATGGCGTCCGATCCGGATCGGACATCTGGTCCGATCCGATCCGACCAGCCTCCGATCCGATCCGATCCGACCCCCCAGGTCCGATTCCGATCCGCTATCCGATCCGATCCGGGGGGTCAGTGCACATCCCTAGAGTATAGCATCATCTGCATAGAACGAACTAGACAGGGATCTATGTGCCAGCTTGGGAGGGTGAGAATTTATCTCAGTAAGCCTCTTGACCAAGGAATTTATATAGATGTTAAATAGGGTGGGAGCAAGAATGCAGCCCTGTCTAACACCCGTGTATGTTGGAATTGCTCTAGTCAGATGTCCTGCACGATTGCACCTCACCTTTACCCTGGTATTGTTATAAAGGCTATGAATGAGGATCGACAGTCGCCTATCAATATTGATGTCCTCCAGTTTTTGCCATAACCTGTCCCTTGATATTAGATCGAAAGCAGACTTAGTCAATAAAGGCAGCATATAGTGCCCCCCGGGGGCAGAGGAGTATTTTTCTACTAGACGTTGCAATATGAGACCCTGGTCAGCTGTAGAGCGCCCAGGTCTGAAACCCGCCTGCTCATCTTCCAAAAGATTTTCCTCCTCTATCCAGCTTAACAATTTCTCAAGGAGATGACTGGCGTAGAGTTTGCTCACAATACTTAATAAGCTAATTGGCCTATAGTTGGGGGTTCATCTTTCTTCCCTTTTTTGAGAATCGGTACAATGATAGCAAGGCCCCAATCCTCAGGGATACATGCTGTCCGGTCAATGTGAGTGAATAGCGCTGCTAATACTGGCGCCCACCATTCCACATTGGCCTTAAGCATTTCCAGCAGGATATTATCACACCCCGGTGCTTTTCCCGATTTAACCTTAGCAATAAGCCCGTTTACTTCTGAGATAGTAACCAGAGGCCAGTCAGAGATGTTCTTCAGTTCAGGCAGTAATGGTGAAGTTTCTGTTTAGGGTGCCCATCTGCCCAGATTTGTCTGGACATGTCAAGGAAATTGCAGGGAAATCCTGATCCGGGCGGAAATACCATTTTCGGGGGGCAAATCCGGAAATTTAGCCCCCCCCAAAAAGTCCATTTGGGGCACTTCCTGAAACAGGCCTTCCGAGGCCTGCTCTCTGCAGATCCGGGGTCCTTGTGCCTTGTTGCCATGCCGACAAAGCACTAGGGTAAAGGATCTGCTGAGGGCTGGCCTCAGAAGGCCTGTTTCAGTCACTTTCGGAAGGGGCTGAAACGGGCATTCCGAGGGCCACCCATGGCAAATCCAGGGTCCTAGTGCACTGTCGCTATGGCGATGAGGTATTAGGAATCCAGATTTGCCATGGACAGGCCTCGGAAGGCCTATTTCAGCCACTTCCGGAAGTGGCTGAAACAGGCATTCCGAGAGCCACCCATGGCAAATCTGGGGTCCTAGTGCATCATCGCTATGGCGACGAGGCATTAGGAATCCGGATTTGCCATGGACAGGCCTTGGAAGGCCTGCTTCAGTGATCGGCATGGCCTGGGCTTGGAGCCGCGGCCCGGCCTAGCGCAGCAGCCCACTAGGCGCAGCAGATGGGTAGCTGGACAGCAGCGTGCAGGGCAAGAAGCTGGGGCTGGCTGGCTGGTGGCGGCATGGTGAAAGCATGCAAGGTAAGAAACCCAGGCGAGCAGCTAGAGGACGCAAGCAGCATGGGGAGAGGTGGTGCTAATTTTAATATGCATGATTAGTTTGTAGTGTAAATCCTACAGACAAACATAAGAGAATCTAAAAATTAAAGCTGCAATCCTGTACCCCCTTATCTGGAAGAAAGCCTCATTGTACTCAATGGGACTTCCTTCTGTGTAGACATGTGTAGGATTGTGCTTTAAATATATGTGAACACACTGAGTAAAAGGAAGGATTTTGTGGGGAAGAGAAGAAAAGATTAATTGTCAGTGTTGTTGATTAAGTTGCTTTACTTTGCCTGGATTATGCCCTACTTCAGAATGCAAACCATCATAAATTTTACCTGAGTCAGCATTTGTCTACAAAATATATATACTGACAGGCTTGCTCTAAAGTCCCTTAAAGCAGCATGAAAGTGCTAAGAATTATCAACAGGTTGATCCTCACTTACAACTATGTATAAATAAAAAATGTTGGGTTCAACCCCACTACAAGTGACACTGAGAGTGGTATATGAATTTCTCACAACTGTAAATTAAAGTATCATATTGATAATTTATCAATGGGTGCATATGAAGTTTTTTTCCTTATTTTAAGATACTATTTTTAAAGCCCAGAAATGAAAAGGTTTAAGAGGAGTATATTATCACTCCATAGAGTTTGCTCTATTTGCAGAAGAGTGTGCTTATTGCTCCATTTCGTATGGCTCCCCGAAGTGCAAATAATATTATTTACCCAATCAATTCCTTTCCAATTTACATCTCTATTTTAAACCTTTCCATTTTCTGTGGTAAGCCACTCATCTTGGCAGAAGCCATGTAAGTTCTACATAAAAACAAAAAGACAAGAGTAGCCCCCGCCAAATTGCGCTACAGGTAAACTGCAAGTATATGACTTCAGAATTAAATTGTGAGACTCCCACACTCTCACTCCATTTTCCACTGAAGTAGCTTATAATAAGCAGATGGAGACATTGCAATACCATGCGTTGCAAGAGTGATGAACTTAAAAGCAGTCTTATACTTAATATCAATCTGGTTCATGTCCCAACTGAATATCAGGCAGTAACATTGCACCAGGTACAAAGAGCCTTAGGTCTAGGGACTCTTTCCCATTTACTCTCTTTTCCTGGCCTCTCTTAACTTTTTGATGTCCATTTATTTATTTATTTAGTTATTTTATTACATTTAGCTCCTGCCTGTTTTCCTCCAAGGAGGCATACATCTCCTCCATTTTATCCTCACAATAACAACCCTGCGAGGAAGGTTTGACTGAAAGTCTGTGACTAGCCCAAAGTCACCCAGTGAGCTTCTATGTATGTCACCTTGGGCTCCTTGGAGGAAAGACAGGATAGAAAAGTAATAAATAAATTATGTATGTGAGCAAACATTACTTAAGTCAATGTTTTAAAAGGAGAAAAACCTTGCTTGGTAGCATTTAAAAAAAAAAAAAAAACTAGAGAAAGATTATTTTTCTATGTAGAGTCCAACCACAAAGTAATTGCTGGTTAGCAGGCTATAAGGGTTGGCTCTACTGACATAGATCTCACAATACAGTTTTGGGGCTATTGTCTTATATTACACAACTATATATATATATATATATATATATATATATATATATTGCAAAAACTTCTAAAAGTCCAGGCGGCTATAGTTGGCACCAAGTGCATCAAAACCTTATACAACTTGCCTCTCAAACCCCTTAGGACTGAAGGGTGACCATATGGAAAGGAGGACAGGGCTCATGTGTCTTTAACAGTTGTATAGAAAAGTGAATTTCAGCTGGTGTCATTTGTATGCATGCAGCAAATGATGAAATTCCATCATCATCACAACAGTTAAAACTGCAGGAGCCCTCCCTTCTTTTGTATCTGGTCTCTTTTCTTGGTGGTTTTTCTCGATGAACATGACTGGCTTTGCCAAGTCATGCTGTCTTTTACTGTTCAGAAATTTCCTGACTTGAGCAAGTTTTAAGAAGGACTGCTTTCTGGATGTTGGTGTGGATGTGTTTTGGAAGGCCTAGTTTCTGAAGGTTTTCTGTAAAAATATATATATGATGTGATGCTAGTGACTGCTGTGACTAATGGAATAATTGTAACTTTTCCCTCCTGCCACAGTTATTTAATTTTCATAGCCTGTGGTGTATATTTTTCTCTCTTTTCCTCTTCTGCAACATTTTTGTGATTAGGTATTGTTATGTCAATGAGTTAGTTGTGTTTTTCTTTTTTTTGTTTATAAATGTTATGTCTAGTCGATTGCAAAGTATTGTCTTGTCTCAGATTTGTTTTGTCCCAGCATAGCATAGCTTGGCTTGACTTGTTTGAATTTGTCTGGATTTCCTAGGCTCTGAAAGCATCTTTCTGGAGAGCTCCTGTTGGTGTCATGATCCACGATGTCAGGTTCTGGTGAGTGCATAGTTCTCCTTGACAGGAAGGGCTTGTGTTTGCTAGAGTAGATGTGAAGAGGCTGCAATCCTATATTCATTTATCTGGGAGTAAGCTTTATTGAAATCAATGAGTCTTATTTCTGAGGTTTCTTTGGGCAGTTTCCCTTAGTCCCTGATTGGGATTTGTGTTCTCTGCAGTGTAAATTCAGGAGATATTTGGATAAAAGGAGGGAAAGATCCTTGTCTAGCATTGTGTTAACTGGCATCTGTTTTGGCCTTTCTTTGAATTGCTACTGACCATGGGCTTGTTTACATGGCTAATGAACCAGAAATATAATGACTCATTTTTAGATTAGTTTCTCACTGATAAACGAGAAGTTGAAACAAGCTAAGAGGTGCTAGTGAGAAGGGATTTCAACAAGCCTTTGGTCCAGTTTGTTCCAGGTGATGAGGAAAGAGTGTTAAATGTTAAGAAAGGTGAGACTATGATCATCCAGTGAAGGAGTTGCAGTCAGAAAAGATATTTGAGAGAAAGGGAGACTGTATCGCACAGAGTATAGCAAAAGCCTTAAAGTACAGCAAAAGCTACAAAAATAGGAGTGAGTGAAGGTAATTTCAGATACACTGTTCTTTATTTCAGTGATTTTACCATTAAGATGTTATGTAGAACAGGTTTGTCTTAGTTGTGTGCTGTGAAATCAGACATATAACCAACGCATGTTTGGGTGGGCACACCCCCTTGGGGGCCAGCTATGTTGGTGGGCACGCCCCCTTGGGGACTGGCCATGTTGGTGGGCACGCCCCCTTGGGGCGGCCATGTTGTCCTCCTTTTTAGTTTCCAAAATATGGTCACCCTATTCCTGTTCATCTTTCTGCATATAGGTTGCTAAAATATAACTCCCAGGTTTTAACATGTATATAAAAGTCCATATTAGGTTGTTTCCCTTGACACCCATTGGAGACAATATTCCAAAAAGTGGCTGTATCATGTGCCCTTGTGGTGGTAATTAGCTTTTGCCACCCCTCTCTCTGTGCCTGATTCTTTTTCCCTTAATTAGATTTTTATTTCTCTTCTTTAGGCCAGCCATTCAGTGGGTAAAGTTAGTAGATCCAACTTCCTATATGTCCTATACTTGTCCATCAAAGCTCTTTTCATATCCACACACTCCTGGGCAAACCACGGTTTTGACCTGATAGGGGTGACATATTGTCCCACTGGGTTTTTATTAGGGATGTGCACTGACCCCCCGGATCGGATTGGATAGCGGATCGGAATTGGACCTGGGGGGTCGTATTGGATCGGAGGATGGTCAGATCGGATCGGACCCGATCCCAATCCACGGATCGGATGTCCGATCCGGATCGGACGCCATTTTGAATGCTTTTTCCCATAGCAAAGTATTGTTTTACAAAAATGCTTATAACTTTTTCATTTTTAATGATAGAAGGATGAAACTTGGGCACATTGTAGACTGGTTAGGGATAGTTATCTGTGAGAAATTTCAGAAAGATTGGTGCATGTGTTTTGTGGCACTTAATTTTTTAATAAATAACAAGGAATGCCTATAACTTTGTCATTTTTAAAGTTACACACATGAAGCTTTACCACATTGTAGGTGGTTCCTTGGGACCTATGTGTGTGAAATATAAGAAACATAGGTGCTTGCCTTGTGTGGCAATTAATTTTAGAAAAATGGGTAGTAGTGGGGTAAATACAGTTATGCCTCCCATTTTTTATTTTTAAAGATACAAACAGGGAACTTGGGCACATTACAGGTAACACTTGGCTTGATTTGTGTGTGAAATTTCAGAAACATAGGTGCTTGCCTTGTGTGGCAATTAATTTTTGAAACAATGAGGAAAGAAATGCCTATAACTTTTTTATTTTAAAAGTTAGAAGTTTGAAAGTTGCTCACTTTGTAGATGGATTAGGGGTAGTTGTCTGTCAGAAATTTCAGAAAGTTAGGTCCAGGCATTTGGTGGCTACGAATTTTTTAGATTAAAAGTTATAAAAGTTTTTCCATAGAGGCTTGGGCTGTCAATTGCACCCCCCTCCCTTTTTTATCTGTCAAAATAAAGCCAAAACCACTTGCTGAGAACATTGGTCTTCTAATTTCAGGAGATGGTGTGGTGAAGTGAATGCTGTATCTGCCCTCTACTCTTGCTACAGGTTTTATGGAAGTGATAGCAGTACTCATCTGGGCAGGGGGAGAATCAGTCAACCCTTTAAATATTGCACATGTTTCCTAAGACCTGGCATGATTTCACTCTATAACCATCATCACACAGATCTACAGTTATTTCAATGTTTTCATTGGATTATTGTACTATCCTTATATGGAATTTTTTTTACGATATCAGGTGACCTTTTTTAAGTCAAACAACACTAGGATGACCATATGAAATGGAGGACAGGGCTCCTGTGTCTTTTAAAGGTTGTATTGAAATGGGAATTTCAGCAGGTGTCATTTGTATGCATGCAGCACCTCAGGAAATTCCCTTTTCATCACAACAGTTAAAGCTGCAGGAGCTATACTGGAATGACCAGATACAAAAGAGGGCAAGGCTCCTGCAGCTTTAACTGTTGTGATGAAGAGGGGATTTCACAAGGTGCTGCATGCATTGACACCAGCTGAAATTCCTTTTTCAATACAGCTGTTAAAAGACACAGAACCCCTGTTCTCCTATTCATATGGTCACCCGAAACAGTATAACATAGAGTCCCTCAGCATTCTGATGTATGAAGTGTATATAAAATATGCATAACCAAATGAAGCTGAAAAGGTCCTTTTATTTTCCTTTATTTTATTTTGTATTCAATAGCTAGGGGAATTCTGAAAACAAACTTCACTTTCAAGAGGAACATTGTATAATTCAAGACTGATAGCCAAGCACATAGCTTGATAGATAGAGAAATGTAGGGAAATAAGAAATACTTTTGCATTAAACAGCATGTAAACCACAGAGAGAGTTTCAGTTATGGGGCAGTATAGAAATGAAGAAGAAGAAGAAGAAGAAGAAGAAGAAGAAGAAGAAGAAGAAGAAGAAATATACCTTAAAATATTTCTTTGGAAGGTGCAGTTTCTCCTCCAGTCTTTCTTACGGCATCATGTGTCAAGGATGGGGGAGTCCAGGCGTCCTCTCATCCAAGCAGTTTACTCTTCTTGCTGCTGAAGATGCCACAGTTTGGGTAAATGACTTTCGCTTCTTTCTTTCTAACAAAGCTGAGCATATTAGAGTACATAGTTAAAACACACATGGGAAGGAAAGTCATTTAAGCCTCTTTTGGCTCCTTTGGATCACACTCCCAAGAGATCAGAACAACCAAAGAAAAAAACATGGTTGAAACAGCCTTTCCATCTCCCATGTTGATTTTTCTACCTTTGAAACATAGCTAGATAAACATGAGATAAAAACAAGAAAGTACATAATATTAAATGCAATAGGTAGATATGAAAAGTGACAAGTGAGTTGGGTACACCATGGCCCCACTGTGGTTTTGGGTCCCTAGGCCACTCCACAAAGGTCCCCATAGTATCCCCATACACTTAGGACCCCAAGAGCCAAGCCCCAGCCCCTAAGCTGCCATTTTGTGTATGGGTAGCCATTTTGTGTGTCATAGGTTTTGGGGTGGGGTGTGACCCATGTAAGTGTTCGGCCTATTGGAACCGACTGGTTGGAACCATTTCGGATTCCCCAAGGCAACGGGTGATTGGCCATTGCACAATTTATTTTTGTGGGAGTAGTCCTGTTGGACCACCCCCTGAAGCTCCTCAAGGGCTCTCCATGTCTCAGGGCCCTTGTAGAGCCCAGCCCCAGCCCACCATTATGTGTGTGATGGGTTTCAGGGTGGTGTGTGACCCCTCTAAGTGCTTGGTTGATAAGCCCCAACTGGTTAGAACTTGTTTCAGATGCCCCAAGGCAACAGGTGAATGGCCATCACACATTTTGATTGTGGGGTTGGCCCACCCCCTGAAGCTCCTCATGGTTTATCTGCTTTGGGAGAATTAGAATTTCACTTGCACTTTCTGCCTCCTGAGGGAGGATGTGGTGTTAAGGTTTGTGAGCCTTAACTCACAATTTCCTTGCTTTTTGGTGCTTGGTTGAAAGTTGTAGAGCCTTAACATTATTTTGTGAACCACTGGGTTTTTTTAGTATGCGTGTGTGTGTGTGTGTGTGTGGAGAGAGAGAGAGAGAGGGGGGGAGAGACAGCAGTAGTAGTACTCATTTTATATACATAAAAAAGAACAGTAAAGAATATAGGCATGTGTTTCTATTGGCATGCATACATATATCCGACAGAAACATCCCTACAAAGCCATTTGGGCTTTGGTGCATCTTTTCCTTGCTGCCAATCATGCCTCCACCAGACTCTCATCATCAGAGGATGAAGAGGAATTACAAGCTCCAGCAGAACCTGGGGAAGGGACTATAAGCAAGGTACGGCAAGACCCCTTACTTTCAGGGGACAGGCAAGATCAAGCTGAAGCCCCTTTAGCAGAGTCTGATAGGGATGAATGGGATCACAAAGCACCTCCAAACCCAGCCCGGTGTACGCTAATGAGAGTGGGGGATCAGGGTCGGCAGGCTGCCAGAGCACAAAAGCTAAAGGGCTAGTAGCCAGCACCTTGTGTTAGATTGTTAAGAATTAAAAGGCTCTGAGCAGGCCATGCAGGGAGTTGGAAACTAATTGCAACCTCCAGTGTTTGATCCATATAGTACGCTGACCAGATAAAATTCAGGTCACGGCTCATGTAATTTTAACAGTTGTAGAGAAAAGGGAATTTCAGCCAGTGTCATTTGTATGCAATTAGTTCCTGGTGAAATTCCCTTTTCATCACAAAATTAATTATTATTATTATTATTATTATTATTATTATTATTATTTATTTTTGATTTCATTTCTAACCCGCCTCTCCATCCAGATCGAGGCAAGGAACAACAATAAATATAAATATGAAAACAATAAAATAAACAAACCATTAAAACTGATAAAAACAAATACATTATTAAAAACATCTTAAAATTAAACTGGGTAGGCCTGACAGAAGAGAGCAGTCTTCACGGCTCTCTTAAATTCATGAAGACTGCTAATTTGTCGAATCTCCTCCGGCAGGCCATTCTACAGTCTAGGAGCGGCAGAAGAGAAGGTCCTCTGGGTTAGGCTGACCAGATAAAATCTAGGTCAGGGCTCATGTAACTTTAACAGTTGTAGAGAAAAGGGAATTTCAGCCAGTGTCATTTGTATGCAATTAGTTCCTGGTGTTATTCCTTCTTCATCACAACAGTTAAAGGTGCATGCCCTATACTAGAGTGACCATATACAAAAGAAGGCAGGACCCCTGCAACTTTAACAGTTGTGATGAAGAGGGAATTTCACCAGGAACTAATTGCATACAAATGACACTGGCTGAAATTCCCTTTTCTCTACAACTGTTAAAGTTACATAAGCCCTGACCTGGATTTTATCTGGTCACCCTACTCTGGGTAACACTAGCCAGCCTAGTTCTAGCTGACTGGACTACATTCTTCCCAGAGGACCTGAGTGTGCGGGGCAGATTATACAGGAGAAGGCGATCCTGCAGGTAACCTGGACCCAAACTATGTAGGGCTTTAAAGGCAATAAATGCAGGTTTCTTACCTGTAACTGTAGTTCTTCGAGTGGTCATGAGGAAGAACCAACACTTTATATATCGCCCAGAAACTAATTAAAGTTGCAGGGGTCCTGCCGTCTTTTGTATATGGTAGGCTGACCATATGAAAAGGAGGACAGGGCTCATGTAACTTTAACAGTTGTAGAGACAAGGGAATTTCAGCCGGTGCCATTTGTACGTAATTAATCCCTGGTGAAATTCCCTCTTCATCACAACAGTTAAAGTTACATGAGCACTCTCCTTTTCATATGGTCAGCCTGGTATATGGTCACTCTAGTATAGTGCATGCACCTTTAACTGTTGTGTTGAAGAGGGAATTTCACCAGGAACTAGTTGCATACAAATGACTCTGGCTGAAATTCCCTTTTCTCTACAACTATTAAAGTTACATGAGCCCTGACCTGGATTTTATCATGTCAGCCTACCATACAGCTCTCCATGCCTTTGTACTCCTGGGTGAACATAGACCCCTTGGACTGCCTTATTCAACTCTGCCGGCATCCCAGGCAACTGAGGAATTCCAGCAGCTGTTTTTCTCTCCCAGCCTCCATATTTAATATGAAAACATGATGACCCAGCCTGCTTCTTCCACTGAGTGGTAGCAACTGACTGATGGGTATGTGGAGGCAGCTGTGGGCCAGACCTCCACCTGATTGTCTTACACTGTAGTGATCAGTGGGACTCTTCTGGTATTGGTGAACCAGCAGCAGCTTGGGTGAAGCATTGCTGTCTCTACTCCAATGCCCATCAGTTGACCAGGCTCATGCTAGCAGATGCTGTAACAGCAGTGTTGCTCATCCCAGAGTGGGGATTTATGTATGAAGCTGGTGTGGCTGCAACCAGATAGGATGCCAATTGCAATTGAATTAGAAGGATTCACTATATAGGGGTTCGGAGAGTAGTCCCAAGAAGCAAGGCCTCTCTGCTTTTGCAGCAGTGATCCCAATGAAAAAAATGTTGGAGGCATTTAACTTGTGTGTGGATTTGTGCATGGGTCATGAATCAGAAGCTGGAACTAGCCTTGAAACATGCTGGTGTTTGTGTGTAACTAAAGAAGTGAGGAGTTGAACAAAGAATGAGTGAGACTATGATGTAGAGTAGATGGAAAACAGGCTGTGTGACAAAAATACTGAATATATGCATCAATAAAGAGACAGGACACAAAAATAATGGGTTGAACTCGGTCCACATTTAATGAATATAAACATGATCAGAACTTTGGTCTGTTCCAGAGAGCTAAAATGACCTCCATCATAGGACTAGCCTGTGAAGTGTTTGGGTAACACCTGCCCTTGAGAGTGATGGCCTTGAGACAACCCCTGCTCAGGGCTGCACAAGACTAGGAGAAGGGGGAGTCCTGACAATGTCACATATTCCAGTGGCCCCACAACTCTGAGTGGATTAGTCATGTTAGCCCAAAAGGCAATCTATATCTTCCCACGGGACCTACAGTCTGGAGTGGAAAGCCTTGGGAAATATGAAGGTGCCTCCTAAAGGTATCTCACACTTGCATTTCCAACACATACCTGCCATGCAAAGATGACCAAATTAACCTCCCAAATAAACAATTCCCTTGCCCAACATCTGTGCAGAGTAGGTGAAAATACATGCCCCCTGAGCTATTCTGGCAGCAGCCTTATAAATGCATCTACCATGTAGTCTCAGGGACTGCCTACCATGCACCATCCCCATCATTGTCCTCACTTTGATGCGGGCAAGCATGGGGGATGTCCATGTTTATCATGCAAGGTTAACAACAGCAGGAACCATCATTTACATGCAGAAGAGCATATTATCGAACTCTTACAGAACAACTCTAAACACCGCTTTGTGGGAAATGTTAAGATTTAGATAAAAGCTCCAAATCTTAAAGTTTTCCGCATAGCGGTTTTGATCTCCTTATTTCTCATGCTATAGATGAATGGATTCAGCATGGGAGGAATTATGACATATATCACAGCGAAACCTATATTCAGATGAGTAGAATCATCAGTGGGAGGTCTCCCGTAGGCAAAGACCCCACAGAATATAAAAAAAGAGACAACCATGACATGGGGAAGACAAGTGGAGAGGGCTTTTTTCTGACCATGTGCAGAGGGAATTCTGAGTACTGCTACAAAGATGTGCATGTATGTTATGATGATGTAGATAAAGCATCCTAGTCCTGCACTACAGCCTAGAACAAGTAGCCCAACTTCAATGAGGTAATTGTCAGAGCAGGAGAGCTTTAATAACTGTGGGAATTCGCAGAAGAACTGCTGGACAATATTAGAACAGAACGTAATTGCAAAGGTGCCACTAGTGTGCGCTATGCTATACAGAAGACTAAACGTCCACCCAATGGCTACCATCCGAAGGCAGGCTCCTTTGTGCATAATGCTCTCATACTGAAGTGGTTTGCAGATTGCATTATAGCGATCAAGAGCCATTATAGTTAGGACAATGACATTTGAGGCTGCAAAGAAGAAATAAAAGAAAAACTGAGCTACGCATCCCAAATAAGAAATTATTCTGTTATTCATGAGAGACATAGCCATAGATTTGGGTACCATGACTGTTGCTGTCCCAACATCGGGGTGTGTAGATGGTGATCAAGGGCAACTGTAGTGATTATGAGAAGATTCCCTGTTATTGTTGTCAAGTACACTGCTGGGAACACAAAGAAGTGTAAGATCTGTAGTTCTCGTATGTCTGAGAATTCCAGAAGCAGAAAGGTTGACACGGATGTAACACTGCTCTGTCTTCCCTTCATTATTTGCATGTTGCCTGTGGAAAAGAAAATACAAGATCTTCTAATGGTTAACCAGTTAGTTTAAGCAGTATTCCCCTTATTTGCCTATCAAATCCACTAGGTATTTCTTTCCTTTATTTATTTATTTACAATATTTATATAATGTTTCATATCTAAAATAGATTCAGGAGAAGTGAAAACAGGAATAAAACAGAAAAAAGAGAAAAAGATTTTAAAAGATTTAAACAGCATTTTAAATATTCATAGTCGGCAAATATTTATGTTCAGTTCTTTGTCTCCTCAAAGTTGTCAGGGCAGAATCTACACCACTGCTTTAAAATGGTTTATAATGGTTTTGATAACTGTTTGGATGCAGGACACATTCCATGTACCGTTTTAAAACTGCTTTCAAAGTGTTCTTGATGTAGATCTGGCCTGGAATAGAAACCTGGTAATTCATTCGGTTCTACATCAAGCAAATGCTTGCAGGAGGACATTTCACTTGAATCACCAGCCATGACCCTTAGCTGAAATCTATGTGTTCAGTTGAACAGCGAAAAGAGAAACCTACATGCACACACCCAGGCGTGCTGTTAAGCATTTAAAGAAAAAAAGGCCCAAGGCCCATGGTTCGCAAATCAGCATTCCCTGTTTCATATTTAATTCTACAAAATTAGAAATGATTGTAATAATTTATTTCAATTTCACAAGAGGCAAAACCAATTAATTCCTCACCAAATTATCTCTAATAAAATTAATTATTCATTAAACAAAAAACCTACGGTTTACAAAAACAACGTTAAGGCTCCACAGTTTCCAACCAAGCACCCAAAAGCAGGGAAATTGGGAGTTAAGGCTCACAAGCCTTAACACTCAAAACAAGGCTAGAAGTTGCTTATGATTGTTATGTAATAATGCTACTGCATGCACCTTCTTACAAAAATAGTCAAACTAAATATTTGTTAAGTAAATAAGCAAAATGCTATTGCAAACCCTGTCTAATATTCCAAACACAACAGTAGGTTTCACTTTCTTATCTATTTTTACTAAACTGATGATATTACTACATAAATACATAAACAATAGTCAATTTCTTTCATTACGTTTGATAACAGCAGCTTGGTATCAGCAGTTTTTCCATTACATGTGATAACAACAGTTTAATAACAGCAGTTTGTTTATAACATAAATTATACTTTCATTATGTTAGATATCACCAGTTTGATAACAGCAATTTTTTCATTACATGTGATAACAACAATTTAATGACAGCAATTTGTTTAACGAGTATCCGGTAATAGTCTCATTTCGAATTCTTCTTCAGAAACTTCTCGTTATTATTGAGCATTCCCCATGTAGGCAACAGACCTTCCCGGGTATGTGTCAGATACTGCGACCTTCGTGTATAGGTTCTTATTATTTTCCAGTTATCTGTCTCCCATAGGATACTGCGTTGAGTTGTTCCTGGGTGAAATCTACTGTTGTGTTTGGAATCTTAGACAGGGTTTGCAATTGCATTTTGCTCATTTACTTAACAAATATTTAGTTTGACTATTTTTGTAAGAAGGTGCGTGCAGTAGCATTATTACATAACAATCACAAGCCTTAACGCCACATCCTCCCTAAGGAGGCAGAAAGTGCAAGTGAAATTCTCATTCTCCCAAAGCACATAAACCATGAGGACAGGATGGAGAATATGATATGCAGAGGTGACTGTGGGGTTATGGAAAACTGATCACGAACAACTTAGGGCCACCTACTTCTCTTTTTTTGTTTAGAGCAGCCCTTCCCCAACCTGGTGCCCTCCAAAGGTGTTGGACTACAACTCCCATCATTGCAAGTCAGTATGTCCCATGGTCAGGAATGCTGGGACTTGTCATCTCAAACACCTGGAGGGCAGCAGGATGGGGAATGCTGTTCCATATCCTTACCAAATATAGGGTCTGAAACACATCTCTCAAACACATCTCGCATATAGCAGCACGCTTGATAATGAAAGGGGAACTATTCATTACAGATCTAGAACCAGAGCATGTGCCAGGCACGTCCAACGTTTGGTCAATATCCTGCCCTTCAAAGGACCAATGTTTTTTTTCTTAAAAATGTACTTAAACAAAATATACTGTTCACTCCCCACAATCCCTCCACAATACATAATCTCATCAAAGCGACAGAGGAGCAGAAGAGGTTTAGTTTGGCTGTCTTGAACACCTTTCAGATGAGATTAGTTTGCAATCCTATACCTCTTGGGAGTAAGCCCTAGTGAATTCAGTGGCACTGGCTTCTGAGAAGACAAGTATAGGAGTCAACCTTCTCCAGCTTGGTGCTCTCCAGATGTGTTGCATTTTAACTCTCATGTTATGTGTTATGGGGAAAACAAAAATCAATTCATAATTAATTTTAAAATAATACTGATGCATGAAAGGATTAGGTGGTAGCTCTGCCTTTGATCTCACACTGCTGAACAAGTAAGAGAAATCCTTTATCTGATATTCAAGAAACAGACATCCTATGCCATGTGTTGAAAACTAATGTGGATGTCTGAAGGGCTATCTGGATTAGGTATTCAAGATTCATTCATTGTTGTTTCATTTGGTTTATACAGTTTATTTAAAATGATGCAGCTCTTTTGTAGTTCCTTGATTGATCACATATCTTAATGCTGGAAAACATCATACTTTAGTACAGATGTGGGCAGAAAATAGATCTATCCTGATGTTTTGGACATCAACTCGCAGCATTCCTGACAACTGCCCATGCTGATAGGGGCTTTTACAAGTTGAATTCCAAAACATCTGGAGATCTACATTCTGCCTTCCCTTGTTCTTGAACAACATTCCCTAACCTGGTGCCTGTCAGATGTGTTGGGTTGCAACTCTCAACATAAGGAGATGCTCTAAGAAATGAGAAATAGCTGGTCCTAAGTTGTTCATCATCATTTCCCACAACCCCTCAGTCACCTCTGCATATCAAATTGCATATCTAGATTTTTGAGATGACAAGTCCCAGCATTCCTGACCATGGGACATACTGACTTCCAATGATGGGAGTTGTAGTCCAACACCTTTAGAGGGCACCAGGTTGGGGAAAGGCTGCTCTAAACAAAAAAAGAGAAGTAGGTGGCCCTAAGATGTTCGTGATCAGTTTTCCACAACCCCACAGTCACTTCTGCATATCATATTCTCCATCCTGTCCTCATGGTTTATGTGCTTTGGGAGAATGAGAATTTCACTTGCACTTTCTGCCTCCTTAGGGAGGATGTGGCGTTAAGGCTTGTGAGCCTTAACTCCCAATTTCCCTGTTTTTTGGTGCTTGGTTGGAAACTGTGGAGCCTTAACGTTGTTTTTGTAAACCGTAGGTTTTTTGTTTAATGAATTTCATGGCTTTGTGTAACGGGTGACAGGATATTATCCAGTTGACAAGCAGCCAGCATCAGCTAGGATGTTACACCATTTTGACATCCAATATAAAATCAAAGCTAGTGATATGTGTTGCACCCACTTTTCAAAATAATAAATGAACCCCAGAAGTTATGCTCTCTCACTTGAAATCTGAGGGGTCTCATTTGAATTTTTCAATAGCCAATGTGCAGAAATAAAAGCTTTCTATGACTGACCCATGAAAAGAAGCATTTCACGTTTTGTGTCTAAATTAGAATAAGTTAGTTTACTATATTAATTATTATAGCTCATTTTATGCTACGTGCTTTTTCTTCCTGTTTTCATCTTAAAGTAGCCGATTGTGATCATGATTGTGGTCAAGTTTCAAGCCTGCATGGGCTACATTTCCATCCATAGATATTTACTTAAAAGACCCATTGAATTTCCTTGGTTCTTTAAAAGCAAAGTATTTGCTTTTAGATTTGTCACTCTCAGCACTCTGCACGTGCTATGTATGCCTGCTCCATCTACCCTATTGTTCCCTGCAAGGCCCAGCCAGGGGAGGTCAGTAAATTAAACCAAGGGATGAAGGATGGGATTCCATCAAGTTCAGCTGAGAGCATTTGCTGTAGGACATGGACCTAACAGGAATGGTGAGGCCAGGTTTCTGGCAGACCCATTTAGGCAACTTTATGGCCTGATAGTTCTCTGTTTGGTAGCCTGCAGAAGCCTCATAAAGCAATGGGCATATGAACACTGTTATTATGGTCTGCCACTTTGTCTTTAGTAGTCTGAGGTCCAGACCTCTTCAGAAGGGGGAATAGTGTCATGTTATGGGGTGACCACATGGAAAGGAGGACAAGCCATCCAAAATGGTGGCCAGCACAACATCTTGTGATACTAAATTCTATAGTTAACCAGAACTGTACACAGTATTCTAAGTGTGGTCACACCATAGATTTGTATAAAGGCAGTATGAGACTGGCAGTTTTATTCTCAATTACTTTTCTTATAATGCCTAAGATGGAGTTTGCTGTCTTTACAGCTGCCACACACTGGGTTGACATTTTCACAGAGCTGTCAACCACATTTCCAAGTTTTTTTCTTGTTTAGTCACTGCAGGCTCAGATCTCATCAGTGTATATGTGATGTTGGGATGCTTTGCTCCAGTATGCATCACTTCATTTTAAAAACCCTAAATATTTTGAGGTCAGCAGCAAATTTGGCCATCTCACTGCTCACTCCTATATGCATGTTGTGAAGAAAGTGGATAGGGAGGCAGTTTCTCCCTTTCTCATAATATTAGAATGAGGGTGGAAGTGAGCAGTGACATAGCCACGTTTGATGATGATACCAAATTATTTAGTCTTGCTAAAACAATGGAGGATTGTGAGGAGCTCCATAAAGATCTCTACATACTGAGAGAATGGCCATGAAAAGGGCAAATGCTGTTCAATGTAAGCAAATGTAAAGGGATGCACACTGGGGGATCACAATTTCACATATACACTAACAGGATCTGAGCTAATTAGCGGTGACTGACCAAGAAAGAGTTTGGAGCAGGGGAGGTGGACAGCTTGATGAAAATGTTGATCCGGACGCTGTGAAAAAGGCAACCTCCGTGTAAGGCGTAATTAGGAAAAGAATCCTAATTCTTGAAGACTAATATGAAAAATAGTAGGTTCTCTGATTTGCACTTGATGTATGTGGATTCTTTAATCTTACTATAGTAAAAAAAACATATTTTAGTTTTAGATTCATGACTGTATTAGCAGTAAGTTAGTTGGGAAACAAATGTATTAGGAAGTGCAAAAAGTGAGTGTGTTGCAATAAAGCCTACAATCTTCTACACACTTACCTGGGAGTAAGACCATTGCATTCAGTCAATGGAACTTACTTCTGAGAAGAGACTACAGCACTGTCTTTGCTAGAGGAAGCAGCCATTGTAGCTGATGCAGGAGGGAGGGGGGGGAGACTCTACTGAGTGTGTGCCATAATCAAAATAGCCACCGGATTTTTAAAGAGGCACAGTTTTAATTTAATAAAATCCACTTAAGTGAATTAATAAAGAAAAGAAAAGCAGTTCCACCTACACTAGAATGGGAGGAAGTAGACCCTGCCATTGGATTAATTAATAAGGCTCCCTGAAAGTAAGGACAGCTGTGCAAAAATACTCACAACCCCTGAGTTCAATTTTCGGTTTCGGATTCAGGGGATTCTTTAATCTTTTTACTTTAAACTGCTCTCCTTCCCACAGTCTTTCACCAGTCTTCTTGAAATTTTCAGGTAATGTAAAACAAATGTTTCTTTCTGGCACCTGTAAATTTCAGAGAGATTGGTGAAACATTTTCGATTTTATGGCTGTTAGAATGACCCCTCCCTAATTATCACTTTTGTCAGGGAAAATTTCTATTAAGATGAATAAAGGACTGGACAGTTTTCAGAGTGTCCAGAGGAATGACTAGTGCACCTGAAGTCAATTAACAAGGATAAAAGTTTTTCTATCTACTGCTAAAAAGGTCAGTGAGATAGTGGGATTCTTTCTAGAAGTTTTCTTAATTGATTGAGTGCTTAGTCACTGTGCAGCCTAGTGTATATAAACTGTAGATATTTGAATGGTGGTTGTTAGGCTGATGATTATGTGGAGGAGAAGGCTGGTGGTATGAGAAATATGAGGATGTAGGTTGACCAGATAAAATCCAGGTCAGGGCTCATGTAACTTTAACAGTTGTAGAGGAAAGAGAATTTCAGCCAGAGTCATTTGTATGCAATTAATTCCTGGTGATATTCCCTCTTCATCACAACAGTTAAAGGTGTTTAACTGTTGTGGATGGATGGATATGCTATGTAAAAATCTTCCTGGAACCTGTGTTATTTGGATGAACCAGACTGCTGTATATATTTATTGGAATCACAGTAAAAGACTTGTATTATATACTTACTGCTGGAGTGTGAGTATTTTTACTGACTGGATCTCTCTGGAAACATGCTTACTCTGCTGTAAGCGCACCGAGAGCGCTTCTTTCCTGAACAGGTTATGCGCCCAGACTCCCAGGAGTTCCTAATACAGCAGTGGATGATAGTCATCAATTAATGTATAAACAGGAGGAAGTGGATTTGAGCTCTGGAAGTAATTCGAATGAGGAATCAGAGTCAAGCAATTTTTCTGGCCAGAGGAAGGCTGCCAATTTGAGTCAGCCAGGAAACATGGTGCAGATGAACTTGCACGGAGGTGTTCCTATCGAAAGGCTAAACAAAAACAATTATTTAAATTGGTCATTGAAAATGGAAATGTTCCTGAGACTAGACGGATGTTGGAATGTTGTGGAAGTCCCGAGACCGGCAGGTCTGAGTGCTGCAGCACAAGACGAATGGGACAATTTAGCCATTAGAGCCAAGGCAAATATTGTGCTGTGTATTGATGACAGGCAATTGATTCATATTTCTCGGATGGATACAGCTAATGAGTGCTGGGATAAATTAAAATGTGTTTATGTGAGACAAACGGCAAGTTCGAAAATAAGATTAACGTGTCAGCTTTATAGAACAAAGCTCCGTGAAGAAGAGTTGTTATTTGAGCATTTGCAATCGATGGGCACTTTGTTTTCAAAACTCCAAGAAGTGGGTCTACCATTTGATGAGGAGAACAGAATTTACATGATCCTAAGTTCTCTCCTGGTTAGTTGGGATGGGCTCGCCATGAGTCTAGAATCCATGCAGCAACAGGATCTTTCTATGCAATATTTAAGTGGAAGGTTGCTGGAGGAGGAGAGGAAGCGAGCGTGCAGAGGAACGAGGGGAAAGGAAAGGAATCAGCTGTGAATCGCACGGACAAAATGCCAAAATGGAGGAGCAGCGCTTACCTTTCGGAGGAGCCGAGCATGCAATGGCGGTGGAGAAAAGGAAGTGCTACTGATGTGGCAAGCTGGGGCATATTCGGAAATATTGCAGAGTGAAGCTGCAAACAAAAGGAGCCGAGTGATTGAATGAGGAAAACCTGCGTTCCAAAGGAGAGCGAGCGTGAGAGAAAGTGCATAGCACTCAATATGTGTCCACAGCCGTGGAATCGAAGGAGGAAAAGCAGGAAGGAATTTGGCTAATCGACTCTGCTTCTAGCCAAATGCTCTGCAACAGCAGGGAGGCGTTTGTGAAGCTACGGACTGGATCCATGGATTCAGTCACGTTAGCAGATGGAAGGAAGGTCCCTGTTGAAGGGGAAGGATTGTGTTTTATTCCTTGCTTAGGAAAAAAGTTACCTAATGTGTTATTCATTCCTAATCTCGACTATAACCTTTTATCCATAGCCAGCCTAGTGAAAGAAGGATATATTGTCACTTTCAAAGGATGTCTCTGTGAGGTGACAAAAGCGGAGCAGATGTGTGCGCAAGGAGATCTCAAAAATGGTTTGTTTGTAATGAGGTCTAGTAATTGTGTGGTAGGACAAATTGGAAATGCTCCAATACACTCAGATTGTATTCACATTGCATAGAAGGATGGGCCATGCGAGTTTTAAGGTTTTAAAACAAATGCAAAAAACGTGCAAAGGAATTGATCTCAATGGGTGTGAAAGATTTTTGGATTGCAAGGTTTGCAAGCAATCGAAATCAAAGGTTCGTGCGATCAATAGAAAGAGTGACAGGGTTTCAAAAGAGGTTTTTGAGCTTGTACACGTTGATCTAATTGGGCCGTTCCAAGAAAGTCTTGGGGGAGCCAAATATGTGCTTGTCATTTTGGATGATAAATCCAGGTTTAGTTGGGTTTATATGCTAAATAGGAAACCCGATGCGTTTCAGACGATTAAAACATGGTTAACATGGGCGGAACGGAGATTCCAAAGGCAAGTTATTCAGATCCAGTCTGACCGTGGTGGAGAATTTACAAGTAATGATTTTTTAAGGTGGACCAGGAGTAATGGAATTACTCAAAGGTTTTCAGATCCGTTTGCTCCTTGGCAAAACAAAGGCCATAGAAAGGAGAAATGGTTTACTACAAACTTTAAAGGATTGGATGCTGGTGTTGAATAAAATCTGTGAGCAGAAGCGTTCTCAACTGCCAATTATTTGCTGAACAGAACCTGGTCAAGTGTAACTAATAATACACCCTTTTTCCTATTACATGGAAATAAACCTGATTTGTCTCATCTCCGTGTCTGGGGTGCGTTTGCCTACGTTAACATCCCAAAGAGTCAAAGATGGAAGGGAGACAACAAAGTGGCTCGTTTGCGCTTTGTTGGATACGATGCTAAATCTTGGAGGTTGAATACAGCTTACCATAGGCACTTACCAGTGTTTCATTGCATCCATCAGGAGTTTGTCCTAAAACGCATCTTTAGACTTGTTGTATGAGAATATGATCATATGATTTGGTGAGGACACATGAATACTTGTCTCTATAATTTTAAAACTTGTACTATAAACACTCCAGTATTCAGCATTATTTCTGTATTTATTCATTTACAGGTTAGAATTTACTTCAGTTTGATTCAGAGAAGCCTTCAAGCAAACATACACAGACAATTACAGTTGAACACATCGTGCCTGCCCCTCCTGAGTGAAGGCCCGGGTGATCCAACCCCAAGGCATGCCCTATGCCATGGCCCACCCTTATAGCTAGTGATGGGGTGAAAATCTGCCTGGGCCCATGAGGGCAGTGGATGCTCCTGTATCTGGCCCTCCTGGGCCTTGATGGATGCAACCAGTGGATTTTTACCCCATCACTGCCTGCAGGACACCCTTTGTCCTTTCCCCTGCTGCTTTAATGGTGGCCACTATGAACACAGCAGGGGGAAATAGGCTATTTCCTCAGCCTTGGGGAAATTGTGTTTCTCTCCCCAGGCTTCTTGGTGAATCAGATTGAATTCATAAATCCAATCTTGCTACATGTTAATCATGCTCGAATGATACACAACTGTATTTTGTTAAGAAGGTTAGCATATCCTCAATTTCTCTTTCATGCTCTTTGTGATTCTGAAATGAAGATGTGGGGATGGAATGCTGGCTGTGGACCTTGCTAGGTGACCATGGAAATTTAGATTGCCCCAAGAGCCCAGCATTTCTCAAGGTTCATTTTTGATGCTACAGCATTCACTTGAACTTTTGCTGAAATACAGGCAGCTTAACGGGTGGCCTGAGAGAAGCTCCAGCCCTTTAGTCAGCTTTATGCTTACGTAGGCCAGGGTTCCCTTCTGTCTTGAGCTAGCCACCTTGTCACTCTTGCTTTCGTTCTCCATCTTGGCTGCCACCACCTTCAGCATGTCCCTGAGAAGTTTGGGTTTTGGTGCTTCCAAGTCTAGGCAATCCTGGGGGAATGGGGTATGGGACGCTAGTGTGAAGCCCTCCTATCATTAGCATGCCACTGACTTATATGGATAGCTATCCAGGAGAGCGTGAAGGACATGTTAGGCAAAGTGGTGAATGAGCCAACCTCAAAACTCTTGCATGCAACCGTTGTTTCCCGTTATCATCATCAAGTTATTATTATACTTCTTAATTATTTTTATTAGCTACTGTAGCTTATTTATTTATTTATTTATTTATTCATTTATTTATTTTATATCCCACCTTTTTAATCTTACCAGGAGCCCAAGGTGGCTTACATATTGCTCCTGCTGTCCATTTCATTCTCACAACAAGCCTGTTTGGCAGGTTAGATTAAAAGTCTGTTGTCAGCCTGTCATTGCCCAGTGAGCATCATGACCAAGTGGGGGCTATATCCTAGAACTCACTCTAACCAGGATACCACACTAGAATGGGGGTGAGTGCTGAATCAGGTGCAATCCCTTATCCCATAGTGTTGACTGGATTCTTTGAAGCCCTTAAAGGCTCCACCATGAACAGTCATGATCACTGAGCCTATATATCTACTTCATTCCTTTTCTCTACTTTATAGCCCTTTACTACTTGGTTTCTCCTTTTCTTCATGCATGGAAGTGATTAGCTCTTCACCTGAGCTACACATTCGATTGCCTATGCTTCCCCTGGGTTTGCTTCTCCCCTTTGCAGCTTGGAACACACCCAGAGTGACAAGGGATGTGAGCCCCCCACTGCCCAATAGTCCTTGAGTGGTGTTAGGATGTTGACCTCCATGCAGAGGGCCCACCTAAATGTTCCTTCACTCTCTGTCCCACCTCGGTCTTTTGAAGGAGCTCTCTTGGCTTTCTGGTACTTCCCAGCCCATTTGGCCAGGGCCTTGCCCATTCTGAGCATTTCTTGCTTGCTCAATTCTATGGTTGATATGTGGGATTTTATTGCCAGACAATGCAGAGGGCTGTACTTCCAATGTAGGCCAATTGCCCAAGCATTCAGAGAAGATGTCATGGTGGAGGGGATAGAAAGGGGGAGGGGATATTTAGTAAGGAAAACAATAATTAATGTAACAACCTACAATGTGACTTCCCAATCAAAACCACACACAGTGCAATCCTATTCATTTGTACTTAGAGGTAAGCCTATTGAATTCCACAGGACTTACACCCATGAAAGTGGGAGTAGTAATAAGTGTATACCTTTCATAGGCTGACCATATGAAAAGGAGGACAGGGCTCATATAACTTTAACAGTTGTAGAGAAAAGGGAATTTCAGCCAGAGTCATTTGTATGCAATTAGTTCCTGGTGAAATTCCCTCTTCATCACAACAGTTAAAGGTGCAGGCACTATACTAGAGTGACCCTATACAAAAGAAGGCAGGGCCCCTGCAACTTTAACTGTTGTGATGAAGAGGGAATATCACCAGGAACTAATTGCATACAAATGACACTGGCTGAAATTCCCTTTTCTCTACAACTGTTAAAGTTACAGGAGCCCTGTCCTCCTTTTCAGATGGTCAGCCTACCTTTCATCAAACTAAAAGTGACAGGGGAGTGGGGCACAGAGGCCCAAATTTTAAGAGGGTCAAGCAAATTTTGATTTGGGGGATTTCAGGGCCCCAGGCCACTCCTCGAATGTCCCCAGGTACTCCCGTACCACAGGGACCCTGTAGAGCCCAGCTCCAGCCCACCATTATGTGTGCGATGGGGTTCAGGATGGGGTGTGACCCCTCTAAGTGCTTGGCCTATCAGCCCCAACAGCTTAGAACCGGTTTCTGATGCCCCAAAAGCAATAAGTAGTTGGCCATTACACATTTGGTTGGGGGGGAGGTTGGGGGATTGGCCCACCCCCTGAAGCTCCTGCTTTGGGAGAATGAAAATTTCACTTGCATTTTCTGCCTTCTTAGGGAGGAGGTGGTGTTAAGGTTTGTGAGCCTTAACTTACAATTTCTTTGCTTTTTGGTGCTTGGTTGAAAGAAAAACATTCTTTTGTAAACCGCTGGGTTTTTGATTAATGTATACATACTGTATATAGGCAGTAGTAGTAGTAATTATATATACATAAAAAATAATAGTAAAGAATAAAGATACATATTTCTGTAGGCATTCATACATATATCCAACAGAAACATCCATATGAAGCCATTTAGAGTTTGGTGCACTTTTTCCTTGCTGCCTATCCTGCCTCCACCAGATTCCTTATCATTAGGGGATGAAGAGGAAGGGCAAGCTTCAGCAGATCCTGGGGAAGGGACTAGAAGCAAAGTAGGGCAAGACCCCTTACTTTCAGGTGACAGGCAAGACCCAGCTGAAGCCCCTTTAACAGAGTCTGATAGGGATGAAGGGGATCATGAGGCTCTTCCAAACCCAGCTGAGTGCAGGCTAATGAGAGTGAAGGATCAGTGATAGAAGTCTGCCAGAGCTCAAAAGCTACAGGGCTAATGGCCAGCATCTGGTGTCAGATTGTTAAGAGGGAAAAGGCTCTGAACAGCACATAGAAGAGGTCAGAAACAAAGTGCAACCTCAAGTGTTTGGCCCATCCAGCTTTCTGTGTCTTTGGACTCCTGGGTGAACCTAGACCCTTTGGACTACCTTACTCAATTCTGCTGGCATCCCAGGCAACTGAGGAATTCCAGCTACAGTTTTTCTCACTCAGTCTCCACATTTGACACACAAAGATGACTACTCAGCCTGCTTCTTTGCAGTGAGTGACAGCAATTAAAGTGTCTAGAAGCCACCAACCCGCAAGCTCGCAGAAGCTCTCTGGCATTAAGGATGCGTGCAATCGTATTTGTAGAGGCACAAGTTGCTATTGCTCTAACAGTTGCATAATTAGACTGAATGTATTCTATATTCAAGACATCCGAGTAGTTACGATTTATTTGAGTAGCACCTTCAATAACAGAAATGAAGTGTTTGATTCGTCCGTAATGGGGCAACCTCCCCTCAGGTTTGGGGTAGTTAGAAAGGATTAGGTTCTGTGGTAGAAGTTGGAGTTGCCAGAATTTGGTTCCTGCAGTATCAGCGCTTTTCAAGTCCACATTCATCTGCTCAGTACAGTGTGGGAATAACTTAGATGAAATCTGCAGGGGGAGCCCTGTTTCTTGTAGATGGCTCGTAGACGTTGTTAATACATTTGTGTAGGAATTTTTAATGGTTGCCTGTATCCCTGCTTCAGTTATCTCAGTTGTCTCAGATGTCGCCTTCTTCGCTGCTTTTATATTGGTGCACACTATCCTAGATGGATCATTTTATGATAGTTTGAACAACCTATCATACTTCATTTTCGGGGGTTTCTTGGAGATTGGCCAATTCTTCAAGTTTTTAGATTTTTTTTTCTTTATGTGATAAGGATCTATTAGCTCTGTGATTACCAAGCCTGCATACCTGACCATGTTTAATCTAAGTTTTAGTTCTGGAGGACTGAACTGTAGTGGTGATAATGTCAACTCTGCTCCCCTTGGGAGGTTCCACAGGGGTAAAAACTACTGCATCCTTCCTATGTCGCATCTGAAGGGGCTGAGGACCTTGAATCGCTTGTGAGTTAGAACTGGTATTTATGTCTGTATTTAACACTTCGGCCTCTAATCTAGGTGCTTCAGAGTTAGCTCCTTGACTATATTTCCCTAAAGCAAAAGTTGTTAGTGTACTCAAAAGGTCCTTACTCTCAGCTAGAATTTTTTTAATCAGGGCAATGTCCTCAGCCCAATCCCCGAGCAGCTTCTTGTTTCTTTTGTGATATGAATCGAGTAGCTCTTTGACCCCATATATTACATTATTGGGATCATCGTAGGGAATCAGGGGCATCCCTACTGAGCCCCCGTCATTCCTTGGAGTGTTAGGAGAAAGAGGCAGATCAAAGGAAATATTGCCACCTTGGGGAATTGTGCGGGTTCGGCTTCTTAAACTGTCCTCCCTTGTCCGGTTTAATCTTGCCGCTTCTATTTCCGCTGCCAGACTATTCCCATACTCCTCGGGGTTTCCATAATCACCCACCCGCATCAAACAGTGAGGACCCAGTGACCAGTCAAGTTTTGGATCATTGGGCTCTATTATCACTGCTGCCTCGGAGATGGAACTGGTGGGAGAGCTGGAGAATTTCCCAAAAACTGGGGACATAAAATTAGTTATTTTTAGTTGTTTCAAGGACTTAGGGTGCTCTATTGCTTCCCTAGAGGTTAGGGCCAACCCTTTTTCCCTATATCCTTCTCTTGTAAGGACCATGGTGCCCCACTTTTTAATTCTTTCAAGAATAACAACAGTTCTTGATGTTGTGTCTCCTCCAAACCGGTTGGAATTCCATCTCCTCAGTGCTGGACCAGCCTTAAGTATATACCACTCTATGCAGGCTCCTGTCAGCCATAGATTCCCTCTTTGTTCCTGCTGAATTCTTTATTATTGTGTCCTTTAAATTTGTTGTAAATTATCTTTTAGTTGACATCAAGCTTCTACTACTGCAACTGCTATAATCTTCTCTCCCTCAATGCAGCCCCGGCCTCAATCTCCAAAAACTTCAGTTTAAGCCGGTCGGCTTTGATCTGGCCGCAGCCCAAGGCCTTCCAGGCTAAATAAACACAGTTCTCAGCTTGGGCTTCATACATTAAAACACTAAAAACCTGACAAACTTCGGAGCTCGGCATCTGTCCGTTGTCTCCCTCTTAGAGCCAGCCAGCAACCTAGAAAGCACCTCTGTGGTGACAAATTGTACTTGGAGGCAGCTGTGGGCCAGACCTCCACCTGATTATCCTCCCCAGTAGTAATCAGTGGGGCTCTTCTAATATTGGTGAAGCAGCAGCAAATTGGCTCAAGCATTGCTGTCTATACTCTACTACACATCAGCCTACAAGGCTCATTCTAGCAGCTGCTATAGCAGCAGTGTTGCTCATCTCAGAGAGGAGATTTGTGTATAAAGCTGGTGTGGTTGCAACCAGGCAGGGAGTCCTGGCAATGTTACAAATTCCAGTGGCCCCACAACTCTAAGTGGATTCGTCATGTTAGCCCAAAAGCAATCCATACTTTCCCATGGGACCTACAGCCTAGAGCGACAAGCCTTGGGACACCTCAAGGTGTCTCACACCTGGATTTCCAACACATACCTGCCATGCAAAGATGACCAAATTAACCTCCCAAATAAACAATTCCCTTGCCCAACATCTGTGCAGAGTAGGTGAAAATACATGCCCCCCTGAGCTATTCTGGCAGTAGCCTTACATATGCATCTACTATGTAGGCTCAGGGACGGTCCTATCATGCACCATCCCCATCATTGTGCTCACTCTGAGGCAGGCAAGCATGAGGGATGTCCATGTTTATCATGCAAGGTTAATAAGAGCAGGAACAATCCTTTACATGCAGAAGAGCATATAATCCAACTCTTACACAACACTTCTAAACACCGCTTTGTGGGAAATGTTAAGATTTAGAGTAAAGGCCGAAATTTTAAGATTTTCCACAAAGCGGTCTTGATCTCCTTATTTCTCATGCTATAGATGAATGGATTCAGCATGGGAGGAATTATGGTATATATCACAGCAAAACCTATATCCAGTTCAGTAGAATCATCAGTGGGAGGTCTCCCATATGCAAAGACTCCACTGAATATAAAAAAAGAGATAACCATGAGATGGGGAAGACAAGTGGAGAGGGCTTTTTTCCGACCATGTGCAGAGGGAATTCTGAGCACTGCAACAAAGATGTGCATGTATGTTGTGATGATATAGATTAAGCATCCTAGTCCTCCACTACAGCCTAGAACGAGCAACCCAACTTCAACGAGGTAATTGTCAGAGCAGGAGAGCTTTAATAACTGTGGGACTTCACAGAAGAACTGCTTGACAATATTAGAACAGAATGTAATTGCAAAGGTTCCACTAGCGTGCATTATGCTATAAAGAAGACTAACCATCCACCCAATGACTACCATCCGAAGGCAGGCTCCTTTGTGCATAATGCTCTCATATTGGAGTGGGTTGCAAATAGCAACATAGCGATCCCATGCCATTATAGTTAGGAGGGCAAAAGCTGCTGTTGCAAAGAAGAAATAAAAGAAAACCTGAGCTACACATCCAGAATAAGAAATTATTCTGTTATTCATGAGAGACATAGCCATAGATTTGGGTACCACGACTGTAGCTGACCCAACATCCAGCAGGGCCAAATTCATTAGGAAGAAGTACAAGGGTGTGTGTAGATGGTGATCAAGGGCAATTGTAGTAATGATGAGAAGATTTCCTGTTATTGTTGTCAAGTACACTGCTAGGAACACAAAGAAGTGTAAGATCTGTAGTTCTCGGACCTCTGAGAATTCCAGGAGCAGAAAAGTTGTCACGGATGTAAAATTGCTCTGTCTTCCCTTCATTATTTGCATGTTGCCTGTGGAAAAGAAAATACAAGATCTTCTAATGGTTAACCAGTTAGTTTAAGCAGTATTCCCCTTATTTGCCTATCAAATCCACTAGGTATTTCTTTCCTTTATTTATTTATTTACAATATTTATATAATGTTTCATATCTAAAATAGATTCAGGAGAAGTGAAAACAGGAATAAAACAGAAAAAAAGAAAAAAGATTTTAAAAGATTTAAATAGCATTTTAAATATTCATAGTCGGCAAAGATTTATATTCAGGTCTTTGTCTCCTCAAAGTTGTCAGGGCAGAATCTACACCACTGCTTTATAATGGTTTAGAATGGTTTGACAACTGTTTGGGCCCAAGACACATTCCATATACCTAGGGTGACCAGATTTTGGAAACCAAAATCCAGGTCCAAAATGGCCGCCCAAAGGGGGCATGCAGCGCCCACGAGATTGTGTTGGGACTTCAAGTCCCATCATCCCCAGCAACATGCTCAAACCTCCCCAATCCGCATCATCCTTGGAAATGATGGTATCTGGTAGGGTGACCATATTTTGGAAACCAAAAAGGAGGACATCATGGCCAGCCCCCAAAGTGGCATGCCCAAAAACATGTCCACCCCTCCAGGGGGGCATGGCCAGCCCCAAGGGGGTGTGCCCTCCCGAACATAGCCTTGGTCACATGTCTGATTTTACAGTGCACAGTTCAGACAAACCTGTTCTACACAACAGCTTAATGTTAAAATCACTGAAATAAAGAACACGTGAGACATTCAATGTATCTGAAATTAACTTCACTCACTCCTACTTTTGTAACTTTTGCTGTACTTTGAAGCTTTTGCTATACCCTGTGTGATACAGTCTCCCTTTCCCTCAAATATATTTTCTGACTGCAAATCCTTCACTGGATGACCATAGTCTCACCTTTCCTAACATTTAACACTTTTTCCCCATCACCTTTCTCATATCCATACTCACAGATTCAGCATACTGCTACCACTGAACAAATGAAGCAGTTGGCAAGTGCAGAAAAATCTAGTACAACAAACTAGCAACCTAGCATTAAAAAGAGTATAAAATACTATTACCCTGAAAACATTAGCCATGGAACAAAATGGACTAAAGGCTTGTTGCAGTCACTTCTCACTAGCACCTCTTAGCTTGTTTCAACTTCTGGTTTATCAATGAGAAACAAATCAAAAAATTTATCATACCTCTGGTTCATTAGCCATGTAGCTGTTCATTAGCTGTTTTTATGTTTTATGTTATGTTTTATGGTTTTAAATTTTGTATATTGACTTTTTAATGTTCAACCTTTTAATTTTTGTAAACTGCCCAGAGAGCTTCGGCTATGGGGCAGTATATAAATGTAATAAATCTTCATCATCATTATCACCATGCTAGACAAGGATCTTTCCCTCATTTTATTCAGGTATCTCCTGTATTATCCAAGTATCTCAGTGTGCAGAGAACAGAAATCCCAATCAGGGACCCAAAGTAAACTGCCCAAAGAAACCTCAGAAATACGTCTCATTGATTTCAATAAAGCTTTATCCAGGATAAATGAATATAGGATTGCAGCCTCTTCACATCTGCTCACCTTAGTCTAGCAAATGCAAGCCCCTCCTGTCAAGGTCAACTATGCACTCACCAGAACCTGGTCTCGTGGATCATGCAACCAACAGGTACTCTCCAAAAAGATGCTTTCAGAGCCTAGGAAATCCAGACACACTCAAACAAATCAAGCCAAGCCACGCTATGCACTCATATTATTTTGCTCGGAGAGAACAATTCTGGGACAAGACAATACTTTGCAACCAACCAGATATAACAGTCATAAATAAAAAAAGAAAAGCACACCTACCTCATTGACATATCAATACCTAGTGATAAAAATGTTGCAGAAAAGGAAGAGGAAAAGAGAGGAAAATATACACCCCTGGTTATGGAAGTTAAAGAACTATGGCAACAGGAAAAAGTTATAATTATTCCATTAGTCACATCAGTTACATCAATTTTTTTTTTTGTACAAAAATACAGAAAGCCTTCAGAAACTAGGCCTACCAAAATATATCCACACCAATGTCCAGAAAACAGTCATACTTAAAACATGTTCAATAGTCAGGAAATTTCTGAATCAGTAAAAGACAGAATGACTTCGCAAAGCCTGTCATGTAGGGTGACCACATTTGGGAAACCAAAAAAGAGGACCCTCAGTGGGGTGGGGGGTGGGAAAGTGGCTTTCCGGGGCCTCCAGAAAGCATGTCATTCACCCCCACTACTTTAAAGGACCCAATTGGAGCGGAGGAGGGGAAAGTGTGTCATTCCCGCCCTCTGCTCCAATCGGGTTCTTTTCTATAATGTCCAGGAATGACATACTTTCCCCTGTAAGGTCCTGATTGGAGCAGTGGGAGGGAAATAACCCACCTCCAGAAAGCTCGTCATTCCCTCCAACCACGCTAATGTGGCCTTAAAGGGGAAAGCTTGTCTTTCCAGGACATTATAGAAAATTACAGAAAATCCCCCCTGACACCCAGGATAGAACAAAAACCAGGACAAATCTGGGGAAATCCTGACAGTTGGTCACCCTACTGTCATGTTCATCTAGAAAAACGACCACAAGCAAGAAAAGAGAGATAATAATAACCTTGTTAATTTTTTAAAAGTTTTTTTTGAAGGATGAAAAATTATCAGCAATTGTTACAAAATATACATCATGCCAATTATATCAAACAAATTGGAGAGGATGGTGAATTACTATCTTCTAGCACCAGCTAGAGACCCACTTTTTCTTTTGAGCTACGGAGCAAGTAGGTACATAAATAGCTCAAGCAAGCGAACCAAACCACATACCACAGAGGATGGCTAAAAACAACTATCTATGTTGGGTAAGAATTTCCTTCATGACTCAAAATTCCTGATAAACCAGCAAAGGTTTTAGGAAATCTTGCTCGTATTGGCATAGGTCGAGATATTTTGCTGGTCAGAATTTTCATCAGTAGAACTCCAATGGAAATACCTTCTTGGGAGACTTGCCAGTGAGATACTATGGCAAAGCTAGAGTGACCAGATACAGTGCAATCCTATACATGTCTACTCAGAAACAACTGCATTGAGCTCAATTGGGCATACTTCAATTGGCTAACAAACTTTGGAAACAATTCTATGCATGTTTAGACAGAAAAAAGTCCTACAACTTCCAGAATTGCCCAGCCAGACAAAGGAGTTCCCCCCAAAAGATCTGACACACAAGGAAATGCTCCAATGCCTAGATAAAACAATTGTTCTGATGAAGAATATTCTTTCTTTGATTTTAGGTAGTGCACACAGTTGTTGCAACAGTGTGCCTTCTTAAAAGATGCATTCCCTCTACCATGAGGAAGGTAGAAGAGTATTCCATTAAAATGGTTCCTGCCATCCATGGGTTTTGTAAGTAGCAGTATTTTTTCAAAAAAGAAAAAGTTCACAGCTGGTGCAGTGTAATGCCTGTGAAACTGAGCAGCAAACCAGAATGCCCCTAGATAAGCTCTCACAACTTGTATGAACTCATAGCATGGCCTTAGGCAAACCACTATTTTTTCAGCCTCCACCCTGCAATACTGGCCTGCCATTTAGGGTTGTTGTAATGATTATATTCTAATAATGTCATGCATATGATGTGCTGTGAACACCCTAAAGTTCTGTCTAAATGCTAAGTTTTTTATTTAAAAAATCAGCTGCCTGCTTAAGCCAAGGCACCTTGGCTTAAGTTTTTGATAGATTTAAAAAGTTTTAGATCTTTGCATCCCTACTTTTTTTTTTTTTTAAACCCAATATAGATTTCATGACAATGTCAAATAGCAGTTTGATTTAAACTCCTGGTAAGCATATAAAAACACAACCCACAGTCCAGTACTTCATGTATGCTCAGATGCTTACATGAAGCAACTATGCACATGGGGTCATTTTTCATTTCAATGAAGGGATCCAATTGTGGTGTTCAAAGGAAGGTGTATGCGGATCTAGTCCCTCCTTTGAAATGAATCAGTATGTTCTTGTAGGTAAGAATATTCCATGCCTATACTGGAGCATTTGGATCCATAAGCAAGCTTGAGATTCAGACCTCCTCTATTCCTTCTCATGAAATTAATTTACCTTTAATAATAAAAACTGTGCATTTTTTTCTTGTTGCCTCTATTTTGAACACAAAAGGAAGAAGCTTTGATACAAGCAGCACAAACCTATGCATATTTATTCAGAAGGAAGTTGCATCACAGGAAGGACAGGGCTCCTGTATCTTTAACAGTGGTGAAGAAAAGGGAATTTCAGCAGGTGTCATTTGCATGCAACTAAACAAACAGGAGGCAGTGGTTGACAATATTATACAAGAACACAGGTGAATACACTCAACCACCTGAATAAACAATAGGACCAGCAATACTACGTTTAACAATATTTATATTTGTGTATTAGTGCAGTTTATACCCACTTCAAATATTTCAAATCCAGGGTCACTGCCATGGCCTTGTATGTGGGGACAAAGCCTCCACCTGAAACCATTTGAAAGTACAGCGTTCATTTCCAAACTCGTGGTCACAGCTGGATTAAGCAATTTCTGAAGAAGCATACAGAAACAGATGTATGATACTGGATTTCTGTTAAATAGTTTGCTGATAGAAATTGTAAAGAATTATATACAAATGGAAGAAAACATTACAGATTCATTGTAATATTATTGAAAAAATATTTGTGTACTGTATTTGTGACTAGTATACTATGGTGTTTTAATTGTGGAGTTTGTTAATTTTGTGTGGCATTCTGAAGCATGAATTGTGAAAAAAGTTTGATTAATAATGTGCTTGAAATATTTGAAGTGGGTATAAACTGCACTAATACACAAATATAAATATTGTTAAATGTAGTATAGCTGGTCCTATTGTTTATTCAGGTGGTTCAGTATATTCACCTGTGTCATTTGCATGCATGCAGTACCTGGAGAAATACCCTGTTCATCATAACACTGAAAAGCTGCAGGAGCCCTGCTCTCTTTTGCATCTGGTCACACTAGCTAAAGAGGGCAGGGCTCTTGCGGTAACACACTGGTAATGCTTATACCTAACAATCATCAGATTCTTACATCCTCTGTGACTATAAACCTGTACAAAAAGAGCTTAAATTGGAAATAACACCTACATTTAATTCAAATTATTCATTTCAAACTCTATATTTCAGACTATATATAAGTGAGAAAGGGGGGGAGGATGTTGTGCAGCAAAAACAGACTACAACTCCCAGTATGCACTGCCTGGAAGGCTGCAATTACCATAGCCAAGGAACAGCCAGCACTTGTGGCCAGCACAGACAGCAACATGAATGCCTGCTGGCATAATGCAGGAGGGGCAGTCCATGGAGGGGTCGCTGGCACCACACCTTTCCCAAGAGCCCTGCAGATGCCTGATTCCCCAGAGAGTTCTCCTAGTCCTAGGCTTCTGTAAATGCAGCCCTCCCAGGCAATGCATGCTGGGAGTTGTAGGCTGTTCACTGCCTGCTTCCCCAGAAAGCTCTGTATGATGAACAGCCTACAACTCCCTGCATGCTGCACGTTAGGGGCAGGTGAGAGACGGCGTGGGGGGGAGGGGGCTTATCCGAGCCTCTGGAAAAAAAAACCTGCTCCTGCCCCTGCATCCCTGGGCTTTAGAAAGGGCCTCACAAAGTGCTTGTTTGGTCAGATGCCATAGGGAAGGGTTTTTTTTCTTCCACTCAAATGGCGGCCGCCATTTGAGTGGAAGAAAAAAAACTCTTCCCTATGGCAAACAAGTACTTTGTGAGGCCCCATGTTGGGGGTGCGCCAGAGAGGGTGCTGGGAGCATGTGAGAGAGGAAGGGGTCTTCTCCGGACCTCCAGAAAAGCAACCCCCCCCATTCTGGCTGCTCAAGGAGCAAAAAGCTTCCACCCCAGCGCTCGCTTGCTCCCCCTCCTCCCAGTTCAAAGCACCAGGCGCCAAGCCCCTCGCGGTCGACACTCACCTGGGCTCATGTTGCTCACTCGCGTCACCTCGCAGGAGGAAGTGAGGGCGCCCAGCTCAGGTGTCCCATCATCCCCCCACAAACCAGCCCTGGAGCCGGCGCGCTTGGGGCTGTGCCGAGGGAAATTCCCCCTTGGCAGGCGAGGCAGACTGTCGCCCCTCCTCAGCATACTTCCTCCAGCCCCTCCCTCTGGCGATCCAGGGCTTCCTCCAGGCCAAGCTGAGCAGTTTTTAGTCCTGTGCCATCGGGGAGGAGGAGGGGCTGGTGGAAGTGCCTCGCCCGCCCAGGGGGAAGTTTCCTCGGCGCCGCCCCAAGAGTGACGGCTCCAGGACTGGTTTGGGGGGGGACGATGGGACACCTGAGCTGGGCGCCCTCACTTACTCCTGCAAGGCGACGAGGGGTAGCAGCAGTAGCGCGAGCGAGCGAGCCAGCGACATGAGCCCAGATGAGTGTCGCCTGCAAGGGGCTTGGCGTGGCGGTGCTTTGAACAGGGAGGAGGGGGAGTGCTCCAGATCCAGCCGACCGTTTCCCCGGAGGTTTGTCCCCAGGGCCCGGTTGGCCCGGATCGCCTCAGTTTTCCCGGTTAGGACCGGGAAACCCCTGGCAATCTGGTCACCCTACATATACCATTTTAAACCTGCATGCAAAATGTTATATCCTGCTTGATGTAGATCTGGCCTTGGATAGAAACCTGGTAATTCATTCGGTTCTACATCAAGCAAATGCTTGCAGGAGGACATCTCACTTGAATCACCAGCCCTGACCCTTAGCTGAAATCTATGTGTTCAGTGGAACAGCGAAAAGAGAAACCTACATGCACACACCCAGGGGTGCTGTGAGGCATTAAAAGAAAAAAAAGCCCAAGGCCCATGGGTTGCAAATCAGCATTCCCTGTTTCATATTTATTTCTACAAACTTAGAAATGATTGCAATGATTTATTTCAATTACACAGGCGGCAAAGCCAATTCATTTCTCACCAAATTATCTCAAATAAAATTAATTATTTAGTGAATTCTGCACTCTGCCTCAGATTATCCTATGCAAAAAGTGTTGCCTTAAGCTTATTTGCCATGTAGCAGAATATGGAACAGGGGAGGAGAGATTTAACCCTTCCTTCCACAACTGCAATTCCTCCTTAAAGAGTTTCCCTTTTATAGCAAATTTACAGCCCAGAGAGCTTCGAACAGCCCAGAGAGCTTCGGCTATGGGGCGGTATACAAATGTAATCAATAAATAAAATAAATACATTTTTTTAAAAACAAACAAACACAGCAAGGGTTCTGTAGAGTAGATCTGGTGCCCTTCAAATGAGAGTTCAGGTTGCAGGTCAGGCCTAGCTATTCCCCTACACAGATCTCTATATATACCGAGGATATCTCCTGGTTTTGCAGGGTTCCAGATCAAGTGGACAGCCTATGTGGTTGCAATGTACCCATTTAGGCTCTTTTTTTTCCTGATGATAAAATAAATTAGTAGATGGCAGGGAGAATAATAAGAGGTGTACGTACAGTCTACTCTTCAGCCAGATCTACACCTTGTGTCAAATCATTACATTCCCATTGTGATAACACTATATCCATCTTGCAGATTTATACCTTGTAGGAAACAATATATTTGCTGTGGCATGTTCGATATTGTACATTAAAAAGCAGGAAATGTGCCCAATAGTTATCAGTGCACTTTGATATTGCTATAAAGCAGTAGTGTGGATCTAGCCATGGTAATAGGGGTAGAGGAACAGATCTAGTACAAGGGGCTTTAAAGGATACATGGTTTTTGAATATACTTCCAGTCTCCTTCACGCAGTAAATAATTTATGACAGTGCCAACATTGTTAAAGCAGGAAGAAAGGATGAAAACGGAAAAAGAGGAGGAATTAAAGGGGGAGTAGATAAAGGAGCTACAGCAATCAGAAATGCGAAATTCAAGGAACCCAGGTTACATTTGTGCCTGGGGAGAAATGGATCGAGGGATGCAAATCTGTGTTTCTGAAGAATTAAGAAACACACTTCTTCTTTGTTTTCCAAAGTGGCAATGTAGCCAAGTGTCCTTAAAGTAATTTCTACTGAGACTGAGCCAAAAACCCCTTGCTGAGAACATAGGTCTTCTAATTTCAGGAGATAGTGTGGTGAAGTGAATGCTGTATCTGCCCCCTACGTTCTACATTTTATCACTCTTGCTACAGGTTTTATGGAAGTGATAGCAGGGGAGAATCAGTCAACCCTTTAAATATTGCACATGTTCCCTAATACTTGGCATGATTTCACTCTCTCATCATCATCATCACACAGATATACAGTTATTTCAAACGCATTAGCTGGATATAACAATGTTTTCATTGGATTACTGTCCTATTCTTATATGGAATAGTTTTACGATACCAGGTGAACTATTTTAAGTCAAACAACATTAGAATGACCATATGAAAAGGAGGACAGGGCTCCTGTGTCTTTTAACAGTTGCATTGAAATTGGAATTTCAGCAGGTGTCATTTGTATGCATGCAGCACCTTAGGAAATTCCCTCTTCATCACAACAGTTAAAACTGCAGGAGCTATACTAGAATGACCAGATACAAAAGAGGGCAGGGCTCCTGCAGCTTTCACTGTTGTGATGAAGAGGGGATTTCACAAGGTGCTGCATACACTGACACCATCTGAAATTCTCTTTTCAATACAACTGTTAAAAGACACAGGAGCTTTCATATGGTCTCCCTAAACGGAATAACATAAAGTCCCCCAGCATTCTGATGTATGAAGTGTATATAAAATCTGCATAACCAAATGAAGCTAAAAGGATCCTTTTATTTTCCTTCATTTTTCTTTGGATTCAGTAGCTGTGAGAATTCTGAAAACAAACTTCACTTTCAAGAGGAACATTGTATAAATCAAGACTGATAGCCAGGTACATAGATTGATGGATAGAGGAATGTAGGGAAACAAGAAATACTTTTGCCTTAAACAGCATGTAAAACGCCCAGATAGTTTCAGCTATGGAGCAGTATCGAAATAAAAGGAGGTGGAGGAGGAGGAGGAGGAGGAGGAGAAGAAGAAGAAGAAGAAGTAGTAGAAGAAGAAGAAGAAGAAGAAGAAGAAGAAGAAGAAGAAGAAGAAGGAGAAGAAGAAATATACCTTAAAATATTTCATTGGAAGGTGCAATTTCTCCTCCAGTCTTTCTTAGGGCATCATGTGTCAATGATGGGGGAGTCCAGGCATCCTCTCATCCAAGCTGTTTAATCTTCTTGTTGCTGAAGATGCCACAGTTTGGGTAAGTGACTTTCGCTTCTCTCTTTCTAACAAGGCTAAGTATATAATAGTACATAGTTAAAACACACATGGGAAGGAAAGTCATTTAAGCCTCTTTTGGCTCCTTTGGATCACACTCCCAAGAGTTCAGAACAACCAAAGAAAAAAACATGGTTGAAACAGCCTTTCCATCTCCCATGTTGATTCTTCTACCTTTGAAACATAGCTAGATAAACACGAGCTAAAAACATGTAAGCACATAATATTAATTGCAATAGATTAGGCTGACCAGACAAAATCCAGGTCAGGGCTCATGTAACTTTAACTAGGCTGATTATATGAAAAGGAGGACATGGCTCATGTAACTTTAACAGTTGTAGAGAAAAGGGAATTTCATCTAGTGTCGTTTGTACGCTGTTAGATCCTCATGATATTCCCTCTTCATCACAACAGTTAAAGGTGCAGGCATTATACTAGTGTGACCATATACAAAAGAAGGCAGGGCCCCTGCAACTTTAACAGTTGTGATGAAAAGGAAATTTCATCAGGAATTAATTGCATACAAATGACACTGGCTGAAATTACCTTTTCCCTGCAACTGTTAAAGTTACATGAGACCTGACCTGGATTTTATCTGGTCACCCTACAATAGGTAGATATGAAAAGTGACAGGGGAGTTGGGGACACCATGGCCCCACTGTGGTTTTGGGTCCCTGGGCCTTAACTCACAATTTCTTTGCTTTTTGGTGCTTGGTTGAAAGTTAAAGAGCCTTAATATTATTTTGTGATCAGCTGGATTATATATATATATATATATATATATATATAGGCAGCAGCAGTAGTAGTAGTCATTTTTATATTTAAAAAAGAACAGTAAAGAATATAGACATGTGTTTCTATAGGCATGCATACATATATCTGACAGAAACATCCCTACAAAGACATTTGTGCTTTGGTGCATCTTTTCCTTGCTGTCTATCATGCCTTCACAAGACTCTCATCATCAGAGGATGAAGAGGAAGGACAAGCTCCAGCAGATCCTGGGGAAGGAATTAGAAGCAAGGTTGGGCAAGACCTCTTACTTTCAGGGGGCAGGCAAGACCCAGCTGAACCCCCTTTAACAGAGTCTGATAGGGATGAAGGGGATCACAAGGATCCTCCAAACCCAGCTGAGTGCAGGCTAATGAGAGTGGCGGATCAGTGATGGTAATCTGCTAGAGCTCAAAAGCTAAAGGGCTAATTGACAGCACCTGGTGTCAGATTGATAAGAGGTAAAAGCCTCTGAGTAGGTCATGCAGGATGTTGGAAATTAATTTCAACCTCCAGTGTTTGGCCTATACAGCTCTCCATGCCTTTGGATTCCTGGGTGAACCTAGACCCCTTGGACTGCCTTGTTCAACTGAAGAATTCCAGCTGCAGTTTTTCTTGCTCAGTCTCCACATGTGATATGCAAGGTTTAAGACTCAGCCTGCTTCTTTGCACTGAGTGACAGCAACTGACTAATGAATATGTGGAGGCAGCTGTGGGCCAGACCTCCACCTGATTGTCTTCCACAGAAGTAATCAGTGGGACTCTTCAAGTAGGCTGACCATATTTTGGAAATCAAAAAGGAGGACAACATGTCCAGCCCCCAAGGGGGCATGCCCACCAACATACCCAGCCCCCAAGGGGGTGTGCCCACCAACAAGTCCAGCCCCCAAGGGGGCGTGCCCACCCAAACATGGCCTTGGTCACATGTCTGATTTCATAGTACACAATTAACGTTAAAATCACTGAAATAAAGAACAAATGAGACATTCAATGTATCTGAAATTAACTTCATACACTCCTACTTTTGTAGCTTTTGCTGTACTTTGAAGCTATTGCTATGCTCTGTGTGATACAGTCTCCCCTTCCCTCAAATATATTTTCTGACTGCAAATCCTTCACTGGATGACCATAGTCTCACCTTTCCTAACATTTAACACTCTTTCTTTTCTCATTTAACCTCTATGTAGTCCTTGTGGGGTTGTAGCAATATGCTTTCACAATTGACCACATGGAGTCCACTGAGTATCTGAAGCAGTCCTATGGTTTTGTGATATCAGTGTCATAGATTATGTTTGCATAGCTGTAGCTAGAATACAGCATTTGTTTATTCATGCCCAACTCCTGTCAGACTCCAATCAGCTGATTAAATATATCTCAGAAGGCAATACAGATTTCCTTGCTGAATAAAAAGTGCTTTAAAAAAAGTTTAGCTGCTCTCTTACTTTCCAGTTTCTCTGTGATCGTTTACTGTAGCAAAGTAAAATAATAGCATGCATATTTCATTGATATGGCCATTCTGTCTAAATTCAGAATTTAGCACAGGTAAGTTTTGTAATCCCTAGAGCCCTCAATCAAGCCCATGCTCTGCTTTTGTTTTAAAGCTGTGTCAATGCGCACAGCTTACTATGACTTCCTTGGGTATGCTTTTCATAGGTTTCCCCAGATGGTCTTAAGAAGGTCAACAGACATCAATGTTAATCCTTCCTACAAGTGAAAAGTTGTCTTGGTTAAACAATAGCTAATAGCAAATTCAGTTCATTACAGTTATCTAATTTTTCTTGTTGTCATTGCTGATAATACCTGTCAAAATAAGAAGTTGCTATTGCACAGAAAGAAAAGGAAACTTTTTTTTGCAGACACAAATACATATTTACCCTCTTTAGATAAATGTATAATATTGGTTGAACCATATGGAGAAATCATAAAGATGAAATGCCTGTGCTATGTGGCATGCCCACCAAGGACCTATTCTTTCTTCATTATTAAATATTTATATTACCAATTTCCCCATCTCTCCAAGATATTTGAAGTGGGTTACACACAAAAATTAAATTCTTAAAATCCAATAATCATCTAAAGCCATCCAAACAAAAGCAAGACCACCAAATCAACCCCAAAATAAAAATAAAAGCAGAACAATTCCAAATCCAGCACACACAAAACCCCCACCATTAAAAATAGCTATAACAATAACTAGAGCTCTATGGTCAAATAACCCTTACCTTTTCCTATAATCATCCCAGCCTCTCATATTAAGGAAACTTTGAACAGAGACTGACTGAACTAACTTTAAGGGAAGGGTATGAAACCTCAGGCCCATGGGTCAAATCTGGCTGGCTGTTGTTCCCCAGATGGAAATTGCTCAAATGCACAAGGAACATAGATGTGCTGGGAATTAACATTGCAGCTGACAACGGATATTTTGGTTTTTCAGAAGGCAACCAACCCATCACCCAGAAGACTCTTATGGTATAATCCTACGCTTGTTTAGGCAGACTGGCTAGATGTTGTAGGACTTTTTCCTCCCAATTAAACATGCATAGAATTGTGCCCTTAAATTGCTACTTCAGTGTTTCATAGCAATGGACAAGAATAGTCAGCACCTTATGGAATCAGTGGGCAATTTAATGTGGTGGTGTTGGGCTAGGATTAAAAAGGAATAATAGGGCATTTAAGGAACCTCATCTTGTTTACATACAGTAGGCTGACCATATGAAAAGGAGGACAGGGCTCATGTAACTTTAACAGTTGTAGAGAAAAGGGAATTTCAGCCGGTGTCGTTTGTATGCAATTAGTTCCTGGTGAAATTCCCTCTTCATCACAACAGTTAAAGGTGCAGGCACTACACTAGAGTGACCATATACAAAAGAAGGCAGAGCCCTTGCACCTTTAACTGTTGTGATGAAGAGGGAATTTCACCAGGAACTAATTGCATACAGATGACACTGGTTGAAATTCCCTTTTCTCTACAACTGTTAAAGTTACAGGAGCCCTGTCCTCCTTTTCATATGGTCAGCCTAACATACAGTGTCTTTCCTTGCATAACTGCACAAAAATAGAAGACAATTCCTGCTCAAAACACAGGGGAGTGGGGAGGGAGTTAGAGATAAATGCCCTAGTGAGATAGAACGTGCACATGTCTGTCCCACTATAATATGGCTCTGCTGAACAGAATTCTGCAGAACAGACACCAAGAAAACCTAATTTTACTGCCAGGGCTACCCAACATAATTTGAGTAAAGTTACATTTGTCTTTCCCTGATATTCTACCTTTTGAAGAGACCTATAGAATATTTGGAGTTAAGGCCTCCAGATGGTTCAGATTCCAACTCCTGCAATCCCTGACCACTGCCTGTGCTGGCTGGGGCTGCTGGGAGCTGTAGTCCAACACCATCTCAAGGGCACCAGGAAATAAGTTGCACTGAACTCAATGGAACTTGCTTTTAAGTTGATGATTTTTTTAAGGCCAGGCTGAAAGTCACATTCAAGAGGGGAAATAACATCTGTAGCGTCATCACAGTGGAGGTTTAATGCACATCTGCCACGACTTTGATCCACTTTTTCAGCATTGGACTAGTATGATATTGTGCCTGTCGTGCTGTTCTCTCGCCCTGAGCGAGTCCAGCTCTGAAAAAGTGGATCAAAGTCGCAGCAGATGTGCATTAAACCTCCAGTGTGATGATGCTCTAAGTCTTTAAACGTGCTGTATATATAACCTTTTAAAAGTAGTCCCTGGCCTTTCAGGTAGCATGATAGAATTGTTTTCTGAAGAATCCTAGGTTTAAATGTTTGTGTTGCTGAGTAGTGTTGAATAAAATTACATTATGTTTCTACAGCTTTTAAAAACTTTATCATGCAGACCTACTGCAGCTTTTAAATACTTTATCATGCTGAAAAGAATCACAGGATCAGCCAGCCATACCAAGGACAATTCATACAACCATTAATGATGAATTTAACCCAGTTTTAAACTGAAGTCCTCAAAGCAGCTTGTAAAGTTGACACAAGCAGTTGTTTTCTTCAGATTCTTCTAGGTAGAATATGTCTTATGAATGCTCTAACATATATCTAGATCTGAGCATAAAAATACACTGGAGCTGTAACATCTGAATTTATTTATTTATTTATTGGATTTTCTACCCTGCTCTTCTACCCACAAGAATTCCCAGACAGGCTGACAAATTAAAACATATATCTAATAAAAATTCATACAATCACAAACAAACACAGAGGCTTATTGGTTATATTTGGGGTACTCAGCAATGCAATGCTGAGCAGCAAAAAAGAAAGGAAGAAAAAGTATTCAAAAGTACAGTTTGGATCAAAGGAAAATACTCCTACCTGGGCTTCAAAAGACAAGCATCTAGGTGTGCCTTGCAATGCTTGGGGGGGGGGGAATCATGCCATCACCCCAAAAATGCCTGGCTCCAGGACAGGGCCCAGCCTGGCACTGCCGCACCCCTGCGCCCAGCAGCCGCAGCCAGAAGTCTAAATTCGCCCAGCCTCTTCCAGCCTCTCTGGAGTGGTGATCTGGCTTCTGGTGGGTGGCAGCCATGGCAGCGAATCACCAGAAGGCCAGACGGGCTGCGAAAAGGCTGGGAAGGCCTGTTTGGGGCACTTCCAGGTTTGGCCTTTCGAGGCCTGGCGAAGCCAGATCTGTTGTCAGAGGGCCGTTGCCATGGCGACAGCCCTCTAAGACTCCAGGGCTGGCTTTGCCAGGCCTCAGACGGCCCGTTTTGGGCACTTCTGGGTTCAGCCTTCTGAGGCCTGGCAAAGCCAGCCCTGGGGTCCTAGAGGGCCATCGCCATGGCGACAGCCCTCTAAGACTCCAGGGATGGCTTTGCCAGGCCTCAGAAGGCCCGTTTTGGGCACTTCCAGGTTTGGCCTTCTGAGGCCTGGCGAAGCCAGCCCTGGGGTCCTAGAGGGCCGTCGCCATGGCGACAGCCCTCTAGCACAACTGATCTGGCTTCGCTAGGCCTCAGAAGGCCAAACCCAGAAGTGCACAAAATAGACCTTTCCCAGGGGCTAATTTTCCGGATTTGGGGCCCAATTAAAGGATTTCCCCCCGGATCCGGATTTGCCCCCCTTTTTCCTGACATGTCCGGACAAAACTGGACTGGTGGTCACCTAACTTCAAGTATTGGTGAACCAGCAGCAGCTTGGGTGAAGCATTGCTGTGTCTGGTCCACTGCCCATCAGTCTACCAGGCTTATGCTAGCAGCTGCTGTAGCAACAGTGCTGCACATCCCAGAGTGGGGATTTATGTATGAAACTGGTGTGGCTGCAACCAGATAGGGTGCCCATTGCAATGGAATTAGAAGGATTCACTATATAGGGGTTCGGTAGTACCAAGAAGCAAGGCCTCTCTGCCGTTGCAGCAGTCATCTTGATGAATAAAATTTTGGAGGTATTTAACTTGTGTGTGGATTTGTGCATGGGTCATGAATCAGGAGATGGAACTAGCCTTGAAACATGCTGGTGTTTTTGTGTGTAACTAAAGAAGTGAGGAGATGAGCAAAGAATGAGTGCGACTATAATGTAGAGTAGATGGAAAACAGGCTGTGTGAAAATTACTGAATATAAGCATCAATAAAGAGACAGGACACAACAATAATGGGTTGAACTTGGTCCACATTTAATGAATATAACCATGATCAGAACATTGGTCTGTTCCAGAGAGCTAAAATTACCTCCATCATATGACTAGCCTGTGAAGTGTTTGGGTAACACCTACCCTTGAGAGTGGTGAACTGGAGACAAACCCTGCTAAGGGCTGCAGAATACTAGGAGAAAAGGGAATCCTGGCAATGTTACATATTCCAGTGGCCCAACAACTCTGAGTGGATTAGTCAGTTTAGCCCAAAAGGCAATCCATATCTTCCCACGGGACCTACAGCCTGGAGAGGCATGCCTTGGGAAATATAAAGGTGCCTCCGAAAGGTGTCTCACACCTGCATTTCCCACACATACCTGCCATGCAAAGATAACCAAATTAACCTCGTAAATAAACAATTCCCTTGCCCAACATCTGTGCAGAGTAGGTGAAAATACATGCCCCCTGAGCTATTCTGGGAGCCGCCTTATATATGCATCTACTATTTAGACTCAGGGACTGTCCCACCATGCACCATCCCCACCATTGTCCTCATTCTGATGAAGGCAAGTATGGGGGATGTCCATATTTTTCATGCAAGGTTAATAACAGCAGGAACCATCATTTACATGCAGAACATATAATCCAACTCTTACACAACACTTCTAAACACCGCTTTGTGGGAAATGTTAAGATTTAGATAAAAGTTCCAAATCTTAAAGTTTTCCGCAAAGCAGTCTTGATCTCCTTATTTCTCATGCTATAGATGAATGGATTCAGCATGGGAGGAATTATGGTATATATCACAGCAAAACCTATATCCAGATCAGTATAATCATCAGTGGGAGGTCTCCCATAGGCAAAGACTCCACTGAATATAAAAAAAGAGACAACCATGAGGTGGGGAAGACAAGTGGAGAGGGCTTTTTCCCGACCATGTGCAGAGGGGATTCTGAGCACTGCTATAAAGATGTGCATGTATGTTATGATGATGTAGATAAAGCATCCTAGTCCTCCACTACAGCCTAGAACAAGTAGCCCAACTTCAACGAGGTAATTGTCAGAGCAAGAGAGCTTTAATAACTGTGGGACTTCACAGAAGAACTGATGGACAATATTAGAACAGAACGTAATCGCAAAGGTTCCACTAGTGTGCACTATGCCATAAAGAAGACTAACCGCCCACCCAATGGCTACCATCTGAAGGCAGGCTCCTTTGTGCATAATTCTCTCATATTGGAGTGGGTTGCAAATAGCAACATAGCGATCCCATGCCATTATAGTTAGGAGGGTATAAGCTGCTGTTGCAAAGAAGAAATAAAGGAAAACCTGAGCTACACATCCAGAATAAGAAATTATTCTGCTATTCATGAGAGACATAGCCATAGATTTGGGTACCACAACTGTAGCTGTCCCAACATCCAGCAGGGCCAAATTCATTAGGAAGAAGTACAAGGGGGTGTGTAGATGGTGATCAAGGGCAATTGTAGTAATGATGAGAAGATTCCCTGTTATTGTTGTCAAGTACACTGCTAGGAACACAAAGAAGTGTAAGATCTGGAGTTCTCGGACGTCTGAGAATTCCAGAAGCAGAAAAGTTGACATGGATGTAAAATTGCTCTGTCTTCCCTTCATTATTTGCATGTTGCCTGTGGAACAGAAAAAAACAAGATCTTCTAATGGTTAACCAGTTAGTTTAAACGGCATTCCTCTAATTTACCTATCAAATCCACTAGGTATTTCTTTCCTTTATTTATTTATTTATTTATTTACAATATTTATTTAATGTTCCATACCTAAAATAGATTCAGGAGAACTGAAAACAAGAATAAAACAGAAAAAAGAGAAAAAGATTTAAACAGCATTTTAAATATTCATGGTCGGCAAAGGTTTACGTTCAGTTCTTTGTCTCCTCAACGTAGTCTGGGCTGGATCTACACCACTGCTTTAAAATGGTTTATAACGGTTTTGACAGCTGTTTGGGCCCAGGACACATTCCATGTACCGTTTCAAAACTGTTTTCAAGTGTTATATCTTGCTTGATGTAGATCTGGCCTGGAATAGAAACCTGGAAATTCATTCAGTTCTACATCAAGCAAATGCTTGCAGGAGGACATTTCACTTGAATCACCAGCCCTGACCCTTAGCTGAAATCTATGTGTTCAGTGGAACGGCAAAAAGAGAAACCTATATGCACATGCTCAGGGGTGCTATGAGGCATTAAAAGAAAAAAGGCCCAATGCTCATGGGTCGCAAATCAGCATTCCCTGTTTCGTATTTATTTCTTCAAACTTAGAAATGATTGCAATGATTTATTTCAATTCCACAGGAGGCAAAGCCAATTAATTTCTCACCAAATAATCTCAAATAAATTAATTATTTAGTAAATTCTGCACTCTGCCCCAGATTATCCTATGCAAAAAGTGTTGCCTTAAGCTTATTTGCCATGTAGCAGAATATGGAACGGGGAGGAGATATTTAACCCTTCCCTCCACAGCTGCAATTCCCCCTTAAAGAGTTTCCCAATTATAGCAAATTAGTTGTGTTTTTTAAACAAACAAACAAACAAACAAAGCAAGGGTTGTGCAGAGTAGATCTTGTGCCCTTCAAATGAGAGTTGAGGTTGCAGTCCAGGCCAGCTATTCCCCTGCACAGATCTTTATATATACCTAGGATATTTCCTGGTTTTGCCAGGTTCCTGATCAGGTGGACAGCCTCTGTGGTTGCAATGTACCTATTCAGGCTCTTTTCCCCCTGATTATCAGATGAATAAGTGGATGGCAGGGAGAATTATAATAGGTGTACGTACAGTCTACTGTTTGGCCAGATCTACACCTTGTGTTAAATCATTACATTCCCATTGTAATAACAATATATCCTTCTTAGTCATTAATACCTTGTAGAACACACAATATTTGCTGTGGCATGTTTGATATTGTGTATTTAAACACAGGAAATAACACTAGGAAAGCTGTATATGGGACGTGTAATGTGCCCAACAGTTATCAATGCACTTTTATGTTGCTATAAAGCAGTAGTGTAGATTTAGCCATGGTAATAGGGGTAGTGGAACATATCTAGTATAAGGGGCTTGAAAGGAGACATGGTTTTTGAATATATTTCCAGTCTCCTGCATGCAGTGAACAATTCATGACAGTGCCTACACTGTTAAAGCAGGAAGAAAGGATGAAAACGGAAAAAGAGGAGGAATTAAAGGGGGAGTAGATGAAGGAGCTACAGAATTCAGAAATGCGAAATTCAAGGAACCCAGGTTACATTTGTGCCTGGGGAGAAATGGATCGAGGGATGCAAATCTGTGTTTCTGAAGAATTAAGAAACACACTTCTTCTTTGTTTTCCAAAGTGGCAATGTAGCCAAGTGTCCTTAAAGTAATTTCTACTGAGACTGAGCCAAAAACCCCTTGCTGAGAACATAGGTCTTCTAATTTCAGGAGTTAGTGTGGTGAAATTAATGCTGTATCTGCCCCCTACATTCTACATTTTATCACTCTTGCTACAGGTTTTATGGAAGTGATAGCGGGGGAGAATCAGTCAACCCTTTAAATATTGCACTTGTTCCCTAATACCTGGCATGATTTCACTCTCTCATCATCATCATCATCATCATCACACAGATATACAGTTATTTCAAACGCATTAGCTGGATATAACATTGTTTTCATTTGATGACCGTACTATCCTTATATGGAATATTTTTATGATACCAGGTGACCTATTTTAAGTCAAACAACATTAGGATGACCATATGAAAAGGAGGACAGGGCTCCTATGTCTTTTAACAGTTGTATGGGAATTTCAACAGGTGTCATTTGTATGCATGCAGCACCTCAGGAGATTCCCTCTTCATCACAACAGTGGAAGCTGCAGGAGCTATACTAGAATGACCAGATACAAAAGAGAGCAGGGCTCCTGCAGCTTTCACTGTTGTGATGAATAGGGGATATCACAAGGTGCTGCATGCATTGACACCAGCTGAAATTCCCTTTTCAATACAACTGTTAAAAGACACAGGAGCCCTTTTCTCCTTTTCTTATGGTCACCCTAAACGGTATACAATAGATTCCCCCAGCATTCTGATGTATGAAGTCTATATAAAAATATGCATAACTGAATGAAGCTGAAAGGATCCTTTTATTTTCCTTCATTTTTCTTTGGATTCAACAGCTGGAGAATTCTGAAAACAAACTTCACTTTCAAGAGGAACATTTTATAAATCAAGACTGACAGCCAGGTACATAGCTTGATAGATAGAGAAATGTAGGGGAACAAGAAATACTTTTGCATGAAACAGCATTTAAAACACACTGATAGTGTCAGCTATGGGGCAGTATAGAAATGAAGAAGAAGAAGAAGAAGAAGAAGAAGAAGAAGAAGAAGAAGAAGAAGAAGAAGAAATATACCTTAAAATATTTCTTTGGAAGATGCAATTTCTCCTCCAGTCTTTCTTACGGCATCGTGTGTCAATGCTGGGTGAGTCCAGGCATCCTCTCATCCAAGCAGGTTACTCTTCTTGCTGCTGAAGATGCCACAGTTTGGGTAAATGACTTTCGCTTCTTTCTTTCTAACAAAGCTAAGCATATAATAGTACATAGTTAAAACACACATGGGAAGGAAAGTTATTTAAGCCTCTTTTAGCTCCTTTGGATCATACTCCCAAGAGTTCAGAACAACCAAAGAAAAAAACATGGTTGAAACAGCCTTTCCATCTCCCATGTTGATTCTTCTACCTTTGAAACATAGCTAGATAAACATGAGCTAAAAACATGTAAGCACATAATATTAATTGCAATAGGTAGATATGAAAAATGACAGGTGAGTAGGGTACACCATGGCATCACTGTGGTTTTGGGTCCCTAGGCCACTCCTCAGTGGTCTCCATGGTATCCCCATACCCCGAGGAACCCAAAGAGCCAAGCCCCAGCCCCCAGGCTGCCATTTTGTGTATGGGTAGCCATTTTGTGTGTCATGGGTTTTGGGGTGAGGTGTGACCCATGTAAGTGCTCGGCCTATTGGAACGGACTGGTTGCAACCATTTCAGATGCCCCAAGGCAACGGGTGATTGGCCATTGCACAATTTTATTTTTGTGGGTGTAGTCCTGTTGGACCACCCACTGAAGCTCCTCAGGGGCTCTCCGTGGCTCTGGGACCCTGCAGAGCCCAGTCTTAGCCCACCATTATGTGTGCGATGGGTTTCAGGGTGGGGTATGACCCCTCTATGAGCTTTGCTGATCAGCCCCTACTGGTTAGAACCTGTTTCAGATGCCCAAAGGCAATGGGTGAATGGCCGTCACACATTTTGAAGCACCTCATGGTTTATCTGCTTTGGGAGAATGAGAATTTCACTTGCACTTTCTGCCTCCTGAGCCTTAACTCACAATTTCCTTGCTTTTTGGTGCTTGGTTGAAATTTAAAGAGCCTCAACATTATTTTGTGAATCGCTGGGTTCTCTCTCTCTCTCTCTCTCTCGGCAGTAGTAGTAGTAGTAGTAGTAGTAATTTATATAAATAATAAAAAGTAAAGAATATAGACATGTATTTCTGTAGGCAAGCATACATATATCTGACAGAAACATCCCTACAAAGACATTTGGGCTTTGGTGCATATTTTCCTTGCTGCCTATCATGCCTCCACCAGATTCTAATCATCAGAGGATGAAGAGGAAGGGCAAGCTCCAGCAGATCCTGGGGAAGGGACTAGAAGCATGGTAGGGCAAGACCTCTTACTTTCAGGTGACAGGCAAGACCCAGCTGAAGCCCCTTTAACAGAGTATTAAAGGGATGAAAGGGATCATAAGGATCCTCCAAACCCAGCTGAGTGCAGGCTAATGAGAGTGGCAGATCAGTGATGGAAGTCTGCCAGAGTTCAAAAGCTACAGGGCTAATTGCCAGCACCTGGTGTCAGATTGTTAAGAGGTAAAAGCCTCTGAGTAGGACATTGGAAATTAATTGCAACCTCCAGTGTTTGGCCCATGCAGCTCTCCATGCCTTTGGACTCCAGGGTGAACCTTGACCTCTTGGACTGCCATATCCAACTGAAGAATTCCAGCTGCAGTTTTTCTCTCTCAGCTTCCACATGTGATATGCAAAGATTATGATTCAGCCTGCTTCTTTGCACTGGGTGACAGCAACTGACTGATATATATGCGGAGGCAGCTGTGGGCCAGACCTCCACCTGATTGTCTTCCACAGAAGTAATCAGTGGGACTCTTCAAGTATTGGTGAACCAGCAGCAGCTTGGGTGAAGCATTGCTGTGTCTGGTCCACTGCCCATCAGTCTACCAGGCTTATGCTAGCAGCTGCTATAGCAGCGTGCTGTTCATCCCAGAGTGGGGATTTATGTACGAAACTGGTGTGGCTGCAACCAGATAGGGTGCCCATTGCAATGGAATTAGAAGGTTTCACTATATAGGGGTTCGGTAGTGCCAAGAAGCAAGGCCTCTCTGCCGTTGCAGCAGTCATCTTGATGAATAAAATTTTGGAGGTATTTAACTTGTGTGTGGATTTGTGCATGGGTCATGAATCAGGAGATGGAACTAGCCTTGAAACATGCTGGTGTTTTTGTGTGTAACTAAAGAAGTGAGGAAATGAGCAAAGAATGAGTGTGACTATAATGTTGAGTAGATGGAAAACAGGCTGTGTGAAAAATTACTGAATATAAGCATCAATAAAGAGACAGGACACAAAAATAATGGGTTGAACTCGGTCCACATTTAATGAATATAACCATGATCAGAACATTGGTCTGTTCCAGAGAGCTAAAATTACCTCAATCAGAAGACTAGCCTGTGAAGTGTTTGGGTGACAACTGCCCTTGAGAGTGTTGGACTTGAGGCAAACCCTGCTAAGGGATGCACAATACTAGGAGAAGAGGGAGTCCTGGCAATGTTACATATTCTACTGGCCCAACAACCCTGAGTGGATTAGTCAATTTAGCCCAACAGGCAATCCATATCTTCCCATGGGACCTACAGCCTGGAGAGGCATGCCTTGGGAAATATAAAGGTGTCTCTGAAAGGTGTCTCACACTTGCATTTCCAACACATACCTGCCATGCCAAGATGACCAAATTAACCTCCCTAATAAATAATTCCCTTGCCCAACATCTGTGCAGAGTAGGTGAAAATACATGCCCCCTGAGCTATTCTGGCAGCCGCCTTATATATGCATCTACCATGTAGTCTCAGGGACTGTCCCACCATGCACCATCCCCGCCATTGTTCTCATTCTGATGAAGGCAAGCATGGGGGATGTCCATGTTTTTCATGCAAGGTTAATAACAGCAGGAACCATCATTTACATGCAGAACATATAATCCAACTCTTACACACTTCTAAACACCGCTTTGTGGGAAATGTTAAGATTTAGATAAAAGCTCCAAATCTTAAAGTTTTCCACAAAGCGATCTTGATCTCCTTATTTCTCATTCTATAGATGAATGGATTCAGCATGGGAGGAATGATGGCATATATCACAGCAAAACCTATAACCAGATCAGTAGAATCATCAGTGGGAGGTCTCACATAGACAAAGACTCCACTGAATATAAAAAAGAGACAACCATGAGATGGGGAAGACAAGTAGAGAGGGCTTTTTTCCGACTATGTGCAGAGGGAAGACTAAGCACTGCTCTAAAGGTGTGCATGTATGTTATGATGATATAGATAAAGCATCCTAGTCCACTAGAGCCTAGAACAAGCAGCCCAACTTCAAAGAGGTAATTGTCAGAGCAGGAGAGCTTTAATAACTGTGGGACTTCACAGAAGAACTGATGGACAATATTAGAACAGAATGTAATCGCAAAGGTTCCACTAGCGTGCATTATGCTATACAGAAGACTAACCGTCCACCCAATGGCTACCATCCAAAGGCAGGCTCCTTTGTGCATAATGCTCTCATACTGAAGTGGTTTGCAGATTGCATTATAGCGATCAAGAGCCATTATAGTTAGGACAATGACATGTGAGGCTGCAAAGAAGAAATAAAAGAAAACCTGAGCTATACATCCAGATTAAGAAATTATTCTGTTATTCATGAGAGACATAGCCATAGATTTGGGTACCACGACCGTAGCTGTCCCAACATCCAGCATGGCTAAATTCATTAGGAAGAAATACAAGGGTGTGTGTAGATGGTGATGAAGGACAACTGTAGTGATGATGAGAAGATTCCCTGTTATTGTTGTCAAGTATACTGCTAGGAACACAAAGAAGTGTAAGATCTGAGTTCTCGGACGTCTGAGAATTCCAGAAGCAGAAAAGTTGACACCGATGTAACATTGTTCTGTCTTCCCTTCATTATTTGCATGTTCCCTGTGAGAAAAGACAACATCTTCTAATGGTTAACCAGTTAGTTTAAACAGCATTAGTCTAATTTACCTATCAAATCCACTAGGTATATCTTTCCTTTATTTTACTTTTTTACTTTTTTACAATATTTATATAATGTTCCATATCTAAAATAGATTCTGGAGCAGTGAACATTGGAATAAAACAGTAAAAAGAGAAAAAAGGTTTAAACAGCATTTTAAATATTCATAGTTGGCAAAGATTTATGTTCAGTTCTTTGTCTCCTCAAGGTTGTGTGGGCAGAATCTATACCTCTGCTTTGAAATGGTTTATAATGGTTTTGACAACTGTTTGGGCCCAAGACACATTCCATGTACGGTTTTAAAACTGCTTCCAAAGTGTTATATCTTGCTTGATGTAGATCTGGCCTGGGATAGAAACCTGGTAATTCATTCAGTTCTACATCAAGCAAATGCTTGCAGGAGGACATCTCACTTGAATCACCAGCTCTGACCCTTAGCTGAAATCTATGAGTTCAGTGGAAGAGAAAAAAGAGAAATCTACATGCACATACCCAGGAATCCTATTAAGCATTAAAAGAAAAAAAAAGTCCTAAGTCCCATGGGTTGCAAAACAGCATTCCCTGTTTCATATTTAATTCTGCAAAATTAGAAATGATTGCAATGATTTATTTCAATTTCACAAGAGACAAAACCAATAAATTCCTCACCAAATTATCTCAAATAAAATTAAGTATTTGGTGAATTCTGCACTCTGCCCCAGATTATCCTATGCAAAAAGTGTTGCCTTAAGCTTATTTGCCATGTAGCAGAATATGGAATGGGGGTCAGCATATGGGAGGAGAGATTTAACCTTTCCCTCCACAGCTGCAATTCCCACTTAAAGAGTTTCCCTTGTATAGCAAATTAGATGTTAAAAAACCTAGCAAGGGTTCTGTAGAGTAGGTCTGGTCCCCTTCAGATGAGAGTTCAGGTTGAGTTTGAGGCCAGCTATTCCCCTGCACACATCTCTATATACCTATGATATCTCCTGGTTTTGCCGGGTTCCTGATCAGGTGGACAGCCTCTGTGGTTGCAATGTACCCCTTTAGGCTCTTTTTTTTCCTGATGTTCAGGTGAACATGTGGATGGCAGTGACAAGAATAATAGGTGTACATACAGTCTACTCTTTGGCCAGATCTACACCTTGTGTCAAATCATTTCATTCCCATCGTGAAAACATTATATCCCTCTTGCTCATTGATACCTTGTAGGACACACAATATTTGCTATGGCATGTTCGATATTGTGCATTAAAAAGCAGGAAATAAAACTACGAAAGCTGTATATGGGACATGTAATGTGTCCAACAGTTTTCAATGCACTTTGATATTGTTATAAAGCAGTAGTGTAGATCTAGCCAAGGTAATAGTGGTAGTGGAACAGATCTAGTATAAGGGGCTTTAAAGGATACATGGTTTTTGAATATACTTTCAGTCTCCTTCACCCAGTGAACAAATCATGATGGTGCCCACAATGTTAAAGCAGGAAGAAAGGATGAAAAGAGAAAAGAGGAGGAACTATTGGAAAAAAAGAAAAAAAGGTAAACGAGCTACTGCAATTAGAAATACAAAAATCAAGGAAACCTGGATACATTTGTTCCTGGGGAGAAATGGATCGAGGGATGCAAATCTGTGTTTCTGAAGCGACAAGAAGAATGCTTCTTTATTTTCCAACGTGGTAATGTATCCAAGTGTTCTTATAGTGGTTTCTACTGAGCTGGAGCCAAAAAACCCTTGCTGAGAACATTGGTCTTCTCATTTGAGGAGAGGGTGGGGTGAAGTGAATGCTGTATCTGCTCCCTACGTTCACCATTTTATCACTCTTGCTACAGGTTTTATGTAAATGTTAGCAATCCTCGTTTGGGCAGGGGAGAATCAGCGAATCCTTTATATATTACACATGTTCCATAAGGTCTGGCATAATTTCACTTTTCCATCATCATACACACACACACACACACACACACACACACATATATATATATATATATATATATACAGTTATTTCAAAGGCATTAGCTGTATATAAGAATGTTTTCATTGGCAGATCATACTAGATTTATACGGAATATTTTGACCATGCCACATGACTTTTTTTTTTTTAAAGTCAAACAGTATTAGATTGACCATATGAAAAGGAGGACAGGGCTCCTGTGTCTTTAACAGTTGTAGAGAAAAGGGAATTTCAGCCAGTGTCATTTGTATGCAATTAGTTCCGGGTGAAATTCCCTCATCATCACAACAGTTAAAGCTGCAGGAGCTATACTAAAGTGACCGGGTACAAAAGAGGGCTCCTGCAGCTTTAACCATTGTGATGAAAAGGGAATTTCACAAGGTGCTGCATGCATTCAAATGACACCTGCTGAAATTCCCTTTTCAATACTACTGTTAAAAGACACAGGGGCCCTGTCTTCCTTTTCATATGGTCACTGGAAATGGTATAACATTCTGATATATGAAGTGTATATAAAATAGGCTGATCATATGAAAAGGAAGACAGGGCTCATGTAATTTTAACAGTTGTAGAGAAAAGGGGATTTCAGCCAGTGTCAATTGTATGCAATTAGTTCCTGGTGAAATTCCCTCTTCATAACAACAGTTAAAGTTGCAGGGGCCCAGCCTTTTGTATATGGTCACTCTAGTATAGTGCCTGCAACTTTAACTGCTGTGATGAAGAGGGAATTTCATACGATTGAATACAAATGACACTGGCTGAAATTCCCTTTTCTCTACAACTATTAAAGTTACATGAGCTCTGTCCTCCTTTTCGTATGATCAGCCTAATATAAAACCTCTTGAAAATCTGCATAACCAAATGAAGCTGAAAGGATCTTTTTATTTTCCTTTATTTTTCTTTGGATTCAATAGCTGGGAGAATTCTGAAAACAAATTTCACTTTCAAGAGGAACATTTTATAAATCAAGACTGACAGCCAGGCACAGAACTTGATAGAGTAATGTACGGATAGAGAAATATTAAACAGCATGTAGGCTGACCAGATAAAATCCAGGTCAGGGCTCATGTAACTTTAACAGCTGTAAAGGGAACGTCAGCAAGTGTCATTTGTATGCAATCAGTTCCTGGTGATATTGCCTCTTCATCACAACAGTTAAAGGTGCAGGCACTATACTAGAGTGACCATATACAAAAGAAGGTAGGGCCCCTGCAACTTTAATTGTTGTGTTGAAGAGGGAATTTCACCAGGAACTAATTGCATACAAATGACTCTGGCTGAAATTCCCTTTGCTCTACAACTGGTAAAGTTATATGAGCCCTGACCTGGATTTCATCTGGTCACCCTAACAGCATGTAAACTGCCCAGAGAGTTTCAGCTATGGAGCAGCATAGAAATATAAAGAAGAAGTAGTAGAAGAAGAAGATTTACCTATATACCTTAAAATATTTCATTGAAAGGTGCAATTTCTCCTCCAGTATTTCTTAGGGCATCATGGGCAAGTCCAGGCTTGTTTAATCTTCTTGTTGCTGGAGATGCCACAGTTTGGGTAAATGTTTTTTTCTCTTCTTTCTTCCTAACAAGGCTAAGCATATATCAGTACATAGTTAAAACAGATATGGGGAGGAAAGTCATTTAAGCCTGTTTTGGTTCTTTTGGATCACACTCCCAAGAGTTTAGCATATCCAAAGAGAAAACATGGTTGAAACAGCCTTTCCATCTCCCATGTTGATTCTTCTACCTTTGGAACAAAGCTACATAAACATGAGTTTAAAAAAAAGTAAGGAGATAATATTAATTGCAATAGGTATATATGAAAAGTGACAGGTAAGTAGGATACTCTGTGGCCCCACTGTGGTTTTGGGGCCCTACACCACTCCTCAGAAGTTCCCATTTTATCCCCGTACCCGAAGGACCCTCTAGAGCCCTGAGCCAATCCCACAGGATGCCATTTTGTTTATGGATAACCATTTTGTGTGAGATGGGTTTTGAGGTGGGGTGGGACCAATGTAAGTGCTCGGTCTATTGGCCCCAACTGGTGGAACCGTTTCGGATGCCCCAAGGCATCGGGTGATTGGTCATTGAACATTTTGATTTTTGGGGGGGGGGGTTGTGCTGTCAGACTGCCCCCTGAAGCTCCTCAGGGGCTCTCCTTATCTCAGGGACCATGTAGAGCCCATCCCCACACCCTAGGCCATGATTTTGTGTATAGGTGGCCATCGTATGTTTGACTAAAGGTTGTCTTTTGGGGTGGGGTGTGACCCCTCTAAGTGCTCGGCCAAGTGCCCCAACTGTTTGTACCTGGTTTTGGATGCCCCAAGGTGATGGAGGATTGGCCAGCAAACATTTTGAGTTTTTGACAGCTTCGGGCCTCAGCCTGTCTCCCCATATCCTAGGGACACCATAGAGCCCATCCCCATCATTCTAGGCCTCCATGTTGTGTACAGATGGCCATTTTGTGTGTGACCCAAACGATGGGGTTTTCAGTAGGGTATGACCCCTCTAAGCGCTCACCTCACCACCTGCAACCAATAGGAACCTGCTGGAGGCTGGCTCATCATGCCTTACCAAATGCCATGCCCAGAGGCCTTCAATCCTTAGAGCCATTACCGCCACTGTGAAACCATGGAATCTTCTAGAGGTGCTACACCCTTGGTTGAAATGGACCTTTTTGACGAGCCAACACCAGTGAGACATAGACCTTTCAGAAGACACCATTTTGTGACATAGTCGATGGTGACTATGGCTAAGAGGCTCTTTAGCCCTGCCAAAGATGAACAACCATGCAACACCACCACAGTGAACGCTGAGATGGCTAGTGTTTCCAAACCACACTTTCCCAAGTTGGTCAAAGTAGCGGTGATGGGTCAATAACAATGGTATGTAGAGAACAAAGGCTGTGAGGCTTAGTTTGGCAGGCCTAGGGCATGGGTGAATTAGAGTTTTAAACTAAAACTTATCTTCTAGGAACCCACAATTACACTGGATCAGCAGAATGCTGCTCACAACAAATGTGTGTGCCCCAATAACTAGGGATGTGTATCATATCGTTAAAATGTCTGATAATGATACAATAAGGTTGTTATCGGACATCCAATTAGCAATAACGATACGATAAAAAAACCTCCGATGAATATCCGATCCGAAAAATTTTAGTCCGATTATATCGGGTTATTGGACTGCCATATAAGTAAACCTATAACTTCTGTATTTTAAAAGTTAGAGGCTTGAAACTTGGTCACAGTGCTTAAGGGGTATGCCTAAGTATGTGCATGAAATTTGAGATCGATCCCTCCAACTCTCAATTTTATATGAATTTATTAAAGATCGTTTAAGTTCTGACAGGTCAGAATGACACCTCGCCACGAGCGTTCATTCAGAACTGTCAAAAAGTTGCAGGATCTTTCAAAAATTCCTATAAAATACAGGGGCGGAGGGATTGATCTGAAATTTGGCACATATGTGTAGCATCATGTGCTAGACATGTGTATGAAATTTGAGATCAATCCCTCCAACCCTTGATTTTATATGAATTTATTAATGTTCATGCAACTTTATTGACACAGCTGGTTGACCAGGCCTCCGTGTTGTCATCTTGTTGTCTGCTTTTTTCCCCATAGGCTTGCATTGGGGGAAAAGGGTGCATAACTTTTTACTTGAAATGATAATGACATGAAACTTGGGAAGCCAGGTCTCGCAAGATCCAATCTGCAATATCCAAAAAGTTTCATGTCTCTATCCTTTCAAAATAAAAAGTTATTGGGGTTCCCCCAAAAGCCCCACGCCCCACTGTAACGTCTTCATTTTTAAAGATAAAAACTTGAAACTTTGGGACATTGAAGATAGGATCTGGCTGGTCATTTGTGAAAAAAATCAGAGCGATTGCTCAAACACTAGATTTTCTATGATTTTTTTAAAGATCGTGCTCGTTCTGAAGGCTGGTTGACCAGGCCTCAGCTTTCAGAACGAGCACTATCTTTAAAAAAATTATAGAAAATAGAGGGTTTGAGCAATTGCTCTGATTTTTTCCACAAATGACCAGTCAGATCCCATCTGAAGCAGGCATACATTGTTGTACATCCGGTTGCGATGCATATTGAACAAATCTTCCCTATATAGCTTCAAACAATGCTAACTCCGATTTCCCTTGGATTTGAAGTAAGTTATGTTATTTTCTCAGGTATTGCCACCGACCAAATATTTATTTATTTATTTATTTATTACATTTATATACTGCCCCATAGCCGAAGCTCTCTGGGCGGTTTACATAGGATTAAAAACAATTAAAAACAATATACAAAAATTAAAACAGCAAAAACATACAACATACAATCCGTACATTTAAAAACCACTTCAACACTTCAAAAACTACAAAAACAAAACAAAACAAAACAAACCCAGGCTCCTCAGATATTGCCAAATGCCTGAGAGAAGAGGAAAGTCTTGACCTGGCGCCGAAAAGATAACAATGTTGGCGCCAGGCGGGCGCCAACATTGTATGCTACGATACCATGGTGATAAATTCAAATTATCCAGTTTTTTCCAATGCTGCATAATTGTCTGCCAAGCCATCATCATCATCATCATCATCAACAACAACAATGTATGTATTTATTACCCGCCTCTCCCTCCAGGGAACAACATCAAACATAAAATACACAAAACTGATTAAAAGCACATAAAACCAATACATCATTAAAATACCAATAAAATACTAATAAAAACACTTAAAATTCATCTGGGTAGGTCTGCCAGAAGAGATCAGTCTTTATAGCTCTTTTAAATTCTTGGCGGATCTCTCCCGGCAGGTCATTCCACAATCTGGGAGCGGCAGAAGAAAAGGTCCTCTGGGTAACGGTTGTCAGCCTAGTTTTGTTGACTGTAGTAAATTCTTCACAGAGGACCTAAGCATGTGGGACAGATTGTATGGGAGAAGGCGATCCCGCAGGTAACCTGGACCCAAACCATGTAGGGCTTTAAAGGTAATGACCAACACTTTGTACTTCGCCCGAAAACTAATTGGCAGCCAGTGGAGAGATTTTAAAGCTGGTGTGATATGGTCACCCCTAGGTGTACCAGTGACCAACCCGGCGGCCATATTTTGAACTAGTTGAAGTTTCCAGACTAGGCACAGAGGTAGCCCTATGCACAGCACATTGCAGAAGTCGAGCCTCAAAGTTACCAGCACGTGCACTACTGACTTTAGATCTTCCAACTCTAGGAAGGGGTGCAAGCTGGCGTATTAGCCAAAGCTGATTGTAGGCACTCCTGACCGTCACATCTATCTGATCTGTCATTTGGAGCGATGGATCCAGGAGCACCCCCAAGCTGCGAACACAGCCTTTCCGGGGGAGTGTCACCTCATCCAGAACTGGTTGACACACCTCCAACCCCAGGTTATGGCCCTTGACAGTAAGCACCTCCATCTTGTCTGGATTCAGCTTCAGTTTGTTTTTCCTCATCCAGCCCATTACCGCCTCCAAGCATTTATTCAGAGGAGACACACTATCCTTAGCTGACGCTGTTGTCAAAGGCATAGAGAAATATATTTGGGTGTCATCAGCATACTGATAGCACCCCGCTCCATGACTCCGGATGATCTCTTCCAGCGGTTTCATGTAAATGTTAAACAGCATTGGGGATAGGATGGCACCTTGTGGTACACCACATAGCAGCTCCTTCTTTGAGGAGCAACTATCCCCAAGCCTCACCATCTGGAACCTGCCTGAGAGGTGGGACCGGAACCACTGAAGCACAGTGCCCCCGAGTCCCAATCCCCTGAGGCGTTCCAAAAGGGTACCATGGTCGATGGTATCGAAAGCTGCTGAGAGGTCCAGAAGTACCAGCAGGGACACACTCCCCCTGTCAATACTCAATCGTAGATCATCCACTAAGGTGACCATAGCAGTCTCAACTCCATATCCTTCCCTGAAGCCGGTTTGAAATGGGTCTAGAAAATCTGTATCATCCAAAACTGCCTGGAGTTGGAAGGCAACTGCCCACTCAATCACCTTGCCCAGAAACGGAAGATTCGATACTGGTCTATAATTATTAATGTCCAGGGTATCCAGGGAGGGCTTTTTTAGAAGCAGAATCTTTACTTTTCAATCCAATATTAAATCCAGTACATATTGATAATAATAAAAAAAAACAATTCTGGATCATATACAATTGTTTCTCTAGTTATATTCATTATTTCTCTGTGTACTGATCTCCAGAATCTCTGTATATATGAACAAGACCACCATAAATGAAAATATGTGCCTTTTATCTTGCAGCCTCTCCAACAAAGGGGACTGCAAGTTTTAGTAATACGTGCTAATTGTACTGGTGTTTGATACCATCTGTGCAGCATTTTCAAGGAGGTCTACTGAATAAAGGCTGATACTAATCTAAATGGTCTGTTCCATATTTTATTCCATCTAGCTTCATCTATTTCTCTTTCAAAATCTCCTCCCCACACTTTCCTTAAGCCCTCCAATGTGCCCATCTGGGAATCTACTAATATAGCAGAAACTAAAGAAATTATACTGTTCCCTCCTTCCCCTACCATTAACATTATTTGTTCTAATGCTGTTAAAGTTCTGAGTGCATGTATCTTTGTGTTGGTTCCCTAAGGAGATGGGATAGTTGAGCTACTTGTAGTCATCCTAGGCCTAGTTCTCCTAAATCAACTCTAAGTTATTCTATTGTTTTTGGTTTATTCTGGGTATAAAAATCTTTCAGTAGAAAATATCCCTTTTTCCTATTCAGAAACTTTAGTAACAATAGCTGCATCTAACTTACCTGTTATAAGATTGTATTGGGGTAAGGGAGGACCACACTGCCCTACCGATCTAATCTGGCAGCAGCCTTATATATGCATCTGCTATGTAGATGCAGACACGATCCCACCATGCACCATCCGCAACTTTGTCCCCACTCTGATGCGTGAAAGCATGGGGGATGTCCGTGTTTTTCTTGCAAGGTTAATAACAGCAGGAACCATCATTTACATGCAGAAGAACATATAATCCAACTCTTACAGAACAACTCTGAACACCGCTTTGTGGGAAATGTTAAGATTTAGATAAAAGCCCCAAATCTTAAAGTTTTCCGCAAAGCAGTCTTGATCTCCTTATTTCTCATGCTATAGATGAATGGATTCAGCATGGGAGGAAATATGGTGTATATCACACCAGAAACTATATCCAGGTCTGGAGAATCATCAGTGGGAGGTCTCACATTGGCAAAGACTCCACTGAATATAAGCAAAGAGACAACCATGAGGTGGGGAAGACAAGTGGAGAGGGCTTTTTTCTGACCATTTACAGAGGGGATCCTGAGCACCGCAGCAAAGATCTGCATGTATGTTATTATCATGAAGATAAAGCATCCTACTGCAATGCAACAGCTTAGCAGAAGGATCCCAACTTCCACAAGGTAAACATCAGAGCAGCAGAGCCTCAATAACTGTGGGACTTCACAAAAGAACTGATTGACAATATTAGAACAGAACGTGTTTGCAAAGGTGCAACCAGTGTGTAAGATGGCATAAAGGAGACTAACACTCAATGCAATGGCTACCATCTGAAGGCAGACTCCTTCATGCATAATTCTCTCATAGTGGAGAGGTTTGCAGATAGCAACGTAGCGATCATGTGCCATTATAGTTAGGAGGATTAAGTCTGCACCTGCAAAGAAGAGATAAAAGAAAACTTGAGCAACACAACCAGAATAAGAAATTGTCCTGGTATTCATGAGGGACATAGCCATGGATTTCGGCACCATGACTGAAATTGTGCCAATGTCCAGCATAGCCAAATTCATTAGAAAGAAATACATGGGGGTGTGTAGGTTGTGATCATGGGCAATTGCAATGATGATAAGCAGGTTCCCTGTTATTGCTGTCAAGTACAGTACCAGGAACATAAAGAAGTGTAAGATCTGTAGTTCCCGGACCTCTGAGAATTCCAGAAGCAGAAAAGTTGACATGGATGTAAAATTGCTCTTTCTTCCGTTCATTATTTGCATGTTGCCTTTGGAAGAGAAAAGACAAGATCTTCTAATGGTTAACCGGTTAGTTTAAACAGCATTCCTCTAAGTTACCAAGCAAATCCACTAGATATTTCTTTCCTTTGTTCGTTCTTTATTTACAATATTTATATACCGCTCCTTAACTAAAATAGATTCCGGAGCAGTGAACATAGGAACAAAACAGTAAAAACATTAAAAGATTAAAATACCATTTAAAATATTCAAGGGGGGGGGGGAAGATTTATGTTCAGTTCTTTGTCTCCTCAAAGTTGCCTGGGCAGAATCCACATCATTGCTTCATAATGGTTTAAAATGGTTTTGAGAAGTGTTTGAGCCCAGGACACGTTCCGTACACCATTTTCAAACTATTTCCAAAGTGTTATATCCTGTTTGGTGTAGATCTGGCGTAGGACAGAAATCCGGTAATACATTCTGTTCTACATCAAGCAAATGCATGCAGGAGAACATCTTTCTGTTGCTGTAATCACCAGCCCTGACCCTTAGTTGAAATCCATGTGTTCAGTAGAACATCAAAAAGAGAACCTACATGCACACACCCAGGGGTGCTGTTAAGCATTAAAAAAGAGGGGCAGGCCCATGGATCTCAAATCTGCATGAAATCTGCATTCCCTGTTTCATATTTATTTCTGCAACACTAGAGAAGATTACAATGATTTATTTCAATTTCACAGGAGGTAAAGCCAGTTCATTCTTCACCAAATAATGTCAAATAAAATTAATTATTTAGTGAATTCTGCATTCTGCCCCAGATTCTTATGAAGTGCGAGTCAGCATATGGGAGGAGAGATTTAACAGTTCCCTCCACAGCGGCAATTCCTCCTTAAAGAGTTTCCCCTTTATAGCAAATTAGATGTTAAAACAACAATAACCAAGAGTTCTGTAGAGCAGATCTGGTGTCATTCGAAAGAGAGTTCAGGTTGTGGTCTAGGGCTAGCAATTCCCCTTCACACATCGCAATAGACATAGGATATCCAGTTAGGACCCCTGGTTTGGTAGAGTTCCTGATCGGGTGCACAGCCTCTGTGATTGCAATGTACCCATTTAGGCTCTTTTTTCTGATCATCAGCTAAACATATGGATGGCAGTGATAAGAATAATGGGTGTATGTACATTGTACTATTTGGCTAGATCTACACCTTGTGTCAAATCACTGTATTCCTCTTGCATATTTATACCTCGTGGGACACACAATGACATTTGCTGCAGTATGTTAGATATTGTGCAATAAAAAGCAGGGAATAACACGAGGAAATCTGTATATGGAACGTGTAATGTTTCCAACAGTTATCAGTGCACTACTACTGCTATAAAGCAGTAGTATAGATACTACTGCTATAAAGCAGTAATATAGATCTAGCCATGGTAATAGGGGTAGTGGAACAGATCTAGTACAAGGAGCTTTAAAGGGTACATGGCTTTTAAACATACTTCCAGTCTCCTTCACCTAGTGAACAATTAATGGTGGTGCCTCAAATTTTAAAGCAGGAAGAAAGGATGAAAAGGGAAAAAGAGGAGGAATTTCAGCAGGTGTCATTTGTATGTATGCAGCACCTTGTGAAATTCCCTCTTCATCACAACAGTTAAAGCTGCAGGAGCTATACTAGAGTGACCAGATACAAAAGAGGGCAGGGTTCCTGCAGCTTTAACTGCTGTGATGAAGAGGGAATTTCACAATGTACTCTATGCATACAAATGACACCTGATCAAATTCCCATTTCAATACAACTGTCAAAGACACCCTAAACAGTATAACATAGAGTCCCTCAGCATTTTGATATATCAAGGGTATATAAAACCTCCTGAACATCTGCACAAGCAAATGAAGCTGAAGGGATCCTTTTATTTTCCTTTATTTTCCATTGGATTCAATAGCTAGGAGAATTCTGAAAACAAACTTCACTTTCAAGAGGAGCATTTTATAAATTGAGAGTAATAGCCAGATACATAGCTCGATAGATAGTGAAATGTAGGGAGAGAGAAACATTTTTGCATCCAACAGCATGTAAACCACCCAGACAGTTTCAGCTATGGGGTGGTATGGAAAATAATAATAATAATAATTAAGAAGAAGGAGAAATATACCTTAAAACATTTCATTGAAAGGTGCAATTTCTCCACCAGTCTTCCTTAGGCCATCATGTGTCAATGATGGGGGAGTTCAGGCATCCTCCCATCCAAGCAATTTAATCTTCTTGTTGCTGGAGATGCCTTTGGGTAAATGATTTTACCCAAAGGTAAGCATATATCAGTACACAGTTAGAACAGACATGGGAAGAAAAGTCATTTAAGCCTCTTTTGTCTCCTTTGGATCACACTCCCAAGAGTACAGCACATCCAAAGAGTAAACACGGTTGAAACTGCTGTGCCATCTCCCATGTTGATTCTTCTACCTTTGAAACATAGCTAGATAAACCTCAGCTAAAAAAAATGAAGGCACGTAATATTAATTGCAGTAAGTAGATATGAAAAGTGACAGGTGAGTAGGGTACACATTGGCCCCACTGTGGTTTTGGGGCCCCCAGCCACTCATCAGAGGTCCTCAGATGCCCCCTCACCCTACCCCACCCCCTGCCCACTCCAACCCCTGCCACCCCCCACCCCAAACAGTCATTTTAAGTTCAAACAAACCCATGCACATCCACCCTGCCCCTCAACCCTGCCCCCTGCCCTCCTTCACCCCAAACTGTCATTTTGTATCTATCTTTGCTATTTATTCATTCATTCATTTAACTGTTTGATATTCTCTTTCGATGATCATGTTATTGATCTTATGGAGGCTATTCAGGCAGGAAAATTGGCTGAGAACATATGGGCTCCCAAGAGACAAAATCTCACAAAAATAGGTATAGGACCAAAATGAATGGATTTTATTTATACTCACTTACTTTAGACATGCCTCTATAGAGATTCTAGCACATACAATCTTTGCAAACTTTGCCCCAGATGAAAACGTTTTATCATGTTTCTCATTTATGCCGCTGGTCTATCGTTTTGTAATGCTTATACCTGATTCTAAGGCAAGATCGACACTACTGCCTTAAAACGGTTTATAACAGTAGTGACAAGTGTTGAGGCCCAGGACACACTCCATATACAGTTTTCAAACTGTTTTCAAAGTGTCATATCCTGCTTGGTGTAGATCTGTGTGTGCAGAATCACAGGGTGACAGAGCTGTCCTTGCTAGTCCAGTCAAAGCAATTCCATCAATACTGGGATGCTAACCGAGGAATGAGTGTTTCTTTATTCATGTCCCCACTTGATCTGCTATGGCATTAGCTTGAGAGGATGAACACCTCACTTTTTTCCTTAACCTCTTCTCTTTGGGTTGTTCAGCCTCCTCATTTATCAATGGTGTTTTTCTGCCACTGGTACTACAGCTTGAACCTCTAGTGTTTGTGGTTCCTGCCACAGTGGGTTGAAAGGAGTCATGGGGAATGGCATCAATGGGCAATCAGCTTCATTGACTTCCTCCATCCTCACTGCTGCAACTACTCATTTGTGCATCTTCAGTTGGCCTTTCAATAGTTTCAATAATTCAAAAGTTGTCAGGCCACCCTCTCTCTCTCCGTCCTTTCCCTTCCAGGTTGATCAGTTCTACAGACTGAAGGAGAACCACCCTGCAATCCTCTTTCATCAGCAAGACTGCCCTTCAACGCACCCACCCACCCAAGACAGGGCGTTCTGTGATATAGCGTGAGGATGGCTATACACGGGGAATGAAGGGCTGTTTTATCCCATGTGGAGAAAAAATACTGCACTTTCCTCGCCCTAAAAAAGCACAGAAAATGGAGGGGAAGAGGCATGATAACTGCAGGACAGGGACAACATAGTGTGAAGATCATGGGCAAAATGGTAAACAAGGCAGGATGAAGGTGCGATAAAACACTGGAGTGATGGAGCTCGAAGATGCTAAAACAATGAGCACTTACAAGCTACAATCACTGAACCCCCCCCCCACACACACACACACACGGAGTGGGGGACAAAATTCCCACTCAGATCCCCTAGCACTGCGTTTGGAGTGCCCTTAACACTAGTTACTAGTCTACAAACATTCTGGGGGCCAAACCAAACTTGGACCTATAAAACACAAAGCTACTTTGAAACTAAATACAACCAAAATTCTCCTGATGTGGCTTTTGTCTGTACGTGTCCTTAACACTGGGTTTTCTCAAAAGGGTGTGTGTGTGTGTGTGTGTGTGTGTGTGTGTGTGTGTGTACTGCTTAAGGAGGTACACATTTTGTCTCCAGCTAAGGGCATTAAAACCTGCTTGTAATCTTCTGATCCCTACCACATCCAGAATTAACCACAGTGGCAGCAGCAACTGTGAAAATCTCACAGCCAACACCATCCCATTGCAGAAAGACTACACACATAATCCTCACAATTTTTCCCTTGCTAGCAAAGCACGGGCATTATTATTATTATTATTATTATTATTATTATTATTATTATTTACACTTATATACTGCCCCATAGCCGAAGCTCTCTGGGCGGTTTACAAAAACCCATTATTGATGGTTATTACATAAAATTGACTGACCTCCCCTAGAATCTAGGAGTATAGGCTTCAGACTCGATAGTTGGTCTTCCTTCTAACAAGAAGAAACATTAAAGCAATATTAATATGCTTTAATAAGATCCCATCATTTCATGCTGAATTATCCCCACAACCCAATTTCCTGATACAATAGACTCAACTCTCGAACTGGCACCTGGTCTGTGATGTATCTTTTTCTTGCCAGAATCCGCCAAAAACCCACCCGACAAAATTATAATATTGGCTTTACCAGCAAAGCCCCACCTCTAGCTCTTCTCGTGAAATAACTGAACCAAGTAAAAACACCCTGAGTCATTGGGACCCTGCCCCATAGTCTTCATCTGTTAATCACAGGGAGGCAGAGTCTCTGTTCAAAAGGGGGTAGGCTTTTTATTTTTACAGGTTTGCATAAACATTTTTATTTTTACACATCTAGATGTTCACAGGCATCACAAGCATTTGGATAAAATTTATCTTATGAACATTTTTGGTTTTTTTTTAATAAAAGACACCCAACATAGATTTTCTCCAGGTTTAACTATGTTATTTAGCACTTTTTCAGCATTTTCAGCATTTGCCACATAGGATTTAAAAGAAATGCCATCAACAAGTGAGACAGATTAAGTGAAATACATGGCTAAGCCCAGGACATACATAAATATTTCCATGCAAAGTTTTGAAACAGCACCTTTGAAACAGTACAATCATAAAAACTATGAGTAGTAAAGGGTAGGACCTCCCATCAAACTCGAAACCACGCCCCTTTTTAGAAAAGTGACAGTTGCGCCGCCCCGGAAGTCCCGCCTTAGCGGGGACCGGAAGTCCCGCCTTAGCAGGGGGCCGGAAGTTCCACCCCCTACCGGGGCCGGAAGTGAGCTCATGGAACAGCGTGTCATGTGACCACCCCTCCCCCAGGTGATCATGTGACCCCATGGGTCATTTGACCCCAATACCATTTTTGGCGGGGTTTGAAACCGCTCCCGGATTGGCCCCGGGGGGCATGTGACCCCTCTAACAACTCCCCAGGCTACCGCGGACCAATAGGAAGCGGTTGTAGAGCTGTAACTCCACCCCCTTTGGCACAAGAACAAAAGAAGCCGTTCCTGGCATGCCCAGACAAGTTTTTCCTGCGGGGAGAGCATGGCGGCAAGTTTTTCCTGCGGGGAGATCATGGCGGACCCTATCGACCTCTTGGCTTTTTCTAGACAGCGGGCATCCGTGAAGCCTAGAAGGGTGCAAACTGTGCATACGCCACCAGTGTCTCAGAATACCTCTGCTTTAACTGAGAGCATACCCTCATACGTGGGACCTGCGGGCTTTTCTTCTCCACTGGCACCTGTGAAGCTTCAACCCAGAAAACTGTTTCCTGACCAACTGACATCAGGGCAGGATCCTGAAACTCCATCCTTTGTTGCTTGGCTTAATGGCGCTGTTCTTACCAAAAGAGCCCCACGGGCCGAAAAGAAAACGGAGCCTGTTGAAACTGTTAATGGCTGTGGTCTTACTAAAATAGCCCCACAGACCGAAGAGAAAATGGAGCAGGGAAATCCTACCACATCCTGTTCTACCTACCAGCCACCCCTGGAGACTGCTGAAGCAGAGACAGAGGACACACCGGTGAGTGTTTTATGTCTTTAGTAAAATGTTCTTAATTGGTTGTATAGTGGGCTTTGATTGTGTATAACTAAAAACTTTATTTTTACACAGATGCGTGATGTGCTTGGAGCTTTTGAGAACTTGAACATCGACGCTTCAAAGACTGTCAACATTTCCTGCATTTCGTGTGTTCCTCCAGACATGGAAATAGAAGAATGATTTTCTTTGGTGATTTGCAGCAATAAAAACGTTTTGTTGTTAAACTTACGCTTCCATTCCTGTGTGTTAACTTACAAATATGGCAACTCATGAAGAGATCCTAAGAAATATTTATTATAACCCTGGGCATGTTGGGAGTTTGGGTGGAGTGAACTCCCTATTTCAGGAGGCCAAAAAACAGATCAAAAAACTCTGCAAAAGAGAAGTTACCAAATGGTTGTCAGATCAGGATGCTTACACGCTGCATAAACCAGCCAGGATCCATTTTAAAAGAAATAAGACAATTGTGTCTGAAGTGGATTCGCAATGGCAGGCCGATCTAGTTGATATGCAGCAGTTTTCTCAATATAACAAGGGTTACAAGTACATTTTAACCGTTATAGACATTTTGTCTAAATATGCATGGGCAAGGGTTCTAAAAGACAAGACAGGCGGTCAGGTGGCCGCTGCTTTTAAAGCTATTTTCACACAAGATGGAAGAGTTCCTGTCAAAATACAGACTGACAAAGGCAGGGAGTTTCTAAACAGAACAGTGAAGAATCTATTCAAAAAACAAGGGGTACACCATTTTGTTACCAGCAATGAAGTCAAAGCAGCAGTTGTGGAACGCTTCAACAGAACTTTAAAAACTAAAATGTGGAGGTATTTCACAGCCAACAATACATTCACATATATAGGTGTGTTACCCCAATTTCTAAAAAGTTATAACCATAGTTTTCACAGAACTATAAAAACTAGGCCTGTTGACGTTAATCAGTCGAACTCCTTGGCCGTTTGGAGAACCGTTTATTTGGACGGTATAAAAAGAAAGCCTGAGTTGGCATATTTTAAAAAGGGAGATCATGTACGCATTTCTAAATGCAAGGGTGTCTTTGCTAAGGGTTACGAACAAAACTTTACCACCAAGTTATTTATAGTGGATGAAGTCATCAAAAGATCAAAGAGACCTGTATACCAGTTAAAAGATTATGAAGGTGAGGTCGTGGTGGGTAACTTCTATCCTGAGGAATTACAGAAAGTTAATGCCAAGGAGGACAGGACATACAGGATTGAAGAAATCTTAGCAACAAAAGGAAGGGGCAGGAGAAAGCAACATCTAGTGAAATGGTTAGGCTGGCCTAGCAAGTTCAACAGTTGGGTGTGCGCTTCTGATCTTTGTGAACCTGTATAGAAGAATGGGCGATAGTGGGTTTTACGTTACCTTACCCAGCAATGCCTGTGCAACGACTTTTCCAAACAACAAGATTTCAGCATATACTATTCAATTAGGTAAAGTGTTGGAAATTCCCGGTTTTTGGGAAGTTGGCCTGGCTGAAATTCAATATCCCCATAGCTGGGACACTCTAAATAGAGATGCGGGCTTTGAAATTGCTAGTACGGAAACTAGGTATCGCTATTTTCTGCGACGTGGCTATTATGCAGGCATCCCTGAGTTGCTTGAAAACATGAACAGCCTTATACGAGGTGGTCCTAAAGTAATCCTGGACTACGATACTGTTTCTAGAAAAGTTAGTCTGCAAGGAACAGAACAATATTCCTTTCTAGCTAGTGCAGAACTGGCCAACATATTAGGCGTGTTTCCTGAACAGAATGTTAAAAAATTTCCTTTTCCTGCTGACATTACTGGAGGTTTTAACACCTTATACATTTACACAGACATTGTGGAGCACCAGATAGTTGGAGATTATTATGTGCCTTTACTGCGCTGCATACCCGTGCATGGGAAGGACAACGAATGTGTCACCATTGGCTATGAGAAACCGCACTACATCCCTGTAACCAAGGACCACATTGACACTATCACCGTTGAAATAAAGAATGATCAGAACAAAAACGTACCATTTCGTTTTGGTAAGGTGACGGTGAAGCTGCACTTTCGCCCTCGGAGAACCTTTGTAGTTTAAGAAATGGCTATTATGAAAACATATGGTGATACGGGCGTTTATCGTAATTATTATAAAGCACAGGCGGGATACGCCCTGACAGGATACCAGGGATCCCCTGTTATGTATGGAGCAGGGCTTGGTGGGGTTTTTAGGAGCCTTTTCCGAATGGCTGTTCCCCTTTTGAGAAGAGGCATAGACATCGTTAAACCCCACGCAAAAACTGCTGCTCGTAATATTGCTAAAGATGTAATAGGTCACGTTACAAAAGAAGTGTTTAACGGAGTGAACACACCACAACAAGCCGGGTCAGGGCTCATGTATATTAAAAGGAGGAGGGCTCTAAAAAGAAAAGCATCACGGGTAAGATTGATTGGTCCACCACGCCCCTTTAAAAGAAAAGCGCAGAGAGGAAAGAAACGCCAGAGAGGGAAGAAAAGCCACAGGAGAAGAGTTGTAACAAAGAGGCGTCGGCGTTTTCCAGCTAAAGGAGATATTTTTTAAACCATAGCTATGGCTTTTATCCACTGTGGCTCTGAAGAATGCACTAAATCTGAACTTGACCTATTCAACATTGGACCCACGCAGACCAGCATTGAGAGAAGTCTGTATATCGAGGTACCCCCCTTGTCAGCCATTACAGACACAGCACCCCTGGATTTCTTCATTGCAGGAAATGGTGAGGATTATATGGACTTAAATAACACATTGCTCTATGTGTGTTGCAAAATTGTCAATCCTGACGGAACCAACCTTGCAGCAGACGCTAATGTAGGTCTGGTGAATTATCCAATTGCATCCATGTTTAGCCAGCTGGATGTGACGCTGGGTGATAGATTAATAAGCCAGAGTAATAATTCATATCCATATAGAGCCTATTTTGAATCTGTGCTGAACTACAGCGAGGATGCATTGGCCACGCAATTCTCTGCAGGCCTGTTTTACAAAGATACACCGGGGGAACTTGAATCTGGCGACAGGCGTGGGAATAATCTTGGTTTTAATAGAAGAGCAAACCTGACTGCTGAAAGCCGGAAAATAGACCTGCTGGGACATCTCCATGCTGATATTTTTTTTCAAGAAAAACTGCTGTTAAACGGCGTTGATCTGAAGATCAAACTTACTCGTAGCAAAGATACATTCTGTTTGATATCAGACAACGCCGCTAGGCATTACAAATTACAGATTTTGTCAGCCTCACTTTTTGTTAAGAAAGTGAGAGTTGCCCCAGGCATGCGGTTAGGCCATGCCGAGGCTCTGTTGACTGCTAATGCCAAGTATCCTGTGGATCGTGTGAGTATGAAGGTGTTTAGCATTCCAAGGGGGAGCCGTGTCGCCAATCAGGAAAACCTATTTTTGGGGCCATTACTGAAGCAGGTTATTATAGGCATGGTTGATAATGATTCTTACAGCGGATCTTACCTCAAAAATCCTTTTAATTTTAAACATTTTAATATTCATTTTGCGGCCCTTTACCTGGATGGAGAACAGATCCCCACGAAGCCGTTCCAACCTGCATTTGAAGAGGGGGACTGTGTAAGAGAATACATGAGTCTCGTACAAACAGCTGGAAAACATATGAAAGACAGGTCTCTTTTAATTAACCGTGAGGACTATGTTCGAGGCTACACACTTTTTGCCTTTGACCTGACCCCAGACCAAGAAGGTGGAAGCCACTACTCTTTGATAAAAACAGGAAACCTCAGGGCAGAATTTCGATTTAGTAGAGCCCTGGCTGAGACGATCAACATGATTGTGTATGGGGTTTTTGACAATGTGATAGAGATAAATCACAGAAGAAATGTCCTGTTTGACTATATGTAAAATGGACAGTACAGAGTTAACGCGCATCCTATCTTCAAACCCCTTCACTAGACCGTCTTTCTACGGGGTGTTTCCCTGTGACATGCTACCCAAGGCAAGGATACAACGGCTGCCAGCCTGTTTGGTGGTCAATACCCACCCCCACAAACTACCAGGAGAACATTGGTTGGCCATCTACCTGACCGACGATAAGGTTGGCGAATTTTTTGATTCCTATGGGCACCCTCCTAGCCACCCACGGTTCCATAAAACCATTATGAATTTTTTAAGAAGAAATGCCTGCAAGACTGTATTTCAACCCAGACAACTGCAAGCCTCAGAATCTTCAGTTTGTGGCTATCATTGTTTATTTTTTCTGCAGCAGCGTTGTAAGGGTTTAACATATAAACAAATTCAAGATTTGTATTCTCACAATTTGGAAAGAAACGATTGGATGGTGGAGCGTTTTGTAAAAAACAAGAAATACATGCCCAGACCGGTGTTAAACATGTTTCAACCTTGCCAAGGCTGTATATCGTACCGTGACTTTCATAGCTTTTAATTCACAATAAAGAACCCTCTAATAGGGATTAAAAAGAGCCTTTGCTGTCAGTGTGTGTTTGTGTCCCCCATTTACCCTTAAAGTAGATAGTCATATCGCAAATTACCATTTTACATTTTTATTTTAAGGTCTAAAAACATAAAAAGAAAAAATGCTCTGATAATATTATAAGTTGAGCCAGGCAGGGGTGTCATGTTTTCTTTGCTTTTTAGTACGCTTGTGAGAAAGGTTAGGTGAGAGATCCATTGCTGTTGTTGTTGAAAAGCGATTGTCTGCCTTTAGCGAATCCAAGACTTCTCTATTAGCAAGACTACCCACTACAGATGTTGGAATATTCAATTCAGCCAGAGACCTCATAAAAACATCCCAGCCTTTAGGTGCACGTCTGGTTGTCAGGGTATGTGTCTGCATGGCCCCCTTAATCAAATCGGTCATATTGGAGCCCGATATAACACTCCCCTTGTACACAAAATTACCCTTCTCATCCCACGAAGAAACATCTTTGTTTCCCTTCATTTTGTTTAATAGGATTCTTGCATTATTTTTATATCTATCAGGCAGGTTGTCTATTACTTCCTGGTAGACAGGATCAGAAACTGCTGATGGTTCCACAGCGTTCTGTGGTGTCTGAGGCAGAAATAAAGTTAGGTTTTCTTTCTCTGCCTCCCTTTGCCTTACATGTGTTAGATATTTTTGAAGCAAAGAATCATAACGTTTGGCTTTTTCATATTCAGTTAAGTCAGACCTGCTGAGAATCCCTTGCATTTCAATATCTAATGAACTCATGGTTGCAGTTCTGATGTTCTCCTCCTTCGGGGTTGATGCCTTTAGTTGTTCTAGTTGCTGGCTTGGGACCAAATACATCTTTTCAGCATACTCCATTATCGGTTGGATAAAAGGCCTGTGATTAGAGGAATTGCAATACCTAGTAATGGCCCCAGAAAACCACCTGATTGCTTCACCAAAACTTTTTTTCTTTTCAGAGTGATTTTCTTGTTACTCAATTTTTTAATAATACCCCGCTTCTTTCTTAATACGCGTACCTGTTGAGGTGATAGAGGAATGTTGCCTTTTAAAGTATTGAGTGCTATTTCTGAGATGGCCGCAATCAGGTCATCAGATGCTGAGCATAAAATAGCTTTTCTCTGTTGAGGAGGCGTCTTAATAAGATGCTTTAAGAGCGGAAGGTTTCTTTTTAAACGGAGAGACATGTTCCCTCTCTGTGGAACTTTGCGGTAATACATAGTAAAACGCTAAAGGCGCCGCTTTTTGTTACCACCTGTTTTTTTCATGATGTACACTACAGGAAGGTCTGGAGGGAACAGGCCAGTTCTCAGCCGGTGATTATCGGGTGTTGTGGTATGTAAATCCACCACCAGATAACCATAAGGTTTGCTTGTAGAATCAGCAAAGGCTTCTAATAAGAATTGGCTGTTTTGTGGGTACATCTGGCGAGCTAAAGTCATTATCTGCAATTGATCTCTAGGGTTTTTGAATAAGACCAAATATTTAGCATTTAGAGTTATGGTGCGGATACTTTTTCCCTTGCAGAATATATTCTGAGTTATGAAAAACACACTCAAATTCCTGTGATGTACATATTGAGTAAATACCCTTTCAACTTCACTATTGTCACATACACTCTGCATCAAATCATCTATCACAAGAAAGCTTACTTTATTGAGAGAAAACAAAACTGTATCATCAAATTTTTCAGGCAGACCTTGCACAAAATGAATAAATGGGTATTTACACATTAATTCTTTGTACAAAGGCTGCCAACAACCATAACACCACACAATATTTTCAGGTACAGCTGAAAAAACAGAATTAGCATTGTCCAACATTTGTTTGATAAAATAACTTTTCCCGCAGTTGCTAGGTCCTGCTAGAATAGCTGAAAATGGATGTTTCCAGCGTGTATCCATATTCAAAAACCATAAGGCAATGTTTTAAAACCTTGATGAATGACTCTTTTGTCATAGACCACTTTTTGAGTTTTTCTGACAGGTTTTGATTCAAGAGTCCACCTGCGTTTGTTCCTTACAATACCTGGTTGTTGTACTGCAATCTCACGAGCTGGTCCCTGGTCCCTGTCTGAGACGTAGTCAAAAACCAGATCTTTGAGACTGTTGAAATTAATTTTTTCACAATTAGCAGTGTTCAGTGTGATCCCTTTGACCTTGATAGTAACATTCCCCGAAACAGTTTTATAGCCATAAGATTTTGGACCTGCTGACACGTACTCTGTGATAAATTGATCTGCGGGTAGTTCACTTGTGAGGTCTCCTAAGTAATCACCAAGAGGTGGCATCCATTGCCCCTCCTGGCTCACAAATATCACAGAATCGGTATCGTGGTACAGACATCTTTCTTTCAATTTGTCTAGCAAATTGTAGAGCTCCAGACGCGCATATGCTGTTGTAAAGGCTGCTATGAACACATTTTTCCTACCTATAGCCATAACCCGGTCTTCAGAATGCTTCCATGATACACAGACAGCCTCATCATCAATAAATTCACACATTGAAACATCATAAGCATCAGAAAACAGAAGCTGAAATAACTCATCTGGGTCTCTCACCAACTGTGTGTTAGGCAGATTTGTTCTCTGACCAAATTTACCCCACAGAGAATTTAAGAATAATTTTGCAATTTGCCTCTTTGCTGGATTCACCTCAATCTGATTGGGTCGCAATGCAATCCCTTCATGTTGGAGATAAGTATCAATATATTGCTTTTTATCTTCTGCACTGACACACCACTGGGGGTACCCTGAAGCCTCCTGTTTCTGTCGAAGATGCATATCAATATAATCTGAAAATAAGTGACAGGACTTATTTTCAAAATGCCAGACTTCGTAAACTTCCACAACCTTGTAACCCTTTTCTATAGCGACATTCAATTCAATAGTACACCATGTTCCTAATAGAGCTCTCTCCTCATCTGAATGTTCACATTTACCCTGCTGATGAGTTTGTGCACAAGTTTTACACAGGACAAACATGAGCTTGCCACTAACCTTAGTAGGGAGAACAGGAAAGAAAAGACCCCGCGGTGGGTAAATTTTAACTTTTGCAAGGCCAAAGTAAGCGGACAGAGGCTTAAAATTTTCATAAATTATTTCAGGGTGTCCAAGAGGGTATGCCTTGTTCTTGTTTACATAAGGATACAGACTTGTAAAATCATAGTAATGAATCTGCTCCCCCTCTCCAGGTTTATAATACAGAGAGATAGCATTAGTACGCCCTCCAAAGAGGGCATCTCTAGGTTCGAGGGGTTCTGGAAAATTAGCATCAAAAAGAAAATTTTGGAGTTCCGCATCTGTTTTTAGCATTTGGCGCCACTCGTGTTCCCAGATGGCTTTGACTTCAAATCCCATAAGTTTCAGCTCAGCAGTCCTTTTTTCTGTACTGTTGAAAAGATATTCAAATGGTTTACCGAGCAAAGGGTTCTGAGCATCTGGAGAATAACACATTACACAACCATGCCAAAAACACCCATGAAATTCAAAAGCTGTTTTCTTATTGTCTATTATTGCATAACCATCTAGAAAATAATTACCAGCTTTGAATTCTCCACCCTTTAACGCGTGGCGAATCTGAATTTTGTATTTGTGTTCCATGTAGCACAACCATTGAATTGATGGGGTAGAGAAGCGTTTAAGAATGCTATGGTAATTATCTGGTGGTGGGATAGCTATGCAATATTCTTTGAGAAACTTAAATTTGTACATAGCAAAACATGTACTAGCGAGTGTGGGATATTGAAAAGGATCTATAGCTAGCCTCTTCCACACAGATTTCCTACCCTTGCTTATCATTCTAATGGTTTCAGTCATTTCCATGATTTCATGCCTGTACTTGGTACAGGCTTTCTCCAAAATATCAACATCTTGTCTGCAATAAAGTGCTAGCTCCTTCTGCATGTCAAAGGTTTCAGACCTGTTCTCTTCATACCAGGCTAAAAAAGATGCTCTTTCTGATGGCATCATATGAGTCACACCATAGTCATTTTCTTTAGGCATAGGCCCCACATAATTCCAATTCTCAGGTTTGTTAAAATAATGGGGAAAGTACCCTTTTGCACCTTCAAATCCCAAAGCCTTTGGTAGTTTAGAAAGTGCCATGGGGAGATGAGAAAGGGAATCTATAAATTTGATTTTTAAACCCTTAACAGTGATACAGAGCAATTTCCCTCCTTGAGTAAGAAGATCTACGTCAAGTTTTTGCTGTATAAGACCACTAAGAATAAAGTAACCATCATAACCCTTTGAGTTATGCGCAATAAATGTGCAGTCTTCAAACTGCGTACTATCTGTGAACGTCTGAATAAATTCAGACAGACACTGTTCACCCTTAAATTCCCATGTTTTGCCTGCCAAATCCCAGGGGATTACATTTCCGTGCGGTTTCACACTACGTTTTTTATTCTTACCAGAAGCTGGTTCAACTTTAAAGCTTTGTAATGTTTCACCTGCAAAAGCTTTTGCAAAACAGTAATTAGGAACGTGAAAACCTGTTGATTGGTGGGCTTCAAAATCATAGAACACATATTTTACAGATACCTCTGGTTTCTTAAGGCTTGTCATGTAACACCGATGCTTTTCATCACCCGTACTAAATCCACCGCATATTTTGCAACGTTTGCCTGGACAACGATAAACATCATGATTCAATTTCTGGTATGATTCACAGTTTTTGCAATACTGTCTAGGAATGCATTGAACTTTTTCTGCAAGCGCTAGTTCTTGATGCATGCTTAAACAGGTCTCGGATCTACAAGTTCTCTTGCATCTGTTACATCTCTGTATTTTAACAACCTTGGTTGCACAATCGGCGCTCAAACATAATCTGCAATGGTAAAGACACGTATGGGAATGCGAAAATAAAGTTGAGCATGTTTCGCACACATTCTCTGAACCAAAAACAGCCCTCACACTGTGAACCCCATAATAATGTTCATCAAGAAGTAACATTGTATAGGTTTTATTGTATCTTAGCCCTGTTGGTTTAAATATTCCCCAACCTTTCTTGGTGTATCTTATTACTTGTATGTTGACTCTCAAATGGTTTTCAATCAGTGAAACATCACTGAGAGCCACTTGCTTTTGCTCTGACCAGCCAAGATCCTTGTGCAACTGTGCAGCAGCTATCAATAATTCTGCATCTGTGGGGGTTTTCTCCGCCATTACAGCTAACAGGCCCCCCACAAAGCAGAGATTACTGTCTGTGTAATTTAAATCTACTAGGTGTTTTCTTTTTCTAAGTATGATTTTGCTACTAGCAATAGAACTAATTTTCCGCCTTTTACTACCTCCCCTGGGTGCTGTCACTACTGTTACAACCAATCTTAGACTTGTGTTCCCACATATTTCCGCATTGCTTTGCAAAAGATTACTAATATGAGATAGAAAGTCATCTATATTTAAAACATCTCTGTGCCTTTTAATTGAAAAGAGTGGAAAATTTAATCCACCCCCATCGAGGCGTAACTGCACAAAGTCTTCTGGTGAAATTCTACGATTGACATTATCAAGTATGTTTTGTATTGTGCTATAGAGGGCTAAAACTGCTTGTGAAAATGATGGTATACGTTCTAAATTAACAAATCTGAATTCTTCAGCGATATGCAGTGCGTTGAACGCCCCCTGTCTCCATTCCCAGTGTCTTACGCGCTCCGCATAGACCTGCAAAGGTTCACTATCCTCTTCCTCTGAGGAATCTGAGGTATGGGGGCGTTGGCTCACAGAGTTAGAATCGCTGGATGCTACAGATTGTTGTGTGTCCTCTGGAGAGGGTACCTCTGGAGCCACAGCATCCTGGACTGTTTCAGAAAGGGGAGTGGCTGTATGCCGTTTCTTTTTACAGACAGAGAGTGTTTTTTTAGCTCTATTTACTATTTTAACCATCCTCCTCTTCCAATATGGGAAACGCTTGTTTTTAATATGCCCTTTTTTAAAAAAACCTTGACCGCCACCCCCTACTTGAACATATTTAAATGAAATATGGCCACGAACAGAACACTTTTGGCGACTTTTAATATTCTGAGAATGCTCTGGCAATGTACCCACAATGACAGGACTACTAATCCTGGACATGGTCTCCTCAATCCTAGTTTTCAGCACCATACCACATTTTTCTGCAATATTAAGACTTTGTTCTAGACAGGCCGCCAGCTGAACATATGACATTTCTTCATAGCGTGTTGACTCTGGTTCATTGTTTGCAGACAATAGGCCATCATCCATTCTCTGCTTCTTAGTTTTTTGTTCCATAACAGGCTGTGCCTCTGCACGATCTCTTTTAATTGGTACGGATCTTTTATCTAAAACAAAAAATAGACAGAACAAAAAGGGTAAAAACATACACCCTTGTTAGTAAATTACAATCCCCCCCCTTTCACAAATCCTAAATTTCTATAACATTGAATTGGAAATTACATGTACAGCTGTGGAAAAAAGAATTACCAGCTTTTTTGGTGCCCGGTTGCTTTGCAGCTTTTTGGATCTCCGACTGGTTTGCGTTGCTGTTTTTTTTCATTTGTGGCTCTGTAACAAATAATTATACAGAAATTTATATTTTTCATATAGACCATATACAAAAACAAAAGGGTGGTAAAACATACCCCCTTTTGTTAGTGAATTACAACCCCACCCCACCCCCTTCACAAAGCCTAAATTTCTATAACATTGAATTGGAAATTACATGTACAGCTGTGGAAAAAAAGAATTACCAGCTTTTTGGATCTCAGACTGGTTTGCGTTGCTGTCTTTTTTCATTTGTGGCTCTGTAACAAATAATTATACAGAAATTTATATTTTTCATCTAGACCATATACAAAAACAAAAAGGGTGGTAAAACATACCCCTTTTGTTAGTGAATTACAACCACCTTCACAAAACACGTGCTGCATCCTTACCAGCTTTCTTGGTGCCCGGTTGCTTTGCGTTGATGTCTTTTGTAATTGGGGGCGGCTCAGGAGTGTCTGTAACAAATAATTATACAGAAATTTATATTTTTCATATAGACCATATACAAAAACAAAAAGGGTGGTTAAACATACCCCCTTTTGTTAGTGAATTACAACCCCACCCCACCCCCTTCACAAAGCCTAAATTTCTATAACATTGAATTGGAAATTACATGTACAGCTGTGGAAAAAAAGAATTACCAGCTTTTTGGATCTCAGACTGGTTTGCGTTGCTGTCTTTTTTCATTTGTGGCTCTGTAACAAATAATTATACAGAGATTTATATATATATATATATTTTTCATCGAGAGCATATATAAAACCCCTTCCAAAAGTTACGCTACCTGATTCATTTTCGTCAGTAAGAATAATCACCACAGGGGCTTCTTCAGTAGCAAGATCTGTTTTATAATTATAAAGAAAAACATTTTAAAAATGGATTACGAAAATACAAATTCCACTACACACACATGCAAAGCACACACATGCAAAGCAACACACATGCAAAGCAACAATGTTTTACCAAGGTTTTTCCCTTGTTGTACCGCTGGGGCCTGTGGTTTTTTAAAAGGCATTCTATCATTTCTGTTCTCCCCTGTTAAAATAAAATAAAAAGCCGGAGTTTCAGTTTTCTTTAAAATCAATTTGTAGACATGTTTTTACAAAATATTAGAAAATTACTACATATAAATTGCTTTTACCCTCAAGAGGTCCTGTTTTCTTAAAAGTATATTTTTTTTGAAAGGTTCTGTAAAAATAATGCATATATTAAGTATTATCATAAAACCACAAGTTTAAACTTAATACTTTTTATTAAAAACAACTTACTCTGGTCTTCATGTTCCATTTTTTTCTGCTTAGATTGATTTGCTGCGTAAAAATAAGATGGAAAAATAATAAATTAATCATTTTGATATTGTACAGTAGAGGGAAAACATGCCCCACCCATGAGCCAATGGTTGCCTGGCCAAAAAAGATAACCACACGGCTCCACCCAACACATGCAGAAAGGATGGCATTTTACAGATAAGAAAAACCGTTGTATTTTGAAAGGAAAAAACATTTTTCAGCACGATGGATGATCAAACCGCTAATATAGTTAGTGGTTATATGAGCAAAGTTTGCGGGCAAATACCAGAAAGAACACGAGAATGCAAAATTATATCAATTATTGAAAATACAGCCTCTTTAATTCAAGATGATGTTGAAGAATTGATAACTCCACTCATAAATCAGCTTAAAATTCAAACTCTGGCTGAGGCCATACAGACTTTTACAATTGTGATGAATTATGAATTTGCTGATGGTAAAACTAACTGGGGCAGAATTCTAACAATTTTTCTGTTTGGGGGCGTGATTGCAAAGGAGCTAAAGACGAGCGAAAACCGGGAAAATTTTGCTAAGTTTATTACACAATATATAATCACCACTAAAACAACGTGGATTCTTGAAAATGGTGGCTGGGTGAGTTTAACATTTTTAAAAATTCTTTGCTATGTGGCAGTATTGGGTGGGGAATGGGAGCATGAAGCTATTGTAATAATGTATTTAAAATACAGCTTATAGTATTCTGGCTAAATACTATTTTTTAATTCTTATTTCCAGGAGCTGGGATTTCTTGATAAATTTGAAGAAAAAAAACCATGGATGTCTCTCTACAATTTGACCAAAAAATATATACTTTGGGCCTGCAGAAATTATTTTTCCCTAAAATGGTTAATATATCCTGCATAACAGTATAAAATAAATATTCTGGAAACTTTTGGCTACTTTTTTTGTGGAGTTTAAAACACACATAACATCATTGAATTTAAAGGGACTTATATTCTGGGGGGGGGGAGCACATGGCACAAGCAATAGAAGGACTTTAAAACACACACACATAGCCTCATTCTAGGTATAAGTAGTTAAATTGTAATAATAAGCCGCCTCTCCCAAATGGCTCTTGTGCCAGAAAGGGTTAATTACTCACAGTGAGCTGATGAAGTTGCTTTGAGATGAATTTCATTGGGAAAATGAGGGATCACCCAAGAAACCACATTTTTAAAACATATTGTATGCCATTATGGGCCCCGCCTCAAAAGAATATTATTGGCCCATGTGATAAAATGGCTGCCCCACCCAGGAGCCAAGGGGGTGCCTGGCCAAAAAAGATAACCACCTGGCTCCACCCTTCACAGATAACCAACGGTCTTTTGCTTATCTGTAAAAGCAACATGTTAAGAAAAACTGATCCATAGTGCCCCCATGTGGCGGTTAAACTTTTAAACAAAACTGTCTGACTTGCTTTTAATTATTATTATTACACACACCTTTTTACATTGAAAACCCAATATTTTACATTAAAAACTCAATATTGTACAGGTATGCCTACCACATGACTCTTTTATCACCTTTGTTTAAGCTAATCAGCAAAGACCCCTGGCTCTCTTGCTCAATTGGACCTATGAAAGCCAGAGATTTCTACCCATCAACCTCCATCTTTTTTCTCAACACAGGAAAGAAAAAAGAGACCACTGTCCCATTTCTCCCTCTAAAAATCCATTTCCCCAGAGCAATCTTAAAAGACACACAATACAGAAGCTCCATTTTAAAAAATACAACAACAACACGGAATGGAGCTAATACCAGGCCTGGCCTGGTGCACCATGCGGCTCAGAAAGAGCCTTGGTGAAAATGGCCACCAAAGCTGGGAAGCCATATTTTAAAAAATGTACCCATCAACCTCCATCTTTTTTTTCTCAACACAGGAAAGAAAAAAGAGACCACTGTCCCATTTCTCCCTCTAAAAATCCATTTCCCCAGAGCAATCTTAAAAGACACACAATACAGAAGCTCCATTTTAAAAAATACAACAACAACACGGAATGGAGCTAATACCAGGCCTGGCCTGGTGCACCATGCGGCTCAGAAAGAGCCTTGGTGAAAATGGCCACCAAAGCTGGGAAGCCATATTTTAAAAAATGTACCCATCAACCTCCATCTTTTTTTCTCAACACAGGAAAGAAAAAAGAGACCACTGTCCCATTTCTCCCTCTAAAAATCCATTTCCCCAGAGCAATCTTAAAAGACACACAATACAGAAGCTCCATTTTAAAAAATACAACAACAACACGGAATGGAGCTAATACCAGGCCTGGCCTGGTGCACCATGCGGCTCAGAAAGAGCCTTGGTGAAAATGGCCACCAAAGCTGGGAAGCCATATTTTAAAAAATGTACCCATCAACCTCCATCTTTTTTTCTCAACACAGGAAAGAAAAAAGAGACCACTGTCCCATTTCTCCCTCTAAAAATCCATTTCCCCAGAGCAATCTTAAAAGACACACAATACAGAAGCTCCATTTTAAAAAATACAACAACAACACGGAATGGAGCTAATACCAGGCCTGGCCTGGTGCACCATGCGGCTCAGAAAGAGCCTTGGTGAAAATGGCCACCAAAGCTGGGAAGCCATATTTAAAAACTCTCCATCCTCTCCCCCACAGCATCACACACCGAGATATATGCCCCAGTCACAAACAATACAGAAGACACATTTTAAAAACCAAAAAAACCTCTCCATCCCATCCCCTCAATATTATCAACTGCCCCCCCCCACACACACACAATACATAAGCCACATTTTAAAAAACACACATAAAAGCGAAGGGAAAACACAAAAATACAATAACAACACTGAATGGTGCTAATCCCAGGACTCGCCTGGTGCACCATGCGGCTCAGAAAGAGCCTTGGTGAAAATGGCCACCAAAGCTGGGAAGCCATATTTAAAAACTCTCCATCCTCTCCCCCACAGCATCACACACCGAGATATATGCCCCAGTCACAAACAATACAAAAGACACATTTTAAAAACCAAAAAAACCTCTCCATCCCATCCCCTCAATATTATCAACTGCCCCCCCACACACACACAATACATAAGCCACATTTTAAAAAACACACATAAAAGCGAAGGGAAAACACAAAAATACAATAACAACACTGAATGGTGCTAATCCCAGGACTCGCCTGGTGCACCATGCGGCCCAGAAAGAGCCTTGGTGAAAATGGCCACCAAAGCTGGGAAGCCATATTTAAAAACTCTCCATCCTCTCCCCCACAGCATCACACACCGAGATATATGCCCCAGTCACAAACAATACAGAAGACACATTTTAAAAACCAAAAAAACCTCTCCATCCCATCCCCTCAATATTATCAACTGCCCCCCCCCCACACACACACAATACATAAGCCACATTTTAAAAAACACACATAAAAGCGAAGGGAAAACACAAAAATACAATAACAACACTGAATGGTGCTAATCCCAGGACTCGCCTGGTGCACCATGCGGCCCAGAAAGAGCCTTGGTGAAAATGGCCACCAAAGCTGGGGAGCCATTTTTTAAAAACCAAAAAACTCCCCATCCCTTCCCTCCCCACCTCAGTAAAAAGATGTTAAGCATCGAGAAATGGGGTCAATTTTTTAAAAGCACAAACCCCCATAAAAAGCAACAAGGAAAAACACGGAATGGGACTGGAAAGTCAATGCACAGTTACATTCCCCACAATATTATCAAAACTGCTCCACACACGCCTCCCCCCCCCCAGCTCAAAAAACCATGCATACATACCTTCAAAAAATTTTGAAGTTATATCCCTTGTCCAGTCATCCCAAAAATCTTCCAGAATTCCATGATCGGATCCGCCGTCCCAACGAGCCATCCTTCTCCTAGTTCACCATGAAGGAACGTGTGCGAACCCCTTGGCTTTCTTTCTCCAACTAATCTTCCCTCCCCTCTAATGTACCCGCCCTCTGCTTAGCGATCTCCCTATTGGTTGGTTTTCCCGCCATCTAACTATGTCTTCCGATTGGATGTTTTCCTGGCCATCTGACTAGCCTCTATTGGCTAATTCTTTTTGAATGAGCCAATGGCTGCTTTTATGACTCCCCCTTTGTCTGTTTCCCCAATCTCCCATGTGTCTCTCCAGCCATGTGCTGATGTCCGCCATGCCCATTGAAAGATAAACACATCTTCTCCAGAAAGAAGCAGCCTGCTTTCCCAATGAAGTGAATAGCACAAAAGCCAAGTAAAAAAACATTTACAGAGGTTTGCTTTTTTACCCCACAAAAGCAAGTTGCATCCAGTATCAGAGGCTGACCAGATAAAAGTCGGGTCAGGGCTCATGTAACTTTAACAGTTGTAGAGAAAAGGGAATTTCAGTCAGTGTCATTTGTATGCAATTAGTGCCTGCTTTTTTTATTATTTACACAACAGTTAGCTTTTTAATTACAGCTATTCAGCACAGAGAGAGACAAACCCCAAAGCATGTACAGAGTTTTGTTTTTAACCAAGGCACAGAGATGGGAACTGTAGTCCAAATTTTTTATTATTTACACAACAGTTAGCTTTTTTTTAATTACAGCTATTCAGCACAGAGAGAGACAAACCCCAAAGCATGTACAGAGTTTTGCTTTTACCCAAGGCACAGAGATGGGACCTGTAGTCCAAATTTTTTTTATTATTTACACAACAGTTAGCTTTTTAATTACAGCTATTCAGCACAGAGAGAGACAAACCCCAAAGCATGTACAGAGTTTTGTTTTTAACCAAGGCACAGAGATGGGAACTGTAGTCCAAATTTTTTATTATTTACACAACAGTTAGCTTTTTTTAATTACAGCTATTCAGCACAGAGAGAGACAAACCCCAAAGCATGTACAGAGTTTTGCTTTTACCCAAGGCACAGAGATGGGACCTGTAGTCCAAATTTTTTTTATTATTTACACAACAGTTAGCTTTTTAATTACAGCTATTCAGCACAGAGAGAGACAAACCCCAAAGCATGTACAGAGTTTTGCTTTTACCCAAGGCACAGAGATGGGACCTGTAGTCCAATTTTTTTTTCCAAAAACAGTTAGCTTTTTTTTAATTACAGCTATTCTTACATTTTTAAGCAGTTAATTGGCATGTACAGAGTTTTGCTTTTACCCAAGGCACAGAGATGGGACCTGTAGTCCAAATTTTTTTTCCAAAAACAGTTAGCTTTTTTTTAATTACAGCTATTCTTACATTTTTAAGCAGTTAATTGGCATGTACAGAGTTTTGTTTTTAACCAAGGCACAGAGATGGGACCTGTAGTCCAAATTTTTTTTCAAAAACAGTTAGCTTTTTTTTAATTACAGCTATTCTTACATTTTTAAGCAGTTAATTGTACAGCTGAAAAAACTGCTTATAGGGCTTATTTTTAATAACTTCCATAACGTAGTTTAACATGCGCTCATCACTTTCTTTAAGCATTTGGTTCATATGCTTTAAGGAATTCTGGGCTCGGCCAATTTTCGTGATCAAAATTAAAACTTTATCAACTTCTACCTGTGTTAAAAGTAAACAGTTCAAACTATATGCTATTAAAATTACAATATGGAGAACGCTCTTGAAACATATTTTTCCACATACAACTCTAAGTTTTCTTGAAATGACACTTTTTGGCCAAGTTAAGCATTCATGCGAGGATTGTCCTTTTGCCTCGATTTGGCAACCGAGACACGTGTCCCTGAGATATTTATTTAAACAATGTCTAAGAATCCCAAACACAGCACTTCTCACAATACACAGCATCAATTTCCGCTGTTTGCGCGTGGAAGAGGTATCGAAATCAGCGTGTGGCAACCCTAGGATACTCCTCATGAGAACATCTCCTGACTGATCAATGGTAAGATCTGATTCCTAAAAACAATTTAACACAATATTAGAAGTTAATCTTAAAAATACACAATATGTTTTCATATTAAATTTAATATTTTTAGAAAAATGATTACATACCTGTCTGTGATCATCTCCAGATATGGTCAAATCCACAGCTGCCATTCCCCCTGTATTTTCTGAAGCAGCACTATTCAAGGATGATACCTATAAATAGAAGTACATACACATATTGATACTGATAGAAAACTCTTGCACACACACACACACACACACACACATGCTGAAATAAAGATGTAATTTTTACCATGGGTAAATTCTCTGCTGAGATGAATTCCAAAATATTGTACCACATCTGTGGAGTCTCGACGCGTTCCTGGCGGGGACCAGCACATGGCTGAAGAGCATCACATGTTTGGGTTGTCTCGTCTTGCTCCTGGTGGAGATCAGCATATCGTTGGGGTATCTCGATGCGTTCCTCGTATCGAAATTTACTTGGAGGGGAAACATCCTCTACAGAACTGAGATGCCGCTTTCGAGGGTCAATTGTTGTGCTTTTCCCTTGTGCAGTTTTTGTCTGTTTGTACTGAATTTTCACAGGTACAGTGGCCGGTGTTGCTGAAGTGCCTCTAGGTGTGCTAGGATCCATGCTCTCCCCGCAGGAAAAACTTGTCTGGGCATGCCAGGAATGGCTTCTTTTGTTCTTGTGCCAAAGGGGGTGGAGTTACAGCTCTACAACCGCTTCCTATTGGTCCGCGGTAGCCTGGGGAGTTGTTAGAGGGGTCACATGACTCCCCCCCGGGCCAATCCGGGAGCGGTTTACGACCTTTTTTGTTACTGTGCCAAAGGGGGTGGAGTTACAGCTCTACAACTGCTTCCTATTGGTCCGCGGTAGCCTGGGGAGTTGTTAGAGGGGTCACATGACACGCTGTTCCATGAGCTCACTTCCGGCCCCGGTAGGGGGTGGAACTTCCGGCCCCCTGCTAAGGCGGGACTTCCGGTCCCCGCTAAGGCGGGACTTCCGGGGTGGCGCAACTGTCACTTTTCTAAAAAGGGGCGTGGTTTCGAGTTTGATGGGAGGTCCTACCCTTTACTACTACTATGCTTCCAATTCTCACAAGAGTGTGAATTTTGTCCTGGCTGGTCCAAAATGCAACCATCATGTATGTAAAACAGCATTTCACTACCAATGTATTCCATAATAGTGTTCTTTGTGATATGTACAGTAGCTGAAACCATGCCCTTTATTCTTTTTGGGTCAGGATAATCTTCAGCTTTTATCCCCAGTTGCAGGAAATTATTCGGCTGCACATGAGGGGGACCATCACTTTCTGGGTAATTGGGGCACACACATTTGTTGTGAGCAACATTCTGATAATCCTCTGTAATTGCGGGTTCCTAGCAGTTTAAAACTCTAATCTACTTACGCCCCAAGCCTGTCAAACTAAGCCTCATGGCCTGTTTTTGATACACACCATTGTTGCCAACCTGTCATCGCTGCTTTGACCAACTTGGTGAATGGGTGGTTTAGAAACACCAGTCATTGAATGTTCACTGTGGTGTTGTTGCTTGGTTGTTCATCTTTGGCAAGGCTAAAGAGCCTCTTAGCCATAGTCTAGGCTGACCATATGAAAAGGAGGACAGAGCTCATATAACTTTAACAGTTGTAGACAAAGGTGAATTTCAGCTGGAGTCATTTGTATGCAATAAGTACCTGGTGAAATTCCCTCCTCATCACAACAGTTAAAGTTGCAGGCACTATACTAGAGTGACCATATACAAAAGAAGGCAGGGGCCCTGCAACTTTAACTGTTATGATGAAGAGAGGATTTCACCAGGTACTAATTGCATACAAATGACTCTGGCTGAAATTCCCTTTTCTCTGCAACTGTTAAAGTTACATGAGTCCTGTCCTCCTTTTCATATGGTCAGCCTACCATAGTCACTGTCGTCTATGTTGCACAATCAGCATTGTCTGAAAGGTCTATGTCTTACTGGTGTTGTCTCGTCAAAAAAGTCCATCTCTACCAAGGGTGTAGCATCTCTAGAAGATTCCATGGGTTGACAGTCGCAGTGATGGCTCCAGGAAAAGAAGGCCCCTGAGCATGGCATTTGGTAAGTCACGATAAGCCATCCTCCAGCAGGTTCCTATTGGTTGAAGGGGGTGAGGTGAGTGCTTAGAGGGGTCACACCCCACCACAAAACCCACCATTTGGGTCACGCACAAAATGGCCACCTGTACACAAAATAGAGGCCTAGAGGGATGGGGTTGGGCTCTAAGGGGTCCCTGGGATATGGGGAGACCCCCAGGAGCTCTGGTGGATGGATCGAGACCTGAAGCAACCCTAAAATCAAAATGTGTGCTGACCAATCAGCTATCTCCTTGGGGCATCTGGAACCAGTTACAAATGGTTGGGGCCATTGGGCTGAGTGCTTAGATGGGTCACACCCCACCCCAAACCCATCACATACAAAATGCTGGTGACCTCTGAGGTGTGTCCTATGGACCAAAAAACTCCAAATCAAAATTTGCTTGGGTCTCCAAAATGGGGGTCGATGTGATCCCAAAATAGGGGGCACAGTGTACCCCACTCAGCTGTCACCTATAGTTTTATGAAAGGTATACACGTAGGATGGCAGCCTTAGCTTGATCGGAAGCACAAATAATAGGTAATTTCAGATCTACCTACCTTAATTAATATTATGTGTTTATATATTATTTTAGCTCATCTTTATCTTGTTCTGCTTCAAAGGTAGAAGAATCAACATGGGAGATGGAAGGGCTGTTTCAACCATGTTTTTTTCTTTGGTTGTTCTGAACTCTTGGGATTATGATCCAAAGGAGCCAAAAGAGGCTTAAATGACTTTCCTTCCCATGTGCTCTAACTATGTACTGATATATGCTTAGCTTTGGATAAAAGATTTACCCAAACTGTGGCATCTCCAGCAACAAAAGGATTAAACTGCTTGCATGAGAGGATGCCTGGACTCGCCCATCATTGACATGATGCCCTAAGAAAGGCTGGAGGAGAAATTGCACCTTTCAACGAAATATTTTAAGGTGAGTGAATATTTCTTTCCTCCTTCTTCTTCTTCTTCTTCTTCTTCTTCTTCTTCTTCTTCTTCTTCTTCTTCTTCTTCTCCATAGCTGAAACTCTCTGGGTGGTTTACATGCTATGCTGTTTCATGCAAAAATGTTTATCTCTCCCTACATTCCTCTATCTATCGAGCTATGTATCTGGCTATTACTCTTGATTCAAAATTATCCCAGCTATTGAATTCAATGGAAAATAAAGGAAAATAAAAGGATCCCCTTCAGCTTCATTTGGTTATGCAGATTTTCAAATGGTTTTATATATACTTGATATATCAAAGTGCTGAGGGACTCTTTGTTATGCTATTTTAGTGTGAACATATGAAAAGGAGGACATGGCTCCTTTGTCTTTTAACAATTGTATTGAAAAGGGAATTTCAGCAGGTGTCATTTGTATGCATGCAGCACCTGGTGAAATTCCCTCTTCATCACAACAGTTAAAGCTGCAGGAGCCTGCCCTTTTTTGTATCTGGTCACGCTAGTATAGCTCCTGCAGCTTTAACTGTTGTGATGAAGAGGGAATTTTACCAGGCCCTGCATATATACAAATGACACCTGCTGAAATTCCTCTTTTTCCCTTTTCATCTTTTCTTCCTGCTTGAAAAATTTAGGCACTGTCATGAATTGTTCACTGGAAAATAGGAAAGCCTCAAAATATGTCTTTCCAGCTCAGGCAGCTTATCAGAATAATCAAAAGTGAGATAGAATTTCCATGGGTGCATATGGAAATGGTCCCTCAACAACTTACAATATCTGCTCTGCCCTTTCTAAATCCTTCCTGGGGGACCATTAAACGATTTGAATCTCCAATCCATTCAAGCTCCTCACATTCGCCATCTGGGAAAAATGGTCACCAAATCTTTCCCCATCAGAATTTCCAATGGTACCCTTCCTGGATCATCCCTCTATTAGACATGGGGACAAATATGCCCAGTTTGTAGGGGGGGGACAGGAAAAGTATTTACCACTTGAGAGACTCTGTGGATAAGGGGCAAGTAATTAATGACACTAAGCTAAAAAAAAGTTAAATGGCATTAAAACTACTTGATTCCAACTGTGGCAAGTTAGACATTTTTAAAATTTCAGGTTTGGCCAGGGAGTAGATCTTCACCCCCTCATGGCCTTTGAACACTTATGTTTAGGCGTCAAAGGTAAAGAAAAGGGCTTGACCTCAGCAATTTATGATATATTGCTACATAAAGTGGGAGGCTTCTCCCTGGCACTGAAAAATATATGAGCAGACCTTCATATGCAAATAGAAGATGATAGGTGGAAGTTAATATGGACAAACCCTCCACTTAGAACTATATCATCCCATATTCAGGAGGCAGGCCTAAAGGTATTACTAAAATGGCATAAAACCCCAGTCCAACTTTCATGAATAACTAGCTTAGGGTGACCAGATAAAATCCAGGTGAAGGCTCATGTTTCTTTAACAGTGGTAGAGAAAAGGGAATTTCAGCCAGTGTTATTTGTATGCAATTAGTTCCTGGTGATATTCCCTCTTCATCATAACAGTTAAAGGTGCAGGCACTATACTAGAGTGACCATATACAAAAGAAGGCAGGGCCCCTGCAACTTTAACTGTTGTGATGAAGGGGGAATTTCACCAGGAACTAAGTGCATACAAATGACACTGGCTGAAATTCTCTTTTCTCTACAATTGTTAAAGTTACATGAGCCCTGACCTGGATTTTATCTGGTCAGCCTAAACTAGCTCATTTTCCCCATTGTGCTGGAGAGGATGCAATGAGAGGGGTTTTATTTTGCACATGTGGTGGGACTGCAAAGCCCTAAAGCAGTTTTGGGGACAAGGCTTTAAGGCAATCTCAGAGGCCACAGATCAGAGAATTCTGCCTGGCTTTGTTGTCCCTGCCAAATGTTTTAAATCCATCCCTCGCCCACAAAGAACTTGTAGCTATGTTGCTTGTGGCACAGCGTTTGGAAACTGCTGAACTTTGGAAAGACCCAAAGGGCCCCACGTTAAATGGCTGGAAAAGGAAAGTGTGGGAAATAGCTCTTTCTGAAAAGTTAATATATCATTGTAGGGTCTTGTGGGGCCAACTGAGACATGATCCTTTTGACACAATATGGTTCCCGTTTATCATTTATGTTAATAGACCCGCTAGTAGATCCAGTCCCCTGTTAAACTTATTCTAGGCTACTCTAATTAATGAATTTTGATTGAAATTGGAACTCGTAATGTTTTTATATAATGTAGACTATGTTATGGTTCCGCCTGAAATATTATTGTAATTATACATTTTCATTATGAAGAAACAACCACAACATTTGCAGGAATGTTGTCAATGTAATTTTATTTTATTTTGAAATATGTTTTTTTAAAAATGAATTGTTCATTGGGTGAAGGAGACTGGAAGTATATTCAAAAGCCATGTACCCTTTAAAGCCCCTTATACTAGATTTGTTCCACTACCCCTATTTCCATGGCTAGAGCTACACTACTGTTTTATAGCACTTTCAAAGTGCACCGATAACTGTTGGGAACATTGCACGTTCCAGATACAGCTTTCCTAGTGTCATTTCCTGCTTTTTATTGCACAATATCTAACATGCCACAGCAAATTTCATTGTGTGTCCTACGGGGTATAAATGCGCAAGAGGAGTATAGTGTTATCATTATGAGAATGTAATGATTTGACACAAGGTCTAGATCTGCCCAAGGACTAGACTGTACATACACCTATTATTCTTGTCTCTGCCATCCACATATTCATCTGATCATCAGGGGAAAAAAAGCCTAAATGGGTATATTGCAACCACAGAGGCTGTCCACCTGATCAGGAACCCTGCAAAACCAGGGGTCCGGTCCTCATTGGATATCCTAGGTATATAGAAATGTGTGAAGGGGAATTGCTAGGCCTGGACCGCAACCTGAACTCTTATTCGAATGGCACCACATCTACTCTACAGAACTCTTGCAGTGTTGTTGTTGTTTTTAAAAAATCTAATTTTCTAGAAAGAGGAAATATTTAAGGGGGAATTGCAACTGCAGAGGAAAGGGTTTAATCTCTCTTCCCATATGCTTAGAATAGTACTTTTTTGCATTGGAGAATCTGGGGCAGAGTGCAGAATTAACCACATAATTTCATTTGAGATATTTTGGTGAGGAATGAATTGGCTTCAAAAGGGAAGAAAGAGCAATTTTACATCCATGTCAACTTTTCTGCTTCTATAATTCTCAGAGGTCTAGACCCCAGCCTGAACTCTTATTCGAATGGCACCTGATCTACTCTACAGAACCTTTGCAGGTTTTTTTTTTAATCTAATTTTCTGGAAAGGGGAAAATATTTAAGGGGGAATTGCAGCTGCAAAGGAAAGGGTTTAGTCTCTCCTCCCATATGCTTAGAATAGTACTTTTTTGCATTGGAGAATCTGGGGCAGAGTGCAGAATTAACCACATAATTAATTTCATTTGAGATATTTTGGTGAGGAATGAATTGGCTTTGCCTCCTGTGAAATTGAAATAAATCATTGCAATCATTTTTGACTTTGCATAAATAAAAATGAAACAGGGAGTGCAGATGTCATGCATATATATATATATATATATATATAGGTAATGCTTAACAGCACCCCTGGGTTTGTGGATGTAGGTTTCTCTTTTTACTGTTCCACTGAACATATTAATTTCAGCTAAGGGTCAGGGCTGGTAATTACAAAAGGATGTCCTCCAACCTGTATTAGCTTTATATAGAACAGAATGAATTACTGGGCTACTATCTTTGGCCAGATCTACATGAAGCAGGATATAACACTTTGAAAACAGTTTGAAAACAGTGTATGGAATGTGTCCTGGGCCTGAATAGTTCTGAAAACCATTATGAACCCTAATAAAGCAGTAGTGTAGGTCCTGCCCTGACAACTTTGAGGAGACAAAGCACTGAACATAAGTCTTTGCCCATTATCATGTTCACTGCTCTGGAATCTATTTCCAATATGGAGTAATAGTAAATAAAAAAATACACGAAAGGAATACCTAGTGGATTTGATAGGTAAATTAGAGGAATGCTGTTTAAATAAACTGGTTAACCATTAGAAAATCTTGTCTTTTCTGTTCCATAGGAAACATGCAAATACTGAAGGGAAGAAAGAGCAATTTTACATCCGTGTCAACTTTTCTGCTTCTGGAATTTTCAGAGGTCCGAGAACTCCAGATCTTACATTTCTTTGTGTTCCTAGTACTGTACTTGACAACAATAACAGGGAATCTTCTCATCGTTATTACAATTGCCCTTGATCACCATCTACACACCCCCATGTACTTCTTTCTAATGAATTTGGCCATGCTGGACATTGGCACAATTTCAGTCATGGTGCCGAAATCCATGGCTATGTCCCTCATGAATAACAGGACAATTTCTTACTCTGGTTGTGTTGCTCAAGTTTTCTTTTATTTCTTCTTTGCAACAACAGATTTTGCCCTCCTAACCATAATGGCGCATGATCGCTATGTTGCTATCTGCAACCCCCTCCACTATGAGAGAATTATGCACAAAGGAGCCTGTCTTCAGATGGTAGCCATTGGGTGGGTTGTTAGTCTGCTTTATGCCACATTACACACTGGTGGCACTTTTGGAATCGTCTTCTGTTCCAATATTGTTAATCAATTCTTTTGTGAAATCCCACAGTTATTGAAGCTCTCCTGCTCTGGCAACTACCTTGTAGAAGTTGGGCTTCTTGTTCTAGGGTGCTCTGCAGGACTAGGAGTCTCTATCTACATCATCATAACATACATGCACATCTTTGTAGCAGTGCTCAGAATCCCCTCTGTACATGGTCAGAAAAAAGCCCTCTCCACTTGTCTTCCCCACCTTATGGTTGTCTCTTTGTTGATGTTCAGTGCAGTCTTCGCCTATGTGAGACCTCCCACTGATCATTCTTCTGATATGCATATAGGTTTTGCTGTGATGTATGCCATAATTCCTCCCATGCTGAATCCATTCATCTATAGCATGAGAAATAAGGAGATCAAGACCGCTTTATGGAAAATGTTATGTTTTTGGGCTTTACTCTAATTGCAAGTGGAGGAGTAAGCATAGAATAAAGACACAGACACCAGAGCTTGGTTTGAACTAGGGCCTCTTTATTTATAATGTGGTAGATTCATATTTCCCAGGATCTGCATGTGAAAGTGCAGGAATTAATGTACTAATCTCAGGCCTTTGACCTGCTGAATATGGGCGAGCCACTCTCCAAAGCAATGGGTTGGAACACCTGGCTCCGTGCTTATATGACACTTTGAAGGTGTGGGGATTCCTCTTTGGTCCACTCCCAGTCACTGCCAGAGACAACATAGAGGTGAATCAAGATGGAGTCCAAAGGCATACCATATCCTGACATGGGAGCCACATAACCCCCTAGGAGCACATCCTCCAGATATGCCAATTGCCAAAAGGCACCAGAGTACTCACCGTCTCTAATCTAATCTAATATTTCCAATTCCCACACATCCCACCAATGGAGGGACCAAGCCGCAGCTTAGGTGCCCTACCCCCACCAACCCGGGAAAAAAACCCTTAATCCTGCATGCAGATCTTGCAGAAAAATGTCATTTCCTGCAAGGGAGAGATTAACTCCGTCCGCCCTATAAAGCTCTTGTCTGGATGGCTGAATATCTGGGTGGGGAATAACCCAGCCCCGTCAACCCAGTTGGGCCAAGTAAATTTCCCTGTTCACCTTCCTGTTTAGACTGCATGCATCCCTTCCCTCACTCCAATGGCGCCAAAGGAGCATGTTTGACCAAACGATCCACGTACCTGGCCAGCGACTCCATATGCTATCAAAATCTGCTATAGCTTGTCTGCCCTAGACTGTAAAGTTGGGGACTGCTGCTCCAGGAACCCCGTGCCCCCCCAAGTGGGCACCAACACCTGCGGTGGGGCCAGAACCAATCAGACTATCATTTATTGAACAGCATGCCTCGCCTGCCACCCCACTATATGGAGGCCAAAAGATAAGCCCAAACTGTGTATCAACAGTTCCTCATGTCACTCTATGGCTGGCCCAGATGTCATACCATATTTGCAGATAGGGCCCCCAGGGGCTGTGGTCTCTGCCATTCTGTCAAGGGACATAATGTACAGTAACTGCACCCATCTCCCTTTTAGAATGCGTTCTGATGCATGCCCAAGATTGCCATCACTCTATGGCCCAGATCTTGGCACCTCCCAGCCCAGGTGCAGCAGCTGTGGACCAATCCTGGATGGGTGTCAAAACTGAATAATTCCACAGGCCTGATGTCTAAAAGGGGCTTCACAGGTACCATTGAATTGGTACTGGACAAGTTGCTGTCCATTCCTGTGATAGAATATCAACTCAAGTTCTTTCCCCCATAGAGCAAAGTAGGGTCAAAACTACAAATGGGCATTTGTACTCAAGACCATAGTGAGTGTTAACATGGCACTGGTAGCCAGGTTCCATAAGCCTGGTCTGAAGGGTCTGCTTGGCTATTGTATAAATGGGACCCATTAAGGAGGAGCCCATACCCGTGATAAAACAGAAACCCAAGGTCCTTGCCCCAGAGGGCAAAGTAGAAAGTCAGACCGCTCAAAGGCATATCTCCTCACATGAGGCTGCCACTGGCATTACCCTGGCACCTCAGCCCCTCTGGCCTGCAGTACTGCTCAGTGATTAACTGAGCAACATAAAATTGAAGAACCCTATCAGCCCCCTCAAGCAATCCTTCCTACCCTTCTGGCATCCTTCAAATCCATGAAATTTGTCATGCTGCCTGCAAACCTCTTATACCATGGCAGCAAAGGATGGGCCAGCCAGCTTACCTCATACGGTTTCTGTGGATAGCCCGTGTTGTAGCATCACCCAGAATTCCTGTTAGTTGACATGGGATGGGCAGTGAGGCTTAAAGCTCCTCTTTCAGCTCTAAAACAAAACTGAAGTCCTTGATACTGCTTGGCATGACAAAGCATCACTGACTACGTTATCCGGCCCTAGACTAAAGTGGGCAAAATTAAAATTGAGGGCAACCAGGACTCATGGCCGGCCAGTCCCATTCCCAGAGATAACTATGTGAACTGTGGCTAGTTGTCAGGGCAATGAACAGTGGCTAAAAAGAACAAGCCCAATCACTACTGAAAAAGGAAAGGGCTCCAGAAATGTCTAATCTCAGTATATTCCAGCTTCTATTGCAAGCCAAGGCCACTACAGGGCACACCAATATTCATGAAATATAATCTTAAGTCATTGGAGCCGGAGGCGTCTGAGTGGATTAGACTCATCCTCCAGTAAACCATCCTGCCTGTACTAATGTTGCTCTGAGATCCCTCCAAGGCCTAAATGTGCATGCAGTGGTAAGAGCCCCATCATGGTATTGTATAACAGGGCGTCCATGGGCCGTCGGAAAGGGTTCTAAACCATGGAGAAACTATTGAGCAATAGTGTGTCTTTCCTATATGGATAACCTCCCAGGTCCACTGTTCCCTTTAACTTGGAGGCATCCTGAGACAGATGGAGGTTGTAGGATATGATACACACAAGCCGGAGATTGCACAAGCTTTCGGTGCAAGCACCGCAAGAGCTCAACTCACAGCAAAGCAAACAGAAGAAACCACTTCCTGGTGAGAGCCCATTCTGGCAGAGGACCCACTGGCAATGGCTATCTGAGTTGTAAGGAGTGGCTGCCCTAATAGCCCCTTGTACAAGATCCAGAGGCTCATGATAGGCTGGTAAAACATGAGCTAACGGGGTATTGGCAGTGGGCTACATGCCATTAGGCACTTTGCCAATAAGGACACCTGCTGGGAACCCTCGCTTCCTCTGGGCTCCAAGAAACATTGGGCCAGAATAAAATCTGAGCCAGCACATACTCCCAACTGGTGAGCCCCAAGGTCTCCTTGGTTGCAAAACCGGCCAATCTGTTGTGTGAGTGCAGCATACTCCCTCTGAGCCAAGCTGTTGTTAGTGAAAGGGAGATCCTGAACTTGAGTACCTCCAGTGCAGGTTCACTTGCAAGAAGGTGTCAGCCTTCAATGCAATCACCTGATGCTGAGCCATGCTGGTGGGGTCAATGGTATCCTTGAGCTGAAACAAAAGTCATTAGTTATGCTGGTCCTGTCTACCAAATCTCCTTGAGTGGAGCATAACTCCATGCCAGTGTGGCAGGCAAGGGGGGGGGGGATAATCCTCATGTACTTTTCAACCTCCAGTACATGGGCCAAACCACTGACCCATCTGAGTCTTTCTCATCAGGTGAAGGGGAAACAGCCTTGATGAAAGATTTCTTAATAGGAGGGCATGAAGCCCTCCATTTCTCCCTCCTTCCACCCTGCTTTTTTGTAAGGCACATTAGACAGGGGTAAAGCCAAAAAAGTGTGCTGTGTGTATACCACTCATACATTACCCCTTAAAATAACAGATTATTATGAAGAGTTATATCCCGTTCAGCTGATGTGTAACAGGTATGTTATGTCACACATTCCTTCCATCATGGAGCTCAGAGTTTTTTCCTCACGTCCAGAAGTAGTCCTGGTTCCAGGTGATATTTATTCATTTAATATTAGGCAGCTGCCTTATACTGCCATCATGTTCCCACACATTGCTTCTGCAATGATGCTACTACATGATGCATTGTGATTTTCAGAGATATTGTTTGGGGGGGGGGGAAATAAGGTGGCCCTCACTGTTCACCCTCTTTTCCTTTATCAATGACTTTGGAATGATGTAGCATTGTCCCAGAGACATAGTGGGTGAACATAGGAATCCAACTTGCTCCTACCTCCATTTGTTACAAGAAGCCCCTCCCCCTCCCTCCAGTGCCCATCTCTCTTCCCCACATTTCTTCTGCTCCCTCCCACTCAAGAACATCACATAAAATGATGCCTCACTTTCATATTTTGACAATGAGACTAGAAAAGTGTGTCAGCATTTTTGGCTCAGGTATGCTTAGTAAGGTGATGAATTGAACAATATTTATTAAGAGCTATATATGCATGTTTTGCAGTCTCATATTTTCTTGTAGCAATTTTTTTTAGCTTTTATCTCGTTAGGTTGCCTTTGAGAGGGACATGCATATATATTTTTTGAATCAATGTTATCCACCAATCAGTTACTAAATCTTTCACACCATTCTTTTCAACTAAATTTCCAGTGTATGGCATCCCTGTCTGATAGGGACCTGCACTGGAATGAGTGAGGCTATTTGCCCACTGCAGATCCCTTAAGTTTAAATAAAGATGTTGCTCTATAAATGCACAATAAACTGGGCTCTTCTATTTTTTACTCTCTGTAGGCTACAGGTGAAAAGAAAAAAAAGAGCAGTTTGCACAAGAGCCCCACATTACAGCATGGAACTCCATTTTCCACCACCTGTGTAGAGAAATTAAGCTTCAAAACAGCTGGAAGGCGGGTCAGAAATCAATGGGGTGATTACTCCCCCTCTGATTCTTTTGCCCGCCTGCAGGTTCGGTTGTGCAAGCAGTGGGTCCTACCAATTCCATTGCATAAGCAGGACCCACCGTTTCCACAACAGAGATTCAGTGTTTCCCAGTGGAAGCCCCTGAAACTAGTGGAAATGCTCGTTTTTCAGTTCGGAGAGGTCGGTGGAGCTCCTTTATGTGAGTTCCTCTGACCTTCCCTGTTCCAGAAACAAGCATTTTCACAAATTTCCAGTCTCCCGGACAAGCTAACAATTCATTTCACAAGCAGTGGGGTCCACTCAGGAACGGGAATTGGCAGGGAACAAGGGAATCGGTGTGGACATAAGCATTCCACTGGATCCTGCCCAGGCTACTGAAAATCACACTCGGTGATGTTATCTATGTATTGATTTTTATAATGTTCTGGTTCATGTCATTTAAAATTGGAGATGTTGTGAGAGGTTGTAATTACCTGATCCAGATTATGTCCCACCTCATCATGTTTGTATTAATTGTGCACCGACTCCTCACTTCAACTAGGACTCCAATTTGGTCCTTTGGAAAGTGTCCTGCGTCTGCTCAGACCAAATCAGCATCGAATTCAGTACTGACTCAATACCAAACCTGAGCTGAGGTTCAGAAAATGGAGGCTTCATGCTTTCCATTGACTAGCATGGGAATTCCAAAAATGGATATACATTTTCCCCCATGGTCAGAACTGGATCATACTTGTTGGCAGAGCATCCCGTTAGGTGGGGAACTTATCTGCCCAATGCCATATAAATATGTGCAGGGTTATTTATCTTTAACACCTTTATATTTCATTTTTTTAAAAAGGGAACTGCTGATAACTTTTCAATTTCATTTCAGAACTGGATGAAAATTGCAGGGGTCACAGTTCTCTGCATGTGAACTAAGCCACAGGTGTAACCCCTACTGCATCAGAGACGATAACCCATTTCCCACTGCATTTTAGGATAAAAATGTTTAGGAATGGTTTTAGAAATCAGTGTTTCGCAAGAAAAGAAATTCAAAAACATGTATTAAAGTATGCATTCCAATACAGATTTTCATGCAGTTTTTTTAATAGAGATTAATGTAATAACACAACAGACTCATGAATGAACACATGTAATCCTGACAAAGACCAGAAATAGACTGTTTCATACATCCATATTAAATGTCATCATGAACTGTGTACTCTTGCTCTTTGTATATTGAATCATCAAAAATCCTGCTGGTTTAAAAGACCAGAAGCTAAGGCTCTCTCACATTGGTCCAAACTCCACAAAGCCAGGAAATTGGAAGCTAAGGCAAATCCAAATAGGGAGGATGGAGTGCCAGAGACCAGCAAAGATGCTCCATGTTGTCCTAGTCTTGTGCCTTGCTGCATTGCTAGGAAATAGAGTTACCTGTACCACACACTGTTATTTGCACTGTGTTCTTAAATGCACCATGCAATGGATAATGTGACACAGTTACGTCACATGGGTTTTCCATCTTGGCTCTGTGATTCCTCCTTCCACCAAATCCCTGTTCCTTTTGTGTTATGTCTTTCAGATTGGAAGCCTGCAGGTGGGGCTGTCTTATATTTCCTCTCTTTGTAGGTCACCTTGGGAGACTTTGGGGCTATAAGGCAGAATAAAAATGCAATAAATAAATAAATAAATAAATAGGCTTTTATGAAACTTCAATCCATTTCTAAAATGGGTGGGGGAAACAACTCTCACTTCCAAAGTGTTTTTCAAAAACAAAACAAAACACTGGCAGTGTGTTAGCTTCTGTGGTAAAAAAAAATGAAAAATTAAATGTGCATGCTATGGCATAACATCTGAATCTGCTACACAAAGAATCCTGCGGAAATGGGAAGTTTGTGTGTTTCTTTTTGTCTGAATCTGCAGAAATTGCTCTGAGAGGATGTGAAATTATATTTGTCTGACATGAACCAGAAAGTCATGGAGTGGGGGGGGGTGGATTTTAAGAGTGTTTTGAAACACCAGTGCCCCAGCGCCTTGCAGCATTTTCCCATTCCTTCACCTAAATTGATTCCTTTCCTTATTATGCCTTGGAATGCTTGGTACAGGCCTTTGTCACAGCAGCTGCATACTGGGTCCACAGTGTCATCAAACTGTCCACCATAAGCCCAAGATCTCTGTCTTGGTCAATCGCGGGTGTATAAGTGAAGTTGGGATTTTTTTGCCCCTATGAGCATCACTTTACACTGGCTTACATAGAACTTTTTGCCATTTTAATGCCCATCTTTCCACTATGGAGTGATTCTTTTGGAGCTCTTTGTAAACCCTCTGTGTCTTAACCAACCTAAATAATTTGGTGTTATCAGTAGGGGTGTACACGGACCCCCCGGACTTCCAATTTTGTCCCGGATTGGATCAGACAAAATCGGAGGTCCCCCGGACCAGATTGCGTCTGATCCCGATCCAAAAATCGGACATCCAATTTTTGGAACGGCAGCCATTTTTGTTTTCCCCATAGACGTGCATTGGGGGAAAGAAAGCTTTCCCCCAATGCAAGTCTATGAAGAAAAAAATGGCGGCTGGTGGGTGAGGGGGGCCTAACTCCCTCCTCCCCCCCAGGGCCATATGCATGCTTGTTACCCTCCCCAGGGCCATCCGCTTCCATCAGCTGGTGCCCGCGGGCACCAGCAGATGGAAGCGGACGGCCCCGGATGGGTAAGCCCCCTCTCCCTCCCCCTGCTTACCTTCCATGACCGTCCGCTCCCGTCCGCCGCTGGCCGCTACTGCGAGCAGGCTTCACGGCTTGCCCCCAGGTAGCGCGCCAGGTGCACCTGGCGCACTACCTAGGGGCAGGCCACGAAACCTGCTCGCGGTAGCAGCCAGCGGCGGACGGGAGCGGGCGGCCACAGAAGGTAAACGGGGGACGTCTGCTCCCGTCCGCCGCTGGCTGCTACTGCGAGCAGGCTTCGCGGCCTGCTCCTGAGTAGCGCGCCAGCGGTGGCAGGAGCGGACGTCCCCGGAAGGTAAGCCCCATGCCCCCGTTGTCCGCTTCCATTGGCGGGCGCCCACTGGTGCATGCCAATGGAAGTGCCAGCGGGTGCCAGCGGGCACCCGCCGATCCTCTGATCCATCTGAACTGGATCTGGACCTTTCCGGATTGGATCGGATTGGATCGAACGATCCAGCGGTGAGATCAGAAATCGGATAATTGTATCCAATTTCCCCTGGATCGGATCCAGATCGTGGATTGGACCCGATCCAGTGCACACCCCTAATTTTCAGTGAACATGGCCACCTTGCTGCTTAGTCCTAGGGCTCATCTTCACTGCGTCGCAGCAGCAGCACGGTGGTAGCGCAAAGCAAAGCACCCCCACTTTGGTGCTCCTTCCAGCCATCTATATCAGAAGGAGCACAAATGCGCACCTTCCAGAAGCCGCCGCTGCCATGCCCGTCCACCTGAGCTCACCCTTGTTCATGATGGGGCACCTGGAAACATCAGCATCCCCCTTCATCAAGGTTGTCTTTTTTGGGGGGGGTATTCTTTTTTAAAAATCTGTAAATGTGATCCAACACATTTACAGTTGAGGAGGGAACAAGGAGGTCAGGGCGCCCCAGCTCTTTGTATCTAGCCCCCCCCCTTTATTTTATTTTTAAAAAACAATGCTCAGAAGAGGAGTGAAGGTGGGCCAATGACCCTTCAGCTCGCTGGTCCACCCCCTTCCTTGCCCAGCCTATGGCGACCAATCAATGGTCACCAGGCTGTGGCACACCTCTGCAGCAGCTCCGGAGCAAGAGCGACAGACGGCAGATATCGACATCGCCTTGCTCCAAGTTAAAAAAGTCAGAGTAAGTGCTGGACTTTTTTAAAGCAGTGCTTTGGGGCTTTGCTTTTGGATGGATTCAGGATGGTGGCAGCATCATGTAGATTAGCTGCCACCACTTCGAAGCCACTGCAGGGCAAACCTCTCGTCTAGATGTGCCCCTACTTACAGATCATTTATTATGAAGATTATGATTACATTTGTTAGTATTACATTTAGATGATACCTTTTTTCCTCCAAGGAACCGAAGGCGGCTTACATCGTCCTCCTCCTTTCCATTTTATCTTTACAACAACCTTGTGAAGTAGCTTATGCTTAAAGTCAGTGAGTGGCCCAATGTCATTCAGTGAGCTTCTTGGCTGAGTGGGGACTAGAACCCGGATATCCCGTGTCCCAGTCCAACACTCTAACCACTACACCACACTGTCTTTGTTGTTGTTATTGTTGTTGTTATTTATTCAATTTATATCCCACCTATACATGAAATATCCTAATCAGCATACAAATCTAAAATGATTTAAACAAGACGAAACAATCAATAAAACAATAAAGCATAAAGCCACTATATAATGGTTAGCCATAAGATTCTTAGAAGGGAAGGCCTGCTGGATCAATGGAGTCTTTAATGTCCATTTAAAGACATTCAAAGAAGTCAGCAGGCACATTTCATCTGGGAGGTCATTTAATAGCTGAGGGGTGGCAAAGGAAAAACTTCCTCTGGTGTGTGACTTCCAATCTCCAGCAGTCAGCCACATCAGATATTTATGAACAAATTTAAAATAATTCATCCCAATACAGATCTCTGCTATCTAAAAGGCTATCTAAAAATTCAATATGTTTGAAAATATGTTATAAAACCTAAGCAGGAAAATAGTGAATACCCTTTTGACTTAGTAAACAGATGAAGAAAATACCACAAAAGAAGTTATAAGATATGACTAGTTTACAAAGAAAAGTAAATGCAAAAGAACATCAGATACAGAAGTAAAATGTGAAATATGCAATGATTAGAAAGAAAATACATGTGTACACTATGTAAAATACCCTACAGTTTACCTCTTGCTAAGACCTATTAAAAAAAACAACTGTGTTAATAGTAGGCCCATAGTTTATGTGATGAGAGCCTGAAGCTTCAAGGCTCTGTATGTTCACATTATAGGATCTATTTTCTGAGTTTTGATATTTTAACACTGTATGTTGTAAAAAAACAATAATTAACATATCAATCTATAATGAAACTTCCAAATCAAAAACACTCACCATGCAATCCATCCATTTCTACTCAAACGTCAGCCCCATTTAATTCCACAGGACTGACATAGTATGCCAAGCACTGCAGTCTTAGGTGTGCATAGGATTGCAGCCTTAGCTAAATCAGATAGAAAAAGGCAACAGCTGTGAAACTGTAAAACTCACCTTGCAATTAGTTCCTGGTGAAATTCCCTCTTCATCACAGCTGTTAAAGTTGCAGGGGCCCTGCCTTCTGTTGTATATGGTCACTCTAGTATAGTGCCTGCAACTTTAACAGTTGTGATGAAGAGGGAATTTCACCAGGAACTAATTGCATACAAATGACTCTGGCTGAAATCCCCTTTTCTCTACAACTGTTAAAGTTACCTGAGCCCTGACCTCTTTTTCATATGGTCAACCTACATGAGTGAAGCTCTAGCCCTTTAGTCAGCTCTATGCTTACATAGGCCAGGGTTCCCTTCTGTCTTGAGCTAGCCACCTTGACATTTTTGCTTTCGTTCTCCATCTTGGCTGCCACCACCTTCAGCATGTCCCTGAGAAGTTTGGGTCTTGGTGCTTCCAAGACTACGCAATCCTGGGGGAATGGGGTATGGGACCTTAGTGTGAAGCCCTCCTATCATTAGCATGACACTGACTTTTATGGATAGCTATCCAGGAGAGCATGAAGGGCAAGTTAGGCAAAGTGGTGAGTGAGCCAACCCCAAAACTCTTGCATGCAACCGTTGCTCCCCGTTATCATCATCATCATGTTATTATTATTATACTTCTTAATTATTTTTATTAGCTCCTGTAGCTTATTTATTTATTTTATATCCCACCTTTTTAATCTTACCAGGAGTAGGCTGACCATATGAAAAGGAGGACAGGGCTCATGTAACTTTAACAGTTGCAGAGAAAAGGGAATTTCAGCTGGCATCGTTTCTATGCAATTAGTACCTGGTGAAATCCCCTCTTCATCACAGCAATTAAAGTTGCAGGCACTATATTAGAGTGACCAGATACACAAGAGGGCAGGGCCCCTGCAGCTTTAACTGTTGTAACGAAGAGGGAATTTCACCAGGTACGAATTGTATACAAATAACTCCGGCTGAAATTGCCTTTTCTCTACAACTGTTAAAGTTACATGAGCCCTGTCCTCCTTTTCTTATGGTCAGCCTAACCAGGAGCACAAGGTGGCTTACATGTTGCTCATCCTGTCCATTTCATTCTCACAACAAGCCTGTTTGGCAGGTTAGATTAAAAGTCAGTTACCAGCCCGACATTGCCCAGTGAGCATCAGGACCAAATGGGGGCTATATTCTAGAACTCACTCTAACCAGGATACCACACTAGAATGGGGGTGGGTGTTGAGTCAGGTGCAATCCCTTATCCCATAGTGGTCACTGGATTCTTTGTGGCCCTTAAAGATGTGATCCCAAAGTGCTCCTGCCATCATGGGAGACTTTGCTATGTGTTCCCTTAATTGAAATCCCAGCATACCCTACACAAAGCATCACACCTAAACTGGGGCCTGATTGATCAGAAGGACTGTGCCTTGTGCTTCATGTGGGGCTCCACCATGAACAGTCATGATCACTGAGCCCATATATCTACTTCATTCCTCTTTACTTTATAGCCCTTTACTATTTGGTTTCTCCTTTCCTTCATGCATAGAAGTGATTGGCTCTTCATCTGAGCTGCACATTTGATTGCCTATGCTTCCCCTGGGTTTGCTTCTCCCCTTTGCATTCTCTTACTGTGCAGCATGGAACACACCCAGAGTGACAAGGGATGTGAGCCCCCCACTGCCCAATAGTCCTTGAGTGGTGTTAGGATGTTGACCTCCATGCAGAGGGCCCACCTAAATGTTCCTTCACTCTCTGTCCCACCTCGGTCTTTTGAATGAGTTCTCTTGGCTTTCTGGTACTTCCCAGCCCATTTGGCCAGGGCCTTGCCCATTCTGAGCATTTCTTGCTTGCTCAATTCTATGGTTGATATGTGGGATTTTATTGCCCGACATTGCAGAGGGCTGTACTTCCAATGCAGGCCAATTGCCCAAGCATTTGGAGAAGATGTCATGGTGGAGGGGATAGTAAGTGGGAGGGGGATATTTAGTAAGGGAAACAATAATTAATGTAACAACCTACAATGAGACTTCCCAATCAAAACCACAAACAGTACAATCCCATTCATTTGTACTTAGAGGTAAGCCTATTGAATTCCACAGGACTTACACCCATGAAAGTGGGAGTAGTAATAAGTGTATACTTTTCATCAAACTAAAAGTGACAGGGGAGTGGTGTACACTGTGGCCTCTATTTTAGGGGGAACAGGGGCCCAAATTTTAAGCGGGTCAAGACAATATTAATTCTGGGGGATTCCAGGGCCCCAGGCTACTCCTCAAATGTCTCCAGGGGCTCTTTGTGTCTCTGGGACCATGCAGAGCCTAGCCCTGGCCCACCATTATGTGTGTGATGGGTTTCATGGTTGGGTGTGACCCCTCTAAGTGCTTGGCCTATCGGCCTGAACAGCTTAGAACCTGTTTCAGATGCCCAAAGGCAACAGGTGATTGGCCATCACACATTTTGATTTGGGAGGTTGGCCTACTTCCTGAAGCTCCTCATGGTTTATATGCTGTGGGAGAATGAGAATTTCACTTGCACTTTCTGCCTCCTTAGGGAGGATGTGGTGTTAAGGTTTGTGGGCCTTAACTCACCATTTCCTTGCTTTTGGGTGCTTGGTTGAAAGTTGTAGAGCCTTAACATTCTTTTGTAAACCGTTGGGTTTTTGAATTATCTATCTATCTATCTATCTATCTATCTATCTATCTATCTATAGGCAGTAGTAGTAATAGTAATTTTATATACATAAAAAAGAACAGTAAAGAATATAGACATGTATTTCTGTAGGCAAGCATACATATGTCTGACATAAACATCCCTATAAAGCCATTTGGGCTTTGGTGCAAATTTTCCTTGCTGCCTATCATGCCTCCACCAGACTCTCATCATCAGAGGATGAAGAGGAAGGACAAGCTCCAACAGATCCTAGGGAAGGGACTAGAAGCAAAGTAGGGCAAGACCCTCTACTTTCATGGGATAGGCAAGATCCAGCTGAAGCCCCTTTAGCAGAGTCTGATAGGGATGAATGGGATCACAAAGCACCTCCAAACCCAGCTCGGTATAGGCTAATGGGAGTGGGGGATCAGGGTCGGAAGACTGCCAGAGCTCAAAAGCTAAAGGGCTAATTGCCAGCACCTTGTGTCAGATTGTTAAGAATTAAAAGGCTCTGAGTAGGCCATGCAGGATGTTGGAAACTAATTGCAACTTCCAGTGTTTGGCCCAAACAGCTCTCTATGCCTTTGGACTCCTGGGTGAACCTAGACCCCTTGGACTGCCTTATATTCAACTCTGCCGGCATCCCAGGCAACTGAGGAATTCCAGCAGCTGTTTTTCTTTCTCAGCCTCCGCATTTGATACACAAAGATAGGCTGACCAGATAAAATCCAGGTCAGGGCTCCTGTAACTTTAACAGTTATAGAGAAACTGGATCATTAAACCTTTACTAAGGCAGGAGCCCTACTGATTTCTTGAATGTTATTTCTTTGGGATCTGTCTCTGCTAAACTTGAATGGGACTCTGTTAAGCTGACCATATGAAAAGGAGGACAGGGCTCCTGTAACTTTAACAGTTGTAGAGAAAAAGGAATTTCAGCCAGTGTCATTTGTATGCAATTAGTTCCTGGTGAAATTCCTTGTTCATCGCAACAGTTCAAGGTGCAGGCACTATACTAGAGTGACTATATACAAAAGAAGGCAGGGCCCCTGCCACTTTAACAGTTGTAATGAAGAGGGAATTTCACCAGGAACTAACTGCATACAATTGACCCTGGCTGAAATCCCCTTTTCTCTACAACTGTTAAAATTACATGAGCCCTGTCTTCCTTTTCATATGATCAGCCTATTTTATATACACTTCATATATCAGAATGTTATACCATTTCCAGTGACCATATGAAAAGGAAGACAGGGCCCCTGTGTCTTTTAACAGTAGTATTGAAAAGGGAATTTCAGCAGGTGTCATTTGAATGCATGCAGCACCTTGTGAAATTCCCTTTTCTCTACAACTGTTAAAGTTACATGAACCCTGACCTGGATTTTATCTGGTCAGCCTACACAAAGATGACTACCCAGCCTGCCTCATGGCACTGATTGACAGCAGTTGACTAATGAATACACGGGGGCAGTTGTGGGCCAGACTTCCGGCTAATTGTCCTCCGCAGTAGTAATCAGTGGGATTCTTCTAGTAGTGGTAAACCAGCAGCAGCTTGGGTGAAGCATTGCTGTCTTTATTCTACTGCCCATCAGCCTACAAGGCTCATGCTAGCAGCTGCTGTAGCAGCAGTGCTGCACATCCCAGAGTGGGGATTTATGTACAAAACTGGTGTGGCTGGAACCAGATAGGGTGCCCATTGCAATGGAATTAGAAGGTTTCACTGTCTAGGGGTTCAGAGAGTAGTACCAAGAAACAAGGTCTCTCTGCTGTTGCAGCAGTGATCCCAATGAATAAAATGTTGGGAGCTAACTACTGTGTGGTTGTACATGGGTCATGAATCAGCAGATGGAACTAGCCCTGAAGTATGCTGGTGTGTGCGTAATTAAAGAAGAGTAGATGAACAAAGAATTAGCGAGAGGAATGAGAAAGAATATGATATAGAGTAGATGGAAAAAAGGCTGTGTGACAAAATACTGAGTAAAAGCATCAATAAAGAGACAGGACACAAAAATAATGGGTTGACCTCAGTCCACATTTAATGAATAAATGACCATCTTTAATGGTCTGTTTCAGGGAGCTAAATTACCTCCATCATAAGACTGGCCTGATGGGAGCAAGCATGGGGGATGTCCATGTTTATCATGCAAGGTTAATAACAGCAGGAACAAGCACTTAGTTGCAAAAGAGCATATATTCCAACTCCTACAGAACAATTCTAAACACTGCTTTGTGGGAAATGTTAAGATTTAGAGTGAAGCCCGACATCTTAAGATTTTCCACAAAGCGGTCTTGATCTCCTTATTTCTCATGCTATAGATGAATGGATTCAGCATGGGAGGAATGATGGCATATATCACAGCAAAACCTATATCCAGATCAGTAGAATCATCAGTGGGAGGTCTCCCGTAGGCAAAGACTCCACTGAATATAAAAAAAGAGAAAACCATGAGATGAGGAAGACAAGTGGAGAGGGCTTTTTTCCGACCATGTGCAGAGGGAATTCTGAGCACTGCTATAAAGATGTGGATGTATGTTATGATGATATAGATTAAGCATCCTAGTCCTCCACTACAGCTTAGACCAAGTAGCCCAACTTCAACAAGGTAATTGTCAGAGCAGGAGAGCTTTAATAACTGTGGGACTTCACAGAAGAACTGATGGACAATATTAGAACAGAACGTAATCGCAAAGGTGCCACTGGTGTGCACTATGCCATAAAGAAGACTAACCGTCCACCCAATGGCTACCATCCAAAGGCAGGCTCCTTTGTGCATAATGCTCTCATACTGAAGCGGTTTGCAGATTGCATTATAGCGATCAAGAGCCATTATAGTTAGGACAATGACATGTGAGGCTGCAAAGAAGAAATAAAAGAAAACCTGAGCAACACATCCAGAATAAGAAATTATTCTGTTATTCATGAGAGACATAGCCATAGATTTGGGTAACACGACTGTAGCTGACCCGACATCCAGCAGGGCCAAATTCATTAGGAAGAAGTACAAGGGGGTGTGTAGATGGTGATCAAGGGCAATTGTAGTGATGATGAGAAGATTCCCTGTTATTGTTGTGAAGTACACTGCTAGGAACACAAAGAAGTGTAAGATCTGTAGTTCTCGGACCTCTGAGAATTCCAGAAGCAGAAAAGTTGTCACGGATGTAAAATTGCTCTGTCTTCCCTTCATTATTTGCATGTTGCCTGTGGAAAAGAAAATACAAGATCTTCTAATGGTTAACCAGTTAGTTTAAGCGGTATTCCCCTTATTTACCTATTAATTCCACTAGGTATTTCTTTCCTTTATTTATTTATTTATTTACAATATTTATATAATGTTTCATATCTAAAATAGATTCAGGAGAAGTGAAAACAGGAATAAAACAGAAAAAAGAGAGAAAGATTTTAAAAGATTTAAACAGCATTTTAAATATTCATAGTCGGCAAAGATTTATATTCAGTTCTTTGTCTCCTGAAAGTTGTCAGGGCAGAATCTACACCACTTCTTTATAATGGTTTATAATGGTTTTGACAACTGTTTGGGACCAAGACACATTCCACGTACCATTTTAAAACTGCTTTCAAAGTGTTATATCCTTCTTGATGTAGATCTGGTCTGGGATAGAATCCTGGAAATTCATTTGGTTCTACATCAAGCAAATGCTTGCAGGAGGACATCTCACTTGAATCACCAGCCCTGACCCTACATGCACACACCCAGGGGTGCTGTTAAGCATTAAAAGAAAAAAGGACCAAGGACCATGGGTCGCAAATCAGCATTCCCTGTTTCATATTTATTTCTGCAAAATTAGAAATGATTGCAATTTTTTTTTTTTATAATGATCAGCTGAACATGTGGATGGCTGGGACAAGAATAATAGGTGTACGTACAGTCTACTCTTTGGCCAAATCTACACCTTGTGTCAAATCATTACGTTCCCATTGTGATAACACTATATTCCTCTTGCACATTTATACCTTGTAGGTCACACAATATTTGCTGTGGCATGCTCGACATTGTGCATTAAAAAACAGGAAATAAACTAGGAAAGTTGTATATGGAACATGTAATGTGCCCAACAGTTATCAAAGCACTTTGATATTGCTGTAATGTAGTAGTGTAAATCTAGCCATGGTAATAGGGTAGTGGAACAGATCTAATATAAGGGGCTTTAAAGGATATGTGGTTTTTAAATATACTTCCTGTCTTCTTCACTCAGTGAACAATTGTGACAGTGCCTACACTGTTAAAGCAAGAAGAAAGGATGAAAATGGAAAAAGAGGAGGAATTATAAGAGGGGGGAGATAAAGGAGCTACAGCAATCAGAAATGCGAAATTCAAGGAACCCAGGTTACATTTGTGCCTGGGGAGAAATGGATCGAGGGATACAAATCTGTGTTTCTGAAGAGAGAAGAAGCACACTTCTTCTTTGTTTTCCAAAGTGGTACTGTATCCAAGTGTTCTTAAAGTAGTTTCTACTGAGACTGAGCCAAAACCCCTTGCTGAGAACATTGATTTTCTGATTTCAGGAGATGGTATGGTGAAGTATCTGCCCCCTACGTTCTCCATTTTATCACTCTTGCTACAGGTTTTATGGAAGTGATAGCAGTACTCATCTGGGCAGGGGACAATCAGTCAACCTTTTAAATATTGCACATGTTCCCTAAGACCTGGCATGATTTCACTCTATCATCATCACACACAGATATACAGTTATTTCAAAGGCATTAGCTGGATATAACAATATTTTTCATTGGATTACTGTACTATCCTTATTTGGAATATTTTTACCATACCAGGTGACCTTTTCTAAGTCAAACAACATTAGGAAGACCATATGAAAAGAAGGACAGGGCTCTTGTGTCTTTCAGAGTTTCACTGAAATGGGAATTTCAGTAGGTGTCATTTGTATGTTTGCAGGACTTGGTGAAATTCCCTCTTCATCACAACAGTTAAAGCTGCAGGTGCTATACTACAGTGACCAGATACAAAAGAGGGCAGGGCTTCTGCAGCTTTAACTGTTGTGATGAAGGGGGATTTCCTCAGGTCCTGCATGCATTGACACCAGCTGAAATTCCTTTTTCAATACAACTGTTAAAAGACACAGGAGCCCTTTCTCCTTTTCATATGGTCACCCTAAACGGCATAACATAGAGACCCCCGCATTCTGATGTTTGAAGTGTATCTAAAATCACTTGAAAATCTGCATAACCAAATGAAGCTGAAAGGATTCTTTTATTTTCCTTTATTTTTCTTTGGATTCAATAGCTGGGAGAATTCTGAAAACAAACTTCACTTTCAAGGGGAACATTTTATAAATCAAGAGTAATAGCCCGGTACATAGCACGATAGATATAGAAATGTAGAGAGAGAAAAACATTTTTGCATTAAACAGTATGTAAACCACCCAGAGAGTTTCAGCTATGGGGCAGTATAGGAAGAAGAAGAAGAAGAAGAAGAAGAAGAAGAAGAAGAAGAAGAAGAAGAAGAAGAAGAATCCATATACCATAAAATATTTCATTGGAAGGTGCAATTTCTCATCCAGTCTTTCTTAGGGCATCATGATGTCCAAGTCCAGGCATCCTCTCATCCAAGCAGTTTAAACTTCTTGTTGCTGGAGAAGCCACAGTCTGGGTAAATAATTTATCTCTTCTTCCGTTCTAACAAAGCTAAGCATATGTTACTACACAGTTAGAACACACATGGGAAGGAAAGTCACTTAAGCCTCTTTTGGCTCCTTTGGATCACACTCCTAAGAGTTTAGCATATCCGAAGAGAAAACATGGTTGAAACAGCCTTTCCATCTCCCATGTTGATTCTTCTACCTTTGAAACATAGCTAGATAAACATGAGCTAAAATATATATCTGTAAGCACATAATATTAATTGTGGTAGCTAGATATGAAAAGTGACAGGTGAGTAGGTTACACCATGGTTTTGGGGGCCCAGGCCACTCCCCAGAGGTCCCCATGGTATCCCCATATCCTAGGGATCCTGAAGAGTCCAGCCCCAGACTGCCATTTTGTTTATGGGTTGCCAGTTTGTGTGTGGTGTGTTTTGGGGTGCTCGGCCTATTGGCCCTGACTGGTTGGAACTGTTTCGGATGCCACAAGGCAATGGGTGATTTGCCATCACACATTTTGATTTTTGCGGAGGTTGTGCTGTCAACCCACCCCCTGAAGTTCCTCAGCAGCTCTTAGTATTTCAGGGACCCTGTAGAGCCCCATCCCCACCCCCCTAGGCCACCTTTTTGTGTACAGGTGGCCATTTTGTGTTTGACTGAAGGGTGTGTTTTGGGGAGAGGTGGACCCCTCTATGTAGGGATGTGTATTGTATCATTAAAATGTCCAATAACAATACGATAAGGTCATTATTGGACATCCGATTAATGATAATGATATGATAGAAAAACCTCCGATAAATATCCGATCCGAAAAATTTTAGTCCGATTATATTGGATTATTGGATTGCCATATAAATAAACCTATAACTTCTGTATTTTAAAAGTTATCAGAGACGATAATTTTTTTGGTCCGAAATTCCGATAATGATACAATGCGATATTTTCGGGCGTGCACATCCCTACCTCTAAGCGCTCGGCCCAACACCCCTGACCATTTGAAACTGCTTTCAGATGTCCCATGGTGATGTCTGATTGGCCAGCACACAGTTTGATTATTTGGCAGCTTCAACCCTTCGCCCATCCCCATAAGCTCCTGAGGGTCTCAGTGACCCTGTAGAGCTTACTATTCTAACTAACCATATGACCCCTCACCCTACCCCACTCCCCTGCCCTAGGGTTTTGGAAACCAAAAATGAGGACAACATGGTTGGTCCCCAAGGGGATGTCTCCACCAACATGTCTGCCCCCAGGGGGCATGTCCAGCACCAACGGCGGGTGAACACCTGAACATAGCCTTGGTCACATTTCTGATTTTACAGCATACAATTAAAACAAATCTGTTCCACATAACATCTTAATGTTAAAATCACTGAAATAACAAATGAGACATCCAATGTATCTGAAATTCACTTCACTCACCCCTACTTTTGAAGCTTTTAATAATAATAATAATAATAATAATAATATATTTATTTATCACCCGCCTCTCCCAACGGATCGAGGCGGGGAACAACACCAAACACAAAATACAAAAACTGATTAAAAGCAGATAAAACCAGTACATCATTAAAACACCAATAAAACACCAATAAAACACCAATAAAACACTTTAAAAAGTACACTTTTGCTGTACTTTGTTGCTATACTCTGTGTGATACATTCTCCCCTTCCCTCAAATATTTTTTCTGATTGTATCCTCACTTCGCTGCAAGCTGCTGCTTAACAGGGCTTGTTGTTAGCCGGCCGGCCAGCAGGCTTTTTTTTAAAAAAATTGTTTTAAATTTCAATTTTGTTTTGAAACTTTCTAAAAATCAATGGATGAACGGATCGGCTTCAAACTTGGCATGGCTAAAACCCTACAAAGGAGTTATCAAAGTGCCAAGTTTCATCTTATTATCTTTAAAAATGACATTTTTCTTTAAAAAAATTAAAAAAAAATTAAACCTCAAATGTTTTTTAAAAATCCTAAAAATCAATGGATGAACTGATTTATTTCAAACTTGGCATGGCTAAAGCCCTACCAAAGGGCTATCATGGTGCCATGTTTCATCTCTTTAGCTTTAAAAATGATGGAGCTGTAAACATTTTTGTAAATTCCCATTGACTATAAAGTAAGCTGCCCTTTGGGTAGGGGAAGGATGGGAAAAATCTGGATATTTCTTCAAATTTTATCAATTCTCTCCCCCCCCCCCCTTCCCGGATTTGTTACCAAAAATCCTGACATGTCCTGGTTTTTCCTGACATATGGTCACCCTACCTGCCCCCACTCCTGCCCCACCCACTGAACAGTGATTATAGTTTCAAATAAACCCATCCACATCCATCCTGCCCTTCACTCTATCTCCAACCTTGCCCCTTCCCCCCACACCCTGTCCACGCTTCCCCCCAAGCAGTCATTTTGTATCTATCTTTGCTATTTATTTAACTGTGATATTCTCTTCAGTTTCGTTTTCTAGTGTTCTAGCGATTTACCATTTTATCGGCTGGGTGCCGTTTCTTACTTTAATGGTGAGATGATGCTCCCTTCTGTGCAGAGTCTTCGCATGCCCTCTCTCCCTCCCTCCCTCCCTCCCCCTCCCTTCCCAGTTGAGCAGTTCTACAGACTGGAGGAGAACCGCCCTGCCCTCCTCTTTCATTAGCAAGACCGCCCTTCAGCGCACATGCACCCAAGAAGAGACATTCTGCAATATAGCGTGAGGATGGCAATACACAGGGACAGAAGGGCGGTTTTATCCCCTGTGGAAAAAAAAATACTGCACTTTCCTCACCCTAAAAAAATACAGAAAATGGAGGGGAAGAGGCAAGATAGCTGTAGGACAGGGATGACGTTGTGTGAGGATTGTGAGCAAAATGGTAAACAAGGCAAGATGAAAGTGCAATAAAACACTGGTGTGATGGAGCTCTAAGATACTAAAACAATTAGCACTTACAAGCTACAATCACTGAAACAAAAACACACAAAGGGAGTGGGGGACAAAATTCCAATAGACATACCACTTGCAATCACACAGGGAGGCAAGTCAAATTCCTACTCTGATCCCCTAGCACGGCGTTCACACACAGTGTCCTTAATGCCAGTTACTACAAAAAACTTTTAGACCTTGCTGGGGGCCAAACCAAGCCTGGATTAAAAAAATCCCAAAGCTACTTTGAAACTAAACACAACCACAGTTCTCCTGATGTGACTTTTGTCTGTGCATGCCCTTGACACTGGGTTTTCTCAAAGGTGTGTGTATGTGTACGTGTGTGTATGTGTATGTGTACTGCTTAAGGAGATGCACACTCTGTCTTCAGATAACAGCAATAAAACCTACTTGTAATCTTCAGAACTTTACCCCATCCAGAATTAACCACAGCAGCAACAGCAGCAGCAACTATGAAAATCTCACAGCCAACACCGGTTCATTACATAGAGACACACATAATCCACATGGTTTTTCTAGCTAGCAAAGCATGGGCATTATTGATGGGTGTTAAATGAAATTGACTAACTTCCCCTGGACGGCTTCAGACTTGATAGTTGGTCTTCCTTCTAACAAGAAGAAGCATTAAAGTAATGTCCATATTCTTTAATAATATCCCATCACTTCATGCTGAATTAACCCCACACCCCAATTACCTGATACAATAGACTCCACTCTCGAACTGGCTCCCGGTCTGTGATGTATTTTTTTCTTGCCACAGTCCTCCAAAAACCCACCCAGCATTAGTATAATATTGGCTTGACAGCAAAGCCCCACCTCTAGCTCATCTCCTCAAATTACTTAACCAAGTAAAACCACCCTGACTCATTGGGTTCCCCACCCCATAGCATTTAACTGTTAAGCACAGGGAGGCAGAGACTCTGTTCAAAAGGCAGGGGAAGCCTTTTTATTTTTACAGGTTTGCATAAACATTTTTATTTTTATACATCTAAGTGTCCACAGGAACCACAAGCATTCAGATAAACTTTATAAAGTCTGTTACGAACATTTAAAAAATAATAATAATAATAGTCATCCAATGTGGATTTTCTCCAGGTTGAGCCACGTTATTTAGCACTGTTTCAGCATTTTCAACATTCACCCCATAGGATTTAAAAGAAATGCCATTAACAAGTGAGACAGATTAAGTGACATGTATTTCAGCCCAATCATGGCTAAGCTCAGAACATAGATAAATCTTTCTATGCAAAGTTTTCAAACAACACTCTTTTTTTAGTACAGTCATAAAAACTATGCTCCCAATTCTCACAAGACTGTGAATTTTGTCTTGGCCGGTCCAAAATGTAACCATCACACATGTAAAACAGTGTTTCACTTCAAACATATTACATAATAGTGTTCAGTATGATATGTACAGTAGCTGAAACCGTGCCCCATATTCTTTTTGGGTCAAAATAATCTTCAGCTGTTATCCCCAGTTCCAGGAAATTATTCAGCTGCAAATCAGGTGGACCATCACCTTCTGGGTAATTGGGGCACCCACATTTGTCATGAGCAGTATTCTGCTGATCCTCTGTAATTGTGGGTTCCTAGAAAACAAGTTTTAGTTTAAAACTCTACCAATGTTTGCCCTAAGCCTGCCAAACTAAGCCTCACAGCCTTTGTTCTCTACATACCATTGTTATTGACCCATCACCGCTACTTTGACCAACTTGGGAAAGTGTGGTTTGGAAACACTAGCCATCTCAACGTTCACCATGGTGGTGTTGCATGGTTGTTCATCTTTGGCAGGGCTAAAGAGCCTCTTAGCCATAGTCACCATCAACTATGTCACAAAATCGGCATTGTCTGAAAGATCTATGTCTCATTGGTTGTGGCTCGTCAAAAAAGTCCATCTCAACTGAGGGTGTAGTGTCTCTAGAAGATTCCATGGTTTCACAGTGGTGGTGATGGCTCCAAGAAAATGAGGCCCCTGGGCATGGTGTTTGGTAAGGCACGATGAGCCAGCATCCAGTAGGTTCCTATTGGTTGAAGGGGGTGAGGTGAGTGTTTAGAGGAGTCACATCCCACCACAAAATTCATCATTTGGGTCACAAACAAAATGGCCACCTGTACACAAAATGGAGGCCTAGAGGGATGGTGTTGGGCTTTAAGGGGTCCCTGGGATATGGGGAGACCCCCCCAAAAAAGCTCTGGGGGATGAGTCAAGGCCTGAAGCAACCCAAAAATCAAAATGTGTGCTAACCAATCAGCCATCTCCTTGGGGCATCTAGAACTGGTTACAAATGGACGGGGCCATTGGGCTGAGTGCTTAGATGGGTCACACCCCACCCCAAACCCATCACACACAAAATGGCCACCAGTACAAAAAAAATGGCATCTTGGGTGACTGGGGCAGGGCTCTACGGGGTCCCTGATGTACAAGGTGATGCTGGGGACCTCTGAGATGTGTCCTAGGGACCCAAAAACTCCAAATCAAAATTTGCTTGGGTCTCCAAAATGGGGGGTCGATGTGACCCCAAAATAAGGGGCACAGTGTGCCCCACTCACCTGTCACTTATAGTTGGACAAAAGATATACACTTAGGATGGCAGCCTTAGCCTGATCCGAAACACAAATAACAGATATTTTCATATCTACTTACCTAAATTAATATTATGTGCATATATTATTTTAGCTCATGTTTGTCTAGCTATGTTTCAAAGGTAGAAGAATCAACATGGGAGATGGAAGTGCTGTTTCAACCATGTTTTCTCTTCGGATGTGCTGAACTCTTGGGATTATGATCCAAAGGAGACAAAAGAGGCTTAAATGACTTTCCTTCCCATGTGTGTTGTTCTAACTGTGTACTGATACATGCTTAGCTTTGTTACAAAGAAAGAAGAGATAAATCATTCACCCAAACTGTGGCATCTCCAGCAACAAGAAGATTAAATTGCTTGGATGAGAGGATGCCTGGACTCACCCATGATGTCTTAAAAAAGACTGGAGGAGAATATGCACGTTCAATGAAATGTTTTAAGGTATATAGATTCTTCTTCTTCTTCTTCTTCTTCTTCTTCTTCTTCTTCTTCTTCTTCTTCATTATATTTCTATATTGCCCCATAGCTGAAACTCTCTGGGTGGTTTACGTACTGTTTAATGCAAAAAATGTTTCTCTAGTCCTACATTTCTCTATCTATCGAGCTCTGTATCTTCCTATCAGTCTTGATTGATAAAATGTTCCTCTTGAAAGTGAAGTTTGTTTTCAGAATTCTCCCAGCTATTGGATACAAAGAAAAAGGAAAATAAAAGGATCCCTTCAGCTTCATTTGGTTATGCAGATTTTAAAGTGGTTCCATATATACTTGATACTTCAAAATGCTGAGGGACACTTTGTTATACTGTTTTAGGGTGACCATACGAAAAGGAGAAGAGGGCTCCTGTGTCTTTACCAGTTGTATTAAAAAGGGAATTTCAGCAGGTGTCATTTTTGTATGCATGCAGCACCTCAGGAAATTCTCTTTTCATCACAACAGTTAAAGCTGCAGGAGCCCTGCCCTCTTTTGTATCTGGCCACGCTAGAATAGCTCCTGCAGCTTGGACCGTTGTAATGAAGAGGGAATTTCACCAGGTCCTGCATACATACAAATGACACCTGCTGAAATTCCTCCTCTTTTTCCCTTTTTATTCTTTATTCCTGCTTTAAAATGTTAGGCACTGTCATGAATTGTTCACTGGGTAAAGGAGACTGGAAGTATGTTCAAAAGCCATGTACCTTTTAAAGCCCCTTATACTAGATCTGTTCCACTACCCCTATTACCGTGGTTAGATCCACACTACTGCTTTATAGCAATATTAAAGTGCACCGATAACTGTTGGGAACATTAAATGTTCCATATACAGCTTTCCTAGTGTCATTTCCTGCTTTTTATAGCACAATATCTAACATGCCACAGCAAATGCCATCACCCGGCGCGCCACCCTGGAGCAGGCCGCGAAGCCTGCTGGCAGTAGCAGCCGGCGCTGGATGGGAGCGGACATCCCTGAAAGGTAAGCGCGCCGCTCCGCGCGCCCCCTCCTCCCCTCCGCGCGCCCCCCCCCCCGCTGTCCACTTTCATTGGCGGACGCCTGCTGGCGCCCGCCAATGGAAGCAGCGGTGGGCGCCAGCGGGCGCCCGCCGATCCGCCGATCCATCCGAACCGGATCTGAACCTTTTCGGATCGGTTCGGATTGGATCGTCCAATCCAGCTGTCGGATCGGAAATTGGATAATTTATCCGATTTCCCTCTGGATCGGATTCGGATCGTGGATCGGATCCGATCCAGTGCACATCCCTAGTGCACATCCCTAATGTATACCTATTATTATTCTCCCTACCATCTACATATTCATCTGATCAGCAGAAAAAAAGAGCCTAAATGGGTACATTGCAACCACAGAGGCTGTCCACCTGATCAGGAACCCTGAAAAACCAGGGGTCCTCATTGGATATCCTATGTAGTATCTAGAGATGTGGAAGGGGAATTGCTAGGCCTGGACCCCAACCTGAACTCTTATTCGAATGGCACTCTACAGAACCCTTGCAGGTTTTTTGGTTTCTTTTTTTTTTACATCTATTTTTCTAGAAAGGGGAAAATATTTAAGAGGGAATTGCGCTGCAGAGGAAAGGGTTTATTCTCTCCTCTCATATGTTTTGAATAGTACTTTTTTGCATTGGAGAATCTGGAGCAGAGTACAGAATTAACTACATAATTTATTTCATTTGAGATACTTTGGTAAGGAATGAATTGGCTTTGCCTTCTGTGAAATTGAAATAAATCATTGCAATCATTTCTGACTTTGCATAAATAAATATGAAACAGGGAGTGCAGATTTCACGCAGATATGTGACCCACGGGCCTGGGCCCATTTTTTATTTTATTTTTTGTAATGTTTAACAGCACCCCTGGGTGTGTGGATGTAGGTTTCTCTTTTTACTGTTCCACTGAACATATTGATTTCAGCTAAGGGTCAGGGCTGGTAATTACAAAAAGATGTCCTCCAGCATATATTAGCTTTATATAGTACTTATAAGAATGCTGTTGCACGCAACTGATGAAAACAAAGTTACCCCCAATATAATCACTATGATATTTAATTTTCTTATTAAACATACAGTAGAAATATATTTTTTATTATATATTACACCAGATAGCCATAGTATGTTCAGTCACATTACTTATTCATATGGTTAGTGTTCCCAAACTAAATCACATGTACCAGAGTTAGCATTTAGGTTTTACTATACATGTATGCTTGACATACTATATCAGTCACATAAACAACGATAATTTTCCTGGTTGTTAATGTAACTAATACATGGAGAACAATACTAGTTAATACTGTAACTAATGACGAGTATCCGGTACTTTTTCTCGTTTTGTTAGCTTCATCAGATGTAAACACATGTATTGCACTTTCTGTAAACATAACTGACACATTTAATTTCTTACATAAGCCAACGGACCACATATCCTCCCCAATAGTAGATAGATTAATTGCTTTAAGTCACTCACCCCCACTTAGGCATTCATTTTCCATGGGTATAAATCACATTCAAGGATCATCATACAGTATACATTTTTACTTTCCAGATTCCTAACATAAAAAATAATCAAACCTTAGAATATGAAGCCCCAACACAGTAACACTGTTGGCTATTTAGAATGTGCCTACTGACCTGGCTCCCGAAGAGAAATGCTTGAACTGCTCCTGGGTGTTGGCAGTTACCAGAAGCAGCTGCATCCCTTAGATGCTAATTGCCCAGCCTCAAGATAACATTGACTACTGAATACCATGAGGTTATTTCATGTAGCGGTCAGATCAAAGAAAGGAGGCTAAGTCAAGAGTCTGATTTAACCCTGTAGGTGCCACAGTGTTAAGTTTATGAATCCATCTTGCTTCCAGTTGTAAAAGCTGCTTATCGTAATCAACCCAGTTATATTTATGTGGTAGTACAATGTCAATTACTCAGAATCTAAAGTCATCATACTTATGCTGTTTAGACATAAAGTGTTCAACAAGCAGTGCTTCCTGAACCTGGTATTTCAGTTTAGATCTATGTTCTCCTATCCAAGTACGAATGCAACGGTTGGTCTTGCCCATGTATAGTAATCCACACGGACAGATAATCACATATACAGCCAATTTAGTGGCACAATTAGAAAAGTACCTTAATTAGTAAGACTGGTGACTGATAGGGTCCGCAAACTCCCTGGTTACAAAGGCTAATGAACATACTGTACATCCATGGCACTTATAGTGCCCCCTAGCGGAAACAGCAGACAAAGTGGGTTTAACTAGATCTGTGCTATGTACTAATCTGTCACGTAAGTTATTCGGTCTTTTCCAGCCTATTTCTGGTAATTCAACACATCTAGGGATGTGCTGTACAAAATGCCAATGTTCTCTGATAATACTCTTAATTTGAAAAGCAAGATGCGAATATGGGAAGGCACATGTGAATCTATTGTCGGTGTAAGTAATATTCTCCCTTAATATCTTAATAACTGAGCATGTTGAATCTGTTCAGCTCTTATGATGAATAACTGAAGTGAGGTTAGTGTCTATCCAATAGTTGTTGTCTAAGTTGTGTTTTGGCTTTATGGTAATCCATACTGCTGGAGGAATTCCTCTTCAGACGCAAATATTGACCATATGGTAGATTCCGTCATAGTTGTAGAGTGTGGAAAGATGTGAAATGTAAAAGAGAATTCTTATCAGTAATTTTAGTATATAAACTAACCGTTAATCTATCATTGGACCTATGGACATAAGTATCAAGGAAGGCAATCTTGCTGGTATCTGTGTTAAATGAATATTTTATAGAATCATGAATGGAATTGACCCAGACGAAGAAATCCGAAATGGAATCACTGTCCACAAATAGCAGGAATATGTCGTCAATATAACGTTTATAAAATATGATATCTTAAAAAAAAGGATTAACCAGAGGGTTACAGATTGAGGACTCTTCCAGATGTGTGATGAATAAATTGGCCACACTGGAGGCAAAAGAACTAACCATGGCTACTCCCCTTATCTGTAAATAAAATTGGTCTTTGAATCTAAAGTAATTCTTTTCCAAAACAATGTCTGTCAAATCTAAAAGAAAAGACATCGGAGGAGATGGTTCCTCCCTCCTGTTCAGCAAAGATTCAATTACCATATGTGCTTCCTCATGTGGAATGTTGGTATATAAGGCAGTCACATCCATGGTTACCATAATGGCTCTGGGAGGAATATTCAAACCCTCTATTTTATTAATGAAGTCCTTGGTGTACCTCAAATACGCTGGGATTTCTTGTACAAATGGTCTTAAAAAATGATCAAGATATTGCGAAAGTGGTTCCAGTACGGAATTGGAACCAAACACTATAGGACGTCCTGGAGGTGGAAAACCCACTTTGTGGATTTTAGTAGGGATGTGCACTGGATCGGACCCGATCCACGATCCGAGTCCGGTCCAGTGGGAAATCGGATAAATTATCCGATTTCCGATCCCGCAGCTGGATCGGCCGATCCAATCCGAACCGGTCCGAAAAAGCTCCGAACCGGTTCGGCGGATCGGCGGATCGGCGGGCGCCCACTGGCGCCCACCGCCGCTTCCATTGGCGGGCGCCAGCGGGCGCCCGCCGATGAAAGTGGACAGCGGGGGGGGGGAGGAGGGGGGCACTTACCTTCTCGGCCCGGTGGCTCCCGTCCGGCGCCGGCGCCTACTACTACTAGCAGGCTCCGCGGCCTGCTCTAGGGTGGCGCGCCGGGTGATGTCATCACCCGGCGCGCTACTCTAGAGCAGGCCGCGGAGCCTGCTGGAAGTAGTAGGCGCCGGCGCCGGACGGGAGCCGCCGGGCCGGAAAGGTAAGGAGGGGGTGCGTGGAGGGGAGGAGGGGGCGCGCGGAGGGGGGAGGGGGGCCCTTACCTTTCCGGCCCGGCGGCTCCCGTCCGGCGCCGGCGCCTACTACTCCCAGCAGGCTCCGCGGCCTGCTCTAGGATGGCGCGCCGGGTGATGTCATCACCCGGCGCGCTACTCTAGAGTAGGCCGCGGAGCCTGCTGGAAGTAGTAGGCGCCGGCGCCGGACGGGAGCCGCCGGGCCGGAAAGGTAAGGAGGGGGTGCGTGGAGGGGAGGAGGGGGCGCGCGGAGGGGGGAGGGGGGAGGGGGGCCCTTACCTGCCCGGCCCGGCGGCTCCCGTCCGGCGCCGGCGCCTACTACTACCAGCAGGCTCCGCGGCCTGCTCCAGGGTGGCGCGCCGGGTGATGTCATCACCCGGCGCGCTACTCGAGAGTAGGCCGCGGAGCCCGCTGGTAGTAGCCGCCGGCGCCGGACGGGCCGAGAAGGTAAGTGGCGGGGAAGGGGGCTTACCCCCCCCCGGAGCCGTCCGCTTCTATCCGCTGGCGCCCGCGGGCGCCAGCGGATGGAAGCGGGCGGCCCCAGGGGGGGTAGGGAGCGCGGGGGAGGGGGTTTACCTGCCGGGGCCGTCCACAGCGGACGGCCCTGGGGGGGGGGAGGGAGTTAGGCCCCCCCTTACCCACCCGCCGCCATTTTTTCCTCATAGACTTGCATTGCAATGCAAGTCTATGGGGAAAAAAATGGCGGCCGATCCAAAAATTTACGATTTTTGGGTCGGGATCGGACTCGATCCGGTCCGGGGGGCCTCCGATTTCGTCCGAACCGGTCCGGGACAAAATTGGAGGTCCCGATCCGGGTCCCGATCCGATCCGGGGGGTCCGTGCACACCCCTAGATTTTAGGTAAAGTATAAAAAAACGGTACATGTGGAAATGGATTCTGTAAGAATTGTCTTACTGGTTCTTCTATTATGCCCATCACCCACGCTTCTGTTACAGTAGTCCTGGGCCTGAATATTTCTGAAAAACATTATAAACCATAAAAAGGCCGTAGTGTAGGTCCTGCCCTGACAACTTTGAGGAGAAAAAGCACTCAACATAAATCTTTGCCCATTCTCATGTTCACAGCTCTGGAATCTATTTTAAATATGGAGGAGTAGTAAATAAAAAAAATAAAAAATAAACGAAAGGAATATCTAGTGGATTTGATAGGTGAATTAGAGAAATGCTGTTTAAACTAACTGGTTAACCATTACAAGATGTTGTCTTTTCTGTTCCACAGGCAACATGCAAACAATGAAGGGAAGACAGAGCAATTTTACATCCGTGTCAACTTTTCTGCTTCGGGAATTCTCAGAGGTCCGAGAACTACAGATCTTACACTTCTTTGTGTTCCTAGTACTGTACTTGACAACAATAACAGGGAATCTTCTCATCATTATTACAATTGCCCTTGATCACCATCTACAAACCCCCATGTACTTCTTTCTAATGAATTTGGCCATGCTGGACATTGGGGCAACTTCAGTCATGGTACCGAAATCCATGGCTATGTCCCTCATGAATAACATGACAATTTCTTATTCTGGTTGTGTTGCTCAAGTTTTCTTTTATCTCTTCTTTGGAACAACAGATTTTACCCTCCTAACCATAATGGCGCATGATCGCTATGTTGCTATTTGCAACCCCCTCCAGTATGAAAGAATCATGCACAAAGGAGCCTGCCTTCAGATGGTAGCGATTGGGTGGGTTATTAGTCTGCTTTATGCTACATTACACACTGGTGGCACTTTTAGAATCATCTTCTGTTCCAATATTGTTAATCAATTCTTTTGTGAAATCCCACAGTTATTGAATCTCTCCTGCTCTGACAACTATCTCGTAGAAGTTGGGCTTCTTGTTCTAGGATGCTGTGCAGGACTAGGAGGCTTTATCTACATCATCATAACATACATGCACATATTTGTAGCAGTGCTCAGAATCCCCTCTGTACATGGTCAGAAAAAAGCCCTCTCCACTTGTCTTCCCCACCTTATGGTTGTCTCTTTGTTTACATTCAGTGCAGTCTTTGCCTATGTGAGACCTCCCACTGATCATTCTTCTGACCTGCATATAGGTTTTGCTGTGATGTATGCCATAATTCCTCCCATGCTGAACCCATTCATCTATAGCATGAGAAATAAGGAGATCAAGACCACTTTATGGAAAATGTTAAGTTTTGGGGCTTAACTGTAACTCATAAAATGTTCAAAAGGTGGTATTTAGAATCGTTCTGTAAGTGTTGGATTATATGCTCTTCTGGATGTAAACGATGGTTCCTGCTGTTATTAACCTTGCATAATAAACACGGACATTCCCCATGCTTACCCACATTAGAGTAGGGACAAGGCAATACATGATAGATGCATATATAAGGCTGCTGCCATATGAGCTCAGGGGGCTTGTTTTTCCCCTACTCTGCACAGATGTTGGGCAAGATAAAAAAAATTTGGGGGGGGGGTTAATTTGGTCATATTTTCATGGCAGGTATGTGTGGGAAATGCAGGTATGAGACACCTGTAGGAGGCACCTTCATATTTCCCAAGGCTTGCCACTCCAGGCTGTAGGACCCATGGGAAGATATGGAGCCTATCTACACACGCAGGATAAAACACTTTGAAAACATTTTGAAAACTGTATATGGAGTGTGTCCTGGGCCCCAACAGTTTTCAAAACTGTTATAAACAATTTTAAACCATTTTAAATCAGTAGTGTAGATAGGCTCATGGATTGCCTTTCAGGCTAACATGACCAATCCTCTCCAGTGAGGCTACTGGAACATTGGAAAGACTCCTTGTTCACCTAGTATTGGGCAGCCCTGAGAAGGGGTTATCACAAGTCCACCGCTCTCAAGGGCAAGAGTTACCCAAGTACCTCACAGGCTAGCCACATGATGGGGGTAATTTTAGCTCCCTGAAACAGATGTTCTGATCATGTTTATATTCATTAAATGTGGCCTGTGTTCAACCCATTATTTTTGTGTCCTTTCTCTTTTTTAATGCTTATATTCAGTATTTTGTCACACAGATTGTTTTCCATCTACTCTAGCTTATAGTCCCTCTCTTTCCTCTCTCTCATTCTTTGTTCATCTCCTCACTTCTTTAGTTACACACACCCACACCCACACCAGCATGCTTCAAGGGTAGTTCCATCTGCTGATTCATGACCCATGCACAAATCCACACACTAGTTAAATACTCCCAACATTTGGTGCATTGGGATCATTGCTGCAACAGCAGAAAGGCCTTGCTTCTTGGGACTACTTTCCCATTGAGATGGCAACTGGGACATCTGGTTGTCATTGCAGTGAGTAGCATTTTGACTGTACATTATCTTGGAGTCTAAAACTTTCTGACTATCAATCAGCTTTAAGCATTTCTGAAGTGTGTTACCATTGGATTTCCTCCAATTAAAGAAGTCTCACTGATTGGGTGTCCTGTGTTAGTTTGCTAGCACGTGTGAATGCCAGAGGGAATGGGAATCCACAACGTTAACTCACGTGGTTTATCGTGTCATCTGTCAGGCACTATGGGTTAATTTCCTTGACTAGAGAATCACATGGCAAGAGTGGTCCAGATCGCCACATTTTATTCAAAGATCTGCAAAGGGGGTAGTTCCTATGTGACCATCTACTTTATGGCCTCTCCTAGGCCAATCTAGGATCGGGCAATCCATTCTATGCCATGGAGCGGCGCCTGCCATCTCATCACTCCACAGGCTCCCCATTTGGGTAGAGAGGCCTTCCGGTGTCCGTGCTGCTCGTGCCACATGGCTCCGAGTAGGTGAGTAGGGTTGGCCTCAAAGGTAAGCCTTGGCCCACCAAAAGGTGGCACAAAGCTCCCCGCCAGGGGCTTCGAGCACTACCCATCACCCCCAAAGGTGCCTGAGAATGCTCACCAATGTTTTCCCACTCTAGATGCCCGCACCTAACTGCCACAGGGGGTTGACAAGCATCCGCTTAGTCGCTCCCCACCCCACTACATAAGATAAGCTCGGACAAGCTTATCAGACAGGTGCACTCCGTCCCGCCTGAACAGCTCCCTCAGAGTTCGCAAGATCAGGGGCTGTTTAATGCTAATATCCCCATGCTTAATAAGGTCTTTGTAGATTTCAATGTTCACTCTCCGCTGTGAACATTCCAAGGCCAGGGGATCTCCCCCTTCCCTCCACGTGCACCGAGGGAGCATACAGGACCAGATGATCCTAACACCAGGCCACGCCATGTGAATTCTCTGAAAATCTGCCCTTGCTCGCAATACCAGGGCTTTGCCCTTCATCAGCCCAATATCATTGCTCCCCAAATGGATGAGCAATATCTGCGGGGTTACCAACACCACCTGCTGATGGAATAACAGGGAGATCAGACTCTCCCACCGCATACTACGTCTGCCCAGCCACTGGATAGAAGCATGCTGGTGCAGTCCGAGCTGTGCTCCAAGGCTTGACCTGGCTGCCCGTCTGCCAGCCCAAAAGACCATACTATGGCCGCAGATGATAACACTTATCAGGGTGTACCCCAGCCAATGATCTAGAATTAAACATGGGAATGTTACACGTTATCCCAACAATTCCTCATTTAGGCAACTGTCTTACATAAGCCCTGAAGGCTCTTGAACGCCACCGACCCACTGACTGAATCCTGCACTGATTCAAAATGAATGGGTACCAAACTGAGCCTTCTGTAAGCCCAAGGTGGTCAGAGCCCGTTTAGTAACAGACCAGAACTGGTATTTCGTCAGTGGGAGGGTGTCCTGGTGGCAAAACAATACCCCAGGGGAACTGCCTCGCCAAGTCATAAATTGCTGGATCACTGTCACTGGGCACAGCTCTTGTCGTGGGGCTGCATACAATTTTAAATCTAGGCCCTTTCCAAGCTGATCTGTTTTGGAGCGCCTAAGCACAATATGCACTTCGCTCCTTCCTATGTGTATATCAGCCAATTGAAGTGCCCTACCGGACCAATCATTCTTGGACGACGGCACTAGCTCAGATATTCGAAAAGCACCAAAAATGCCGTTAAAGCTGCTGCATGAAATAAAATAGCTTCATACTTAGTTTGACACAGGGAGGTCCATAACTCTCTCAAACCCAGCAAAATATCTGCTGAGAGCGGCAATCGCTATCCGCCATCTTTGGGGAAGCTCTGCTCCAACCGCACAGCATGCGCCTATCTCTAAAATCGTTCGTGGAATCCTCCACCCCTCTCAGTTTTGACCAAAAAGCCAGAGCCGCCAATTTCCCACTTATGGTGCGTGATGTTAGGCCCTTCTTGCGGGCGTAAACGCAAAATTGCAAGATGTGCTCCACAGGTATTGGCCATGAAGCTTAGCTGTTGTACAGAATTCTGAAAATTCCCTACCTGCCTTGTGATACACAGTCCTGATGCTTGGCATCACGGACTGCCACATTGCCCACTCTACCTCATCTCTCCAATGTTCCAGAGAGCTGCTGGCATCTCTTATGGTATCTGCTGTGCCCAGGGAGTCAGTTCCTGAAACCGCATTACCTGGTGACGCGATAAGGCATCAGCAATGTCATTGTTTAGGCCAGGTATATGTCTGGCCCTGAACAATATATTATGTCGTAAGCAGTGCAATGTGAAAACACGTACTAACTCCATTACTCTCGGGTTGTGTGAAGAGAGTGTAGTAATCACCTGTACTGTGGCTTGATTGTCGCACTAGAATTGCACAGTGGTGTTTTAAAATTCTGGCGCCCAAATGTGTACGGCCACACATATTGGAAAGAATTCTAGAAAGGTGAGGTCCCTACATGTGCCTGACGCTTTCTACTCTGCAGGCCATTACTCTGTGCACCAACGGTCCTGCCAGCTCACTCCAAAACCCCATGAACCAGATGCATCTGAATGGATTTGCAACTTAGCTTCCAAAAGCATATCTCGTCTCCAGAAGGAGACGCTATTGAAATCCTGCAAGAATCCCAGCCATGCCTGAATGTCCACCTGCATGGGCTTAGTCACCCACACTCTGTGATGCGGATGCCCCCTCCCCACCCGTCCAGAGCACATGAGATGGAACAGACCATTGATAAAGCTCTATCTATGTAGTATTGGCCCTGGAAACAAAAACCCAGCAGGTTGAAGTCCTCCAGGTTAATGGGCAACAGGTGAAACATGGCCTTAATGTCACATTTCCCCATCAGAGCCCCATGACCATTGCTACGTACCATTGCAACCGCAGAGTCACTTCCCCCACAGGTAAGAGCTTTGCCCGGGTGGATGCCCTCCACCCCAAACTTTGGGACGACAAGTCCCTGCTGCCTCCTCGCCAGCTCCTGCTTGTCCGCGCGTGACGAGCCAAAAGCAAGAAGCTCGGAAGAGGAGGAGGGCAGTCCACTTCGCTTATTTATGTAGCGACTGCCCTCCTCCCTCTCCCAATGGCACCAAACCTTGCAGCCAATGGGCTGCAGCCACGCTCTGTCTCCCTCGCTGCCCTCCGCAATTAGCCCCCCCCTGCCCAGGCTTCGCCGGGTGAGGGGATGAGGCATTTGCGGTTGTTTCCAGATGAGGCTTGTATTATGCAACTGGTCTGCCTTGTTCACAGAATTCTACCATTGATCCAGAGGGTTGTTGTCTTCCATGTGTAACCCTCCTGCATTTTACCATTGTTCCTTGCACCTCTTTTTCTTCTTCTTCTTCTTCTTCTTCTTCTTCTTCTTCTTCTTCTTCTTCTTCTTCTTCTTCTTCTTGCAGAAAATCCATTAAGGAGAGCAGGACAGAATAGCTGCACAATGTCTTTTGATTCACGGTACCAGGAGCTGTCCATATGGAAGCATCCTTTCTCCATGAGCAGTATTCTCACATAATTTCAGACTCCAGAACACTGACCAACTTATAGAAGTATGAGGGGTATAAACACAACCAGAAGTACCCCAAGGCTTGCAGAAGTAAAAACAATGTCAGCAACAACAAAACATGAGAGAGGGCTTTTTCTGTTGTGGCACCTTGGTTGTGGAATACCCTACCCTTGGAGGTCTGACTGGCACCGATGCTGGCTTCATTTCAGGGCCATGTTAAAACATGTCTCTTAATTAGAGACATTGAGGGTGAAATTATCCATGGTTACACATAGATTTAATTGTTTTAAATTGTTTTATTCCTGTTAAAAAATTCTATTGGTTTTAATTTGTTAATGATTGAATATGTTTTTAGCTGTGTATATTATTTATGTTTACAGTGTTCTGATTTTATCTCTATGCCACCCTGAGATCCCAGTGATATAGGGAGGAATACAAATGTATAAATAAATAAATATTGGGAATTGTGAGAATTTAAAAATGGCATGCAGCTCACAATCAGCACCTTATTGGATTGGGCCAAACTGGATGAGACCTTTCTGATGGCTGCATCAAAATGGGATCCTGGTTAGATTGGGTCCTTCCTAACTCTCCTGAAGTAGTGAGGGCACTGGGCAAAGATTAGCATGTGTGCAGAGCAGTGATCAGTGAAACAAGCCTCTTCATGATGTGTATTGCTCATGCTCAGATCAAGGATGTGCTGAAGCATAGAGACCTGATATCTGGATTATTTCCAGATGTCCAATTGACGTCTAAAAATTAAGGCTAGGTTTTCTGAAAAAAATCCACTCTGTTTTGCCAGGGAAGGGGATCCCTATCCCTCAATCTCCATTTGGAAGTAGCATTTTTTTGGGAGGGGAATTCTCTCAGACTAGTCAAATGATTCTCTGGCTAGTTTATATAAAATAAGCCTTCAGGATCAAATCTCATATCTCATGCTGTCTTCTATTCCCATCCTTTCATATATAAATATTGTATTTTGGTCCCATTCCCCCAAACCCCATATTCTGACACCATGACATTAAACCAATTGCTGACGTACTTTTATATATTCACACACAAAAATCCTCCAAGGGAATGCTAGCAATGGTTTTCACTCACAAAGTGTGATGGTTTTACAAGTATTAAGAAACTTGTGACAAGTCCTAATTATCTGCTTAAATTTGTTACAAAAGTAAAAAAAAAAGACATTGCATTGGGGCAGGAGTTTCAACAATGTTTTCTGATCAGGCATTCTGGACTCTTAGGACTAAGAAGCCCAAATAGGCTTAAATTATTTTCATTCCCATGCAAGCAGTAATGAACAGTTGCTCAAAACTGTGTCCCTATTATCTTTACATATGAAGTATGTGTAATGTAATTGCTACCAGAAGTGTCATGCCCCCACTGGAGGGATCTTCCTTTTCTTCTGGGGGACTAGAACTCCCTGTGAGAGATGCAGCCATAGAGCCACCTGTGTTAAAAGACATGGGGGAGACTGGGATCTCAGGGGAGAGCACTAAGAGTCTGCCCTTGCCAGAAGAGAGGAGTTCTGCTTCAGAGACGGAGGCTGAGTGTCCACCTAGTCCAGAGGGTGCTGTCCCCTTAAGGGAAAGATAAGTAGGGCTCCTTTGAGATGAAGGACCCAACCCAGAAGAAGAACTCCTTAGGAGCAAGTATTGTATTACAGCAGCTGAGCTGTGGGTTGGTCTCAGGAAGCCCTGGAAATATAAGCCTGCATTTTCTATCTGGACTTTGCTGAAAACAACTTGGGTTTTCAGTCTCGACTTCTTGTATCCTGACTGTAACTCATGTTTGGACCTCTGTATGATTGACCTTTGACTTCTGACTGATTCTGCCTCTGGATTCCAATTATGCTTACTTGGTATCCCATGTGCCTGACCTTGGATGTTCCCCTGAAAATCCTTGTTTGCCGGTAAAAATGCTGCTTCACTTTTGGCTTGCTTAACTATGTGCATGTTTACAAAGCAAGGGAACGCAACCTAACGAACTGGAGCAGGACAAGTTGACTGAAAATGCTTGGATATGTATGCATGCATGTGCTCACCACAGACACATCATGCATTCTAAGAAGCTGGATGGGAATTTGAATCTTAGAATGCAAGTGTTTATTTCATTTTTTTTAAAAAAATCAAACACATTGGAGTAACATTTATTGTTTACTAAGGCTCTTTCTACACCCAAGGGTAAAGAGGGAGGGGGGAGGATCATGGACTTACCTGCTTCCGCGATCCCCCCCAGCATCCTAATGGAGTGTGACATCCCAGAAGGAAAGAGGGATGTTGTGCCCATCACACCCACCATTTTTTAAAAACAATGCTGGAGCCGGGAGCGCAATTGCGCTCCAGCAAAATGTAAGTAACCCCCCCAAAATGCCCTGACCCCACTCCACCTCTTGATGTCCCTGGACTCCCCCCAGCCCAGGTCCTTCCCTCTAAAAATCCCCACTACTAGTGGAGAGAAGGGGAGACGCTAGGACAGGCACTCACACCATCCGTGGTCTTCAGGATTGTCCCGGGACTGTGGGTAAAGTGGAGGGGTCATCCCTGCATGATCCCAGGCTCCTCTGTGTATCATTTGGATGAACAGGGACTACCCAGGGATGACCCTGGGAAAAAAGGTTGGTGTAGACATGGCCTAAGATAGTGTATTAGGATGACCATATGGAAAGGAGGGCAGGGTTCCTGCCATTGTGATGAAGAGGGAATTTCACCAAGTGCTGCATGCAGAGAAATAACACCTGCTGACATTCCTTTTTCCATGCAACTGTTAAAGATACAGGAGCCCTATCCTCCTTTCCATATGGTCACCTTATAGTGTATTCCAGAGTTGTTATTCTACATTTTTTCTTTCCTCTGCTATCTGTCTGTCTATCTATTTGTCTGTCTATTCTTTTTTATGTATACATGGTTCCTCTTGGAAGTCCAATTTATTGTCAGAATTCTCACTGAATGTAATGAGTAGAATAAAATAACCATTTCAGTTTACTTTGAGCCTATCTACACTACTGCTTTAAAACAGTTTATAACAGTTTTAAACCGGTTAATAACCGTTATTGACCGGTTTAAAACTGTTATAAACCGTTTAAAAGCAGTAGTGTAGATAGTCTCTTTGGTTACACATCTGCTAAGACATTTACAAAATGCTGCAAGAGCCATCACTGCAATGTTTGACTTAAATGGATGATGGCCATCTGGTATGGTATATTCCAAATGAAGAACATAAATAATCATTGTACTAGATGAATGAATGCAGACATTATTCTATCCAGCCAAAGCCCTGTAAATAACAGGGCATTTGCTGGATGAGTGTAATATGGAACATACTTCCCTCCACATACCAGTCATCAAAAGAAAAAGGGTGTTCTTGAGTAAGTTCACTTCTATAATACTGAAGTCACTTAAGCAGTGTCCTACAGGGTTATCCAGCTGTAGTGACATTTACACAAGCTGTGTGTGGTGTTGTATTCCATGGGGAAAGTGCACATAAGAATAGTACCAGCTCTTGCCTTTTTCCTCCCACAGGAAGCATGCAAATAATGGAAGAAAAAATGAGCAATCTTACCTCCATGTCCACTTTTTTGCTGCTGGAATTCTCAAGTATCCGAGAACTACAGATCTTGCACTTCTTGGTGTTCCTATCCTTATACCTCACTGCACTAACAGGGAATCTTCTCATTCTGATTACAGTTGCTCTTGATCACCACCTACACAACCCCATGTACTTCTTCCTAATCAATTTGGCCCTTCTGGACATTGGCACAATTTCAGTCATGGTTCCCAAATCCATGGCTATGTCCCTCATGAATAACAGAGCAATTTCTTACTCTGAATGCGTTGCTCAAGTTTTCTTTTATCTCTTCTTTGGATCATCTGATGTTATTGTCCTGACTATAATGGCTCATGATCGCTATGTTGCTATTTGCAACCCTCTCCATTATGAGAGAATCATGCACAAAGGAGCCTGTCTTCAGATGGTAGCCATTGGGTGGACGGTTAGTCTTCTTTATGCCATATTACATACTGGTGGCACGTTTGCAATTACGTTCTGCTCTAATATTGTCAAGCAGTTCTTCTGTGAAATCCCACAGTTATTAAAGCTCTCCTGTTCTGACATTTACCTTGTGGAAGTTGTGCTTCTTGTATTAAGCTCTAGTATAGCAATAGGCTGCTTTATCTTCATCATCATAACTTATGTGCAGATCTTTGCTGCTGTACTCAGAATCCCCTCTGCACATGGTAAACAAAAAGCTCTCTCCACTTGTATTCCCCATCTCATTGTTGTCTCTGTGTTTATATTCAGTGAAGCCTTTGCCTATGCACGGCCTCCCACTGATGATTCTCCTGTCCTGGATATAGCTTTTGCTGTGATATATGCCATAATTTCTCCTACGGTGAATCCATTCATCTATAGCATGAGAAACAAAGAGATCAAAGCTGCTTTGTCAAAAATGTTAAGATTGAGCTCCTTATTCTTAAACCATCTATAGAGTTGCGGTGTAAGAATACAATTGTCTGACCTTTTGAATGTGAATGTTTGTCACTTCAGTGTTTGACTTTGTGCTACAAACGTTTTGTTTTCAGTATCATAGTTGTGTTCAGATTGATATATTGATTTTACATAAGTTTAAACAAGCCAATAACCAAGTTCTCTGGGCTGTGTAAAATACATTAAAAACAAAATATGTACAATAAAACCATTAGTAAAAGTTACAAATAATAGGACCTCTTCAAACTCTTTGTGTGCAAACAAATTGGGTGGGTGGGGGGCATTTCACTGGTTTTCTGCAGGAGGAGGAGATATGCTCCAACAGTTTCATGGATGTTGGACTTTCCATTAGCAGTGGCTTTTCCACATCTTCTTTCTCTTTTCTGAAGTGTTTTTATTATTATTATTATTATTATTATTATTATTGTTATTATTTGGACTGCCACATAAGTGGCAAGAGCAGCATGTGCCTTTGCAGCCTGGGCACCATATTGATTCCTGTACAATGCCCATACCTAGCATAATTTTGGTTTATTGTGTGGCTGTACATGGGTATTGAATGTGTGTGTAGTGTGTGTGTGTGTGTGTGCATGTGAGAGTGGGCATCCACCACAAAAATAACGGTGGAGAAGATTCTAAATATCTATTCTAAATAGGACTTAAACTTGGATCTAACTCAATATGAAGTATATCACCTTCATAAAGGTGGGCAATGGTTACTAGTTAACAGTAATTATCTTTCTTTTTTGTAAAAAACAAAAAAAACAAATCAACAACTTCAAATCAATAAATTTGAAATGGAACTCAGGAATAGGAGTTGATGTATCAGCACTCACACGCACAGTGTTGGACAAAAAGAGGTGGAGGAAGATGCTGCATTGTCTAGAATTCACCAAGACACTGACTGTAGTGTTCCATATTGTTGAATGTCCAGAATATTTATGAAGGGACAAGTGGGAGAATAATTTCTGTAGCTAATGCTTAAATCTCTCTAAGTCCTCAGGCCTTCTCAGTGATACAGCAGAGCAAGAAACCTAAAGCAACAGGGCTTACTAAAATAAAATTAACCAATATCCCGTTCCTGTTGGTTAAGCATCAAATATGAAGAGGGAAATGACCTATCATAGTTCACATCTGTGTGCACATCATACAATGACTCCTAGATCCAAGGACAATACCAGTTCCACTGAGTTCTGCTGGTCAGGGCAAGTGGGTGGAGATCCGGCTGCCAGCCTCCTCACACCTGCCAGCCCACAGCTACCACCACATCCTCAACTGTCAGCTGCTGTAACTAGTTGCAAAGAAGCAGACTGGTAGCCACCCTTGCTGCAGTGTCTTCCTGCCAGTTCTATCTCTTCTGTCCATCTCTCCACCAACTTCTGCTCTTCTTCCCTTGCTCCACCTCCTTTTACTCCTGCCCCCAAATTAACACATAAAACTGTGCACAATCCAATATTGTGTAGAATTTTAGGACATGCTTTGAGCTTGCCACCACACATATGGGCAGACTGCATATATTTGTAAAATGAAAACAAATGCACTGATTAATACGGCAAAGTGTGTGTGTGTGTGGGGGGAATGCACTCCCTATTTATAAAAAGAAACTTTCATCTTGCAACTGGCCCATAACAACAACAAAACAAGTTTGAACAAGTTTGTTCCATCAATGAAACCAGTCCTCAGGCCTTCTAAGTGATACACCAGCATAAGAAACCTAAAACGACAGGGCGTACTGAAATATTGCACACACTGGTAACTTCGAGGATCGACTTCTGCAATGTGCTGTACATAGGGCTACCTTTGTGCCTAGTCCGGAAACAATTAGTTCAAAATATGGCAGCCAGATTGGTCACCAATACACCTACAGGTGACCATATTACACCAATTTTAAAATCACTTCACTGGCTGCCAATTAATTTCCAGGCAAAGTATAAAGTGTTGGTTATTACCTTTAAAGCCCTAAATGGTTTGGGTCCTGGTTACCTGCAGGATTGCCTTCTCCCATACAATCTCCCACACACACTCAGGTCCTCTGGGAAGAACTTACTCCAGTCAGGCTAGCAACTGTTACCCAGAGGACCTTGTCTTCTGCTGCTCCCAGATTGTGGAATGGCCTGCTGGGAGAGACTCGCCAACTTAACAGTCTTCCAGAATTTAAGAAAGCCACAAAGGCTGATCTCTTCTGACAGGCCTACCCAGTTGAATTTTAAGATGCCTTTTAATAATGTATTAGTTTTATATGTTTTAAATAATTCACTAGTTTTATAAGTTTTAATCTGTTTTATGTATTTTATGCTGTTTTGTATTTAATGTTGTTTCCTGCCTCGATCCAGAGGGAGAGGCAGGTAAGAAATAAATTATTATTATTATTATTATTATTATTATGAGCTAATGTTCCATTCCTGCTGGTTATGCAGCAAATATACAGCCGATCTGCATGCACATCATACAATGGCTGCTGGATCCAATGATGAAGATGCATCAACCACATCACACCATATGAACTGCTTCTTTGACATGTCATATTATCTAATATTCCCTTTCTTATTTGCTTGCTATCTATGATTGCTTCAGTGAACTAATTTCAAACATTCAGCTGTGAGGAACTGAGGAAATGAGATGCCAAATGAACCAAATGTAAAGCTATGTAAAAGTGGCCAGTGTGAATGCAAAGACAAATTGCATTTCCAGTCTGGCTGATCATATTAATTTAATTAACCCAAGGATTCCTCTAAATGGGCAATTTATTGCATGCTCATGCTACTCACAAAAGTTTATGGTTTTTTACACAACATGAATGACCAAGACGTCTCCCACGGTATCCGTTAGAAATTCCACCATGAAAAGAACTATTTCTGCCACTAGATGGTGCTTTCTCAATGGAAGTGAATGGAGCATGCTTACAGGGGAAGTATTCAATTCAAACCACGTGGTCGTCCCTCTCCACATCTGTATTGCTGCCCATAACAATCATGCCAAAAAGCAGGAAGCACAAATACCTCAGATAAGCAATGTGATTTCCCCTTAATGTAAAGATTTTATTTATTTATTATTAATTAATTAATTAATTTTATTCCATTTATATACTGCCCCATAGCCGAAACTCTCTGGGTGGTTTACAAAAATTTAAAAAAATTGAACAATTAAAACACCAATATACAAAATTTAAAAGCATAAAGCATAAAAACAATTAGATGCCCTAATTACCCTTCATATAGTAATTAATTCTGTAGTGCTTTAAACACCAACATTGAAGTAAGTTCATTGAACTCAGTGGAACTCAATAGACACAGGATCAGACTGTATGAAATATTTGTGGAGTGACCTATGATTGCTTTCAACTGAGGTTTTCACTCTGCAATTAATCTGCTTCATTCATAGAATTCTATGGGTGATCCAGAGTTTGTTCTCCACCATTTTTAACTTTCCCACATTTTCTCACTGATTCTTCCATTCCTTTCTTCTTCATTCTTACTGTAGATAATCCAGTAAGAAGAGGACAGAATAGCTGCACAATGCCTCTTGATTCATAGTGTTAGGACCCATCCATCCAAAAGCACCCTGTCTCCATGAGCTGTATCTCCCAAATTGTCAGACTCCATTTTTGTACTTGATTGAAGTTGGGCTTCTTGTGCTTGGTTTTAACATGTCATTAGGCTGTTTCATTTTTAATATTGTAACATATGTACTAGTGGTGTGCAATGGATTGGGGCCGGATCCACGATCCAGACCCGATCCAGGGCAAATCGGATAAAATTATCCGATCTGATCCCCAGCACCTGTATCGGCCGATCCAATCCAAAAAGGACCCGATCCGGATCGTGTTGGATCGAAGAATCGGACCCCCTTCCCCCACTCATGCCCCTCACCTGCCGGGGCCGTTTGTAGACGGCCCCGGCAGGTAAGGAGCGTGAATGCAGGGAGGGGGGTTACCTGCTGGGGCTGTCCTAGTGCTCAGTAGATCTACGCAGTTAAAGGCGGCGAACAGCCCCGCAGGTAAGGAGGATCACAAGGGGGAGGAGGGAGGGGGCTCCCACTTACCTGCCGGGGCCATCCGCTGCTGTCCGCTGGAGCCCACGGGAGCCAGCAAACGACAGCGGACGGCCCCGGCAACTAAGGAGTGCGAAGGGGAGGAGGGGGCTTATCGGCCCCTTCCAGGCAGATCGGATTGGATTTATTCAGAAAAACCTCCCTACTGTAGGTCGTGGCAGAAAATTCAACATCTTCTAAATGCCTTCTGGAAACACACTGGTTCACCCAGGCTGGGCTGTAAGTAAATTAATTATGCTGCTGAACTGCACAAACATGATAACTGGACTATTTTCTGGATGTCAACTTGGAATCTAACAATTATGTCTGGGTTTTTCTGAATAAATCCAATCCAATCTGCCTGAAAGAGGCCGTTATTTATACCCATTTCTCCATTATCATTTGGAAGCACAGCATTTTCTTGGAATGCTTTCAGACCAGTAAAATGGCTCTTTTGATATCTCAGTATGGGGGAATCTACACTATAGGTTTGTTACATTTTTAAAAGGTTATGACTACTGTTTGGGCCATATGACACACTTACTGTAATGTTTTAAACACGTCGTAAATTTTAATGACCCAATGTGTTTTGTTCCGTTTTTTAAATTGAAAAATCATAGTAAATTGAATAATATGTCTTTCCTTACCATCTTATAGTCTCTGCTTTCAAACATCTTATATCCAATCACAGAAGTGTGGGGTGTGGCATTCGTTCCTGGCTGCCAAATGCTTTCTATTGCCGTGGGATTCCCTTGTGGCTGCTGTACGTGAATGAATGCGAGGGAAAGGAAGGGGGTTTAGGAGGAAGTGGGCATGTAATCTACAGTGAGAGGAAGGAACATAACATAAAGAAATTAAGAGAAGCGACAGTGAGACCTAATTATATGCAGAAAAGACGGTAAAACTTATTTACTAAAACAGAAGTATAAGATAATGTGTCCTAAGACGTTTTAAAACTATGGAATTAAGTACGTTAAAATTAACATTTTAAAATGTAAGAAGCACACATGTAGATAGATTCCCCCCTAACATGACCTTTCTGGATCAAATTTTATATAATAATAATAATAATAATAATAATAATAATTAATAATGATGTGCTCGCTTTATTAAATGCTCTATTCCATTCCCATCCTTTCATGTGAGGGTACTATGGTTTGGGGTTTCCTGAGACATTGACCTTAAATCATTTGAGACAATACTTTGATATATCAACAATCACATAATCCCTTTGAGAGAATTCTAGACATGGATTTCAGTCACGACTTAAAATATTTTTTATGTATTCAGAAACATGTGGCATGTGCTAATTATCAGTTTTGGTTTGTTGTAAAAGTGGGAAACAACATTGTGTATGTGTGTGTGAGTGTGTGAAATTTCAGCAATGCTTTCTAATCAGGTGTGCTGGACTCTTGGGAGTAAGATCCCAAGAAGCCCAAAGAGGCTTAAATGGTTCTCCTTCCCATGAATGATATAACTATCAGTTGCTGCAAAATCGAGTCCCCATTATATTTGCATATGAAGTGTTGGTAATATTAATGTTCCCATTATGTGGAAATTGCCTCCAGAAGATTGAAAGTGCTTGAATGAGAGGGTAGTTGGACTTGCTCACCCTAGACATATCATGCCCTATAGGAAGCTGCAAGGAAAGGTACATCTTGCCCTTCAAGTGTATATTTAAGAAATATTTTAAGCCTTTGGGTAAGCTTTATTGTCTTTCTATCTCTCTCTCTATCTAGCCATCCTATATATCGATCCTATATATCACTATATATTGTGTTCAATAAAACTGTGCATAGTATTGCAATCTAAATCTATCTCCTATCTATCTATCTATCTATCTATCTATCTATCTATCATCTATCTATCTATCTATCTATCTATCTATCTATCTATCATATATCTATCTATCTATCTATCTATCTATCTATCTATCTATCTATCATCTATCTGTCACTTTGATTTGTAAATAGTTCTTCATGGAAGTGCATTTTGTTGTCAGAGTTTTCCCAGTTACTGATCCCAACGAGTAGAATAATACAATCATTTCAGTTTAATTGGATTTAGTGGATATGTGAAGAGATTATATGTATATTGATACTGGAAACTAGGTACTTTTATTTGGCCAGTTGTGCTACTTAGAATTTATCATATAGTTTGCTTTGATATGCTGCTTGTCTCACCTCCCCCATGCAATACTTTGGAGAGAAAGACTCTTCAGCTCAGCCTAGTACACTGTTTTGTAGCTTTGCAATCACCTTCTATTCCAATATTGTCAAGCATATCCTATGTAAAGTCCCATGGTCATTAAAGCTCTCCTGCTCTAGTATTTACCTAGTTGAAATTCGGGTTCTTGGACAAGTGGTTTGTGGAAGAGTGAGGGTAAGAGGTGAGCAGGGGTTTTAAATTTTCATGGTGTAGAATAATAATGACGGGTTTGCCATTAGAGTCATAATTTCTTTAGACCCATTTCTATTGTTTCCTTTTTTCCAAGTACCTGTGATGCCTTGTTTCTGGAATTTTTGTACATCTGATAATTGTTGTTCCCTCCACTCTCTTCTGCTAAATTATTTTCCCTCCACAACCCAGGTTTTCATCCATGATGCCTGCCTTAAGCTCTTCCACATGACTTTTATGAACTGTTGCATTGGATAAGATGATACAATGTGAAGGAAAAAAGCATCAAACGATCGAAGCGGCAGGGACAGACAAACTCTGGTGCTGAAGAGCTATGAAGACTTTAATAGTATAAAAAAGCTCTTGAAATTATAAAAATCAATTTCCAAACAAGCCCAACATTTCGGATTGTATAAATCCTTCATCAGGAACTGTGAAAACTGAAAGGCTGCCAAAGGCAGCTAAACTGTGAGGAATTCCAAGTTTTTTCTTGGCGTCCTGTAAAGTCGCTGCATTTGTAGAATAGATGTGTGGGGAGCTATTCTACAAACGCAGCAACTTTACAGGACGCCAAGAAAGAACTTGGAATTTCTCACAGTTTAGCAGCTGTTGGCAGCCTTTCAGTTTTCACAGCTCCTGATGAAGGATTTCTACAATCCGAAATGTTGGGCTTGTTTGGAAATTGATTTTTATAATTTCAAGAGCTTTTTCATACTATTAAAGTCTTTATAGCTCTTCAGCACCAGAGTTTGTCTCTCTCTGCCACTTTGCATTGGATAAGAAGACAAGATTAATGTAGTGCAATGTAGGCAAATATTGCTATCCAGTCTGCTGGTTGTTGGGTGTTTTTAGGGAAATGCAGTTCAGGAAGGCCATGAAGTTAAACGTTTTATTGCTACCCAAAGAAATGAAGAGGAAGGAACAAAGAGAGAGAGAGAGAGAGAGAGCTATTTAGGCTGCAATTCTATGTACACTAAGTCTTATTGAACACAATAGGACTCCCCCACACTCTAAACAGACATGCATAGAATGGTATTCTAAGGCTGGAATCCTGTTCACACTTGCTTGGGAGTAAGCCTCATTGAGCTCAACAGAAGTTACTTCTGAGTTGACATGCATAGGACTGTGCTGTTATTAACGTTTCTTGGAGCTGATGATCATGCAGAAGATGGAGGCATATAGGTGGGGCAAATGAGAAGCAAGATGATATCATATATATATAGATAGATGATAGATTCTTTTTGATGTTAGTTATAGGAGATAGGATGAGTCTTCAGGATTTAGCTCTGTCCCCAGATTCTCTATAACATAAATTTCCAGGTGGGGTGATGCATGTATTTTCTGTCTGTGGCACATGGATGTAAATGTATGCACATAATAAAGGACTATGCAATGCACAGCTAGCCAAAAGAAGCCTCCCGAACATGTAAAATGAACTGTTAGTAATATAATGTTAGGCAATTTTATTTTTTGAATATATTTTCTCTCTGTCTCTCTCTCCCTTATTGTTTTTATGTTCTGCTTTTCTTCCAGAAGCTAAAGATCTCATCTTGATGCTCTCGCACCTGGGCACTGAGCATAGCCTGCCTCTCATTGCCACTGTTCAGTACCAAAGCCACAGCTACTCAGCTGCCAGTGCCCTCTCTAGCAGCAGCCTTCGCCACTGCTTCCAGCCCAACCCAGCCCAGCCCAGAGCCCAAGCCACCACCATCATCCTCACCCTCAGTGCCTCACAACAACCCTGTGAGATTGGTTAAGCGAAGAGGTAGTAGCTTGGCATTTGCTGGTTTCCCTACAGTGATGCCCCCTTTGAGTCCTTTATACTGGAATGATTCCAATATTTCCCTCCTCTCATATGTCAACTGAATGTGTGTGTATAGCAGGATGTGTGTTCAATGTCATGAAAACAAGTGAACTGACTTGTGTGCGGCTTTATGCAAGTAGGCTCTCCATGGGATCAAAAATTCTGCATGATTGGCTTTCCAAATTGGATGGAGCTGACATGCAGAGAACTGTAGGCATAGACACTCCACTTTTTGACATTCGAATGAATGGGTAGAGATTGGGGGAAGGACTGGTGGGAACAGTTCTACTTCTTCCTGTATGCACTTGTCTTTCACAGAACAGAAGGAACAGGGAATACAATCATTACAACTTTGAGGAGAGGAAAAGATTTTGCAACCAAATATGTGGTGAATTGGATTGGTAAATTAGACAGATCTTATTTAAAGTAATTGGTTAATCAATATTTCTAGATTCACATCTCTTGCCTTTTACCCACCACAGGTAGCCTGCAAATAATGGAAGAAAAAATGAGCAATCATACTTCCATGTCCACTTTTTTGTTGCTGGAATTCTCAAGTATCCGAGAACTACAGATCTTGCACTTCTTTGTGTTCCTATCCTTATACCTCACTGCGCTAACAGGGAATCTTCTCATTATCATTACAGTTGCTTTTGATCACCACCTACACACCCCCATGTACTTCTTCCTGATCAATTTGGCCCTGCTGGACGTTGGCACAATTTCAGTCATGGTACCGAAATCCATGGCAATGTCCCTCATGAATAACAGAGCAATTTCTTACTCTGAATGTGTTGCTCAAGTTTTCTTTTATCTCTTCTTTGGATCATCTGATGTTATTGTCCTGACTATAATGGCTCATGATCGCTATGTTGCTATTTGCAACCCTCTCCATTATGAGAGAATCATGCACAAAGGAGCCTGTCTTCAGATGGTAGCCATTGGGTGGACGGTTAGTCTTCTTTATGCCATATTACATACTGGTGGCACGTTTGCAATTACGTTCTGCTCTAATATTGTCAAGCAGTTCTTCTGTGAAATCCCACAGTTATTAAAGCTCTCCTGCTCTGACATTTACCTCATTGAAGTTGGGCTGCTTGTACTAGGCTGTAGTGCAGCACTAGGATGCTTTATTTTCATCTTCATAACTTATGTGCAGATCTTTGCTGCTGTACTCAGAATCCCCTCTGCACACGGTAAACAAAAAGCTCTCTCCACTTGTATTCCCCATCTCATTGTTGTCTCTGTGTTTATATGCAGTGCATCCTTTGCCTATATACGGCCTCCCACTGATGATTCTCCTGTCCTGGATATAGCTTTTGCCGTGATATATGCCATAATTTCTCCTACGGTGAATCCATTCATCTATAGCATGAGAAACAAAGAGATCAAAGCTGCATTGTTAAAAATGTTAAGATTTAAGTCTTCACTCTTAAACCATCTATAGAGTTGCGGTATAAGAATACAATTGTCTGATCTTTTGAATGTGAATGTTTGTCACTTCAGTGTTTGACTTTGTGCTATAAATGCTTTGGTTTCAGTATTATAGTTGCGCACAAATTCTTATGTTTATTTTTTTATAACTTAAACCAGCCCATAACCAAGTTCTTTGGGCTGTGTAAAATACACTGAAAACATAAAATATGAACAACAGAACAATAAAAATGTGTAAAACCTGCAAGTAATATGGTAGTGGGTCAATATATGATATTCAGTACTGCAAAATATGCATCAGGCAGTTGAGGCTGCAACTGTGTGGTATTTTAAATCAAAGTGTTTTCTAGAATGTGAGAGTGGCAGTGAGCTGAACCAATGAGCTGGCTGCTTTTGGGGATGAATGGACAATGAGGCCACTGGTTGGGTGAGAGACCTATCCTTTTCTCATTCTAGTGCTTTTATTGTTCATGTAGTGATTTTCAGAGGCAGTGTGTGTGTGTGTGTGTGTGTGTATGGTGAGGGGAATAAGGTGGCCCTTTCTGGTCACCTTCTTCTACTTCCAGCAACAACTCCAGGGATATAGCTATGTCATGATGTAACATCGTTCCAGAGGCATAGTGGGTGGTCCCCTCCCCCTGCCTACAGGACAATTTCCTTTAAACAATATTGTCCTCTCCCTCCCACTGATGCCCCACTTTCACATTCTGAGAATAGAGCTGCAAACATGGGTCAGCATGTTTGGCTCACAGTTAGTGCACGGTCCCCCCAATTTGCCTCGGAGCCCATTTTGGAGCCTCCGAAACAGGTCCAATTCACCTTGAGATGCTTCGGGGGTTGCCTGACTCACCTCGGTGCTGAAGCCAAGGAGAGATCCCCCCGAGGCAACTCGGCTTTGTGGGTCCCTGAATGCCAGATGCATTCCCTCCCTTGCCCCCCAACCCAGAGCCTCTGCTGCCGGGACATACCCACCACCATCATCACCACAAGTCGCCATCACCGCCAACCACCATCGCCACCTGCTGCATTGCTGCTGCCGCCTCTGCCATTAGTGCCTGCCGCCCATAGATGTACTAGGCCATGTGATATTGCAGCCTGGCTCTAAGAAGCATGAGCAGAGGCGGCAGACGGCAATCCAGCGGTGGTGGCAGCAGTTATCCGATGGTGGTGGGTGGCGGTGGCGGCAGGCGACAAGGGTGGCGGAGGCAGCAGTAATCTGGTGGCGGCAGGCAGCGATGGCAGTGGGCAGCGATGCAGCGGGCAACAATGATGGCAGCAGGTTAGCAGGGAGAGTGGGGAGGGGGAGTTGAATCCAATGGACTCACGGCAGGCCTTGCACCGGCTTTCCTGGGATGGTGGGAGGGAGGGCCCAGCACCACTCCAAGTGGTACCTGGAAGCTTTGGTACCAATCTACTTCGGCCTAGGGGCACCTCAGTCTGACCCGGAACCGATTCAGAACCAAGGTGAGGTGGGCCAAATCAGCCTGCCTCGCTTTGGTTTTGGGGATTTGGTCCTAGGCGCTCCACAGCCTAATAATTAATAGAGCGTCAAATTGAAAGATATTTAGTTAATGACTGTATATGGCTATGTTACTTCATCTATCTATCTATCTATCTAGCTATCTAGCTATCTATCTATCTATCTATCTATCTTTGTTTGGTTCCCTTTGGGGGCATGGATAATATGAATCAATCTATTAACCTATCATTCATTAAATCTATAACAGATTTTCTACTGATTTTACGTTGTATTGCAAGCCTCTCTGATTCCTTATTTTACTGATGTCTTGGGATACTTCAGGAATCAGAGTGGTGGTGCAAATTTTTGCTAATATTCAATGTAAGTCTGGTGTTCAATTATACACACACACGTGTGTGCGTGTCAAATTCAGACCCTCATCCTTGATGGAGAGTCCAGCTGTAATATATTTTTATTTATTTACTTGTCACATGTATATACCTCTGACTATAATAGATTCTCTCAGCGGTTCACAACATGAAAACACAACATGAAAACATTTCCAACTATAATAAGGGAGCATTAAAATGTAGCAGTGAAATGGAGTGGCCTAATTAAGAACATAAGAAGGGGCTTGCTGGATCAGACCAAGGGTCTATCTAGTCCAGCATTCTGTTGGTACAGTGGCCAACCAGCTGTTAACCGGCACCCTCAAGCACAACAAGGTGCAACATTACCCTCCCACCTATGTTCCCCTGAAACTAGTGAATACAGGCTTACTGCCTCTGGTCCTGGAGGTTGTACTGAGCCATAAGGATTAGTAGCTCGCCATTGATAGCTGCCTTCTCCTCCAGGGATTTTTCGAACCACCTTTTAAAGTCATCCAAATTGGTGGCCATCGCCACATCTTGTGGTAGTGAATTTCATAGTTCAACTACGCGTGATGAAGAAGTTTACTTTACTTACAGCCTAGAAAAATTCCTGGGTGAACAAGTGAGTCTTCAGGCGGCGTTTAAAAGATGCCACATTTTCTGCCCCCTCAACTACATGAGGTAGAGGGTTTTCCAAAAGGTGGGCACCAGTGCTCATGTATCTTTGGCCAGTGCTCATGTTGTTAAATACAATCAAATGCTGATGTCTTTTTCTGAAACGTGTTAAGTGCATTTATGTAGGTGGGAAGACAGGAATCTGTGCTTGCGAGTGGAGCAGGAAGCATGGAATAAAGACACAGACACCAGAGTTTGGGATAAACTAGGGCCTCTTTATTTAACAATAAGGGATATTCAACCCCTCCTGGATCCACATGTGAAAAGTGCAGGAATCTGTATGTCCTTACCTCAGGCAACTAACCTGGCATTATGGGTGAGCCATTCTTGTAAGTCAGGAGTCAGGTAAACCCGTCTCCTCTCTTATATAACACTTAGGAGTGTGGGGAGACTACCACACATCATCCCCACATCAAAGCCATAGAATTCTGAGTAGATGAGGAAGGATGATCTCCAAAGTCATACCACATTCTGACACGGGAGCCATAAAACTCATGAAGATCAGGAACTCCAGACATGTCAGTCACCATCCCTAGTCTGCTATATCAAATTCCCACACATCCCACCACCGGAGGGTGCCAAGCCTCAGTTTAGGCATCCTACCCCCACCAGTTCTGGAAGAATTCCAGCAAACCCACATGCAGATCCCTGTATGTATTGTTCCCTACATCAGAGAAGTGAACTCCATCTGCCCTGTATCCCCTTTGGAAGGTACAATGGCTGGGTGTGGAATGACCCAACTTTGTCAACCCTGTAGAGACTGCCGAATCTGCCTGTTCACTTTCTTAATGGTCCTATTGAAGCTATGGGCATCCCTTACTTCATGCCGAGGCAATGTGTTTGACCATACAATCCATGTATCTAGCCAATGTCTCCATATTGTTTCAAAGTCTGCCCTAGCCTGCTTAATTAGGGCCTTCCCTTTCAGAAGCCCAGGATCGATGCCCCCCAGGTGAAGAACTGGAACCTGCAGAGGGCCAAGAACCAGTTCAGCATAAAACAATGCTGGAGCCTTCCTCTCCGACCATCTCACTGGATGGAGGCAGCACCCCAACACATTCTTCTCTGACCAGCCCTCTGGACGGAGGCACCACTCCAGCGCATTCCTCTCTGACCACTCCATTGGTCAGAGGCATACAGAATGAGCCCAAACTGTGTACCAACAGTTGCTCACATTGTGCTACGGCTAGCCCAGATGCCATGCTGTGTCCACAGATTAGGATCCCCATGGTTTGTGGTCTCCTCCACCAATCTGTCAAGGAACACAATTATCAACATTGAATCTACATTAGCCACACCTAACTTCCTTACAGAATGTACACTTATGCATGCCCAAGATTGCCATCTCTCTATGGCCTAGATCTGGGCATTTCCAGTCCTGCTGTAGCAGCGATGGACCAATTCTGAATGAGTGTCAAAAGGCTGATGTCTGAAGGGGCTACTTGGCTACCATCAAAATGGTACCAGCTAAGGGTCAGCCTCATCCTGTGATAAAATAGAACCCTGTATCAAACTGTAAATGGGCACATATCCTCACTTGATACCACAGTGAGCATTACCATGGCATCTCAAGCCAGGTTCCATAAGTCTGATGCCTGAAGGGGCTTCTTGGCTACTGTATTAATGGTACCAGTTAAAGAGCAGCCCCTTCCTGTGTTGGAACAGAAACCCAAGAAGGTCAGACTGCTCCAGGGAGATTATCACCTCATTCAAGGCCACCACTGGTATTATCATGGTGCCTCAGCTCCTCTAGCCAAGTGCAGGACTGCTCTGTGATTAACTGAGCATCAGAAAAATCTACAGGCCCTACTGGCTGTTTCAGACAATCCTGCCTTCCCTTCCAGCATCTTTCAACATGGAGATTTGCCTTGTTGTCCACAAACCTCTTTTCCCATGGCAGCAATGGATGTGCCTTAAGGCCTGAAGCTCCTTTCTCAGCTCTGAAAAAAGCTGAATTTCCTACTTGCTCACAGGTAGGATGCCCACGTGCCAGGGGGGCAAGGGTTGCATGGCTTCTGTAACTTGCCTTCCCCAGATCCTTAATCACACCTGGCATAGGATTTTAGTATTGTCCAGCTGCAAGGGCCAAATTCAAGAACCTGGATATTTGGCTGCTTACCAAGGGTCACCAACTTCATGAAATTAATTGAGGGCAACCAGGACTCATGGCCCTAACCAGCCCCATTCCCGAGGTTCATGATATGAGAAGGAAGTAACCATGTGGCCAGCTGTCAGAACAAGATGAACACAAGCTAATTAGTATTTGGCCTGAAGCTCAATCACTTGATCACTACTGCAATAGGAAAGAGCTCCATGAATGATGAACTCAATAACTCAGGTTACATCCCAGGCTGAGGCCTAACAGTGTATGCAGTGATGAGGGAGACAGGCCCCATCCTGGCATCGTATAACATCTGCTAAAGGACCAACCATTGCTAATACCCAAGAAGGATTAAACATGTCCCCCGGGGGGCATCATGGGAATATTTTAAGATGTGCAAGGGGATAAAGATGTACATAAAACACTGGCCTGTACATCCTAACTTAATTCAGGTCCTGGTGCTCCCCTCCGGGATGTAGGCCTGGCTCTAGACTGTGTGTGTGTGGGGGGGACCATAACAAAAAATGCATCTTCCCTATATGGGAATCTGTGGAAGTAAGTTAGGGTGACCAGATTTTGGAAAACAAAATCCTGGTCCCCCCCTCACCGCCCCCCCACCCAAAACAACCCCCCACCAAGCCACCCCCCAAAAAAACACCAGCCTGGACCTACCAGGTTCTCTTCCTCCGCCACCCACACTGGGTCCTTCGCTGCCGCCCCCGCCAGGTCAGCCGCCGCCCCCAGGTCCCCCGCCAATGCCGGGTCTTCCTCCTCCACCGCCAGGTCCCCCACCACTGGGTCCCCTGCCCCCGCCGCCGGGTCAGCCTCCAGGTCCTCTGCTGCCACCAGGTCCTCCGCCACCGGGCTCGTAAGGCCAGACGCCGTGCGGAAGAGACGGGAGAGGGCCGGATCCAAAAGTGATGTAATCGGCCCTGTCCCGCCTCTTCCACGCAGCCTCTGGCCTCACGAGCCCGGCAGCGGCGCTGAAGGACCTGGTGGTGGTGGAGGACCCGGCGGTGGAGGACCCGGCGCCGGCGGACCCAGAGGCGGACCCGGTGGCGGTGGCAGCGGAGGAGCCCGGGAAGCAGCCGCCCCAGCAGGTGCGGCCGCTTCCCGGGCTCCTCTGCCACCACCGCCACCGGGTCCGCCTCTGGGTCCGCCGGCGCCGGGTCCTCCACCGCCGCGTGACCCCCCGCCACCCCAGTTTTCCCCCACCGCCCCCAGTTGCACCCTAAAGTAAGTGCAAAGCATCAAGTAAATTAAATTAAAGCCCTTTGACATCAATCTTACGCTCTAATGTGGTTCCCTGGGTCCCCTAGCCCCTTTTACTTGGGGGCATCCTGCAGTTGGATGGGGGTTGTAGTATATGGAACATACAAGCAGTAGATTGCCCTGATTCCTGGTGGAAGCACCCAAGAGTAAAACTCATGGGTAAGCAGGCAAAAGAAACCACCACACTAGCAAAGGACCAGCTAGGCATGACAGCATGAGTGCTGCCAGCGCACTCTCCCAGTGCTGACCAGATGGGTGTCATGCATTGAAGCACGACTCAAGCCTCTTCACGTCCCACTTGAATTCAGAATTGAAAGCCACTTTGAGTCTAAGACCCTGACATATCTCAGACGGCAGGCACAAGGTATTCGGAATAGCATCTGGTGCTTGCCTGGCATTATCTCTTTGTCTGGGTGCTTCTGCTGGGCTATCCCTAGAACTTACTTAGCCAGCAAGCCAACTCTCCCAAGCCACTTTGATCCTCTTCCTCTTAATCTCCTACTGTTCCCAATCCTGGACTTTGTCCTTAAAATTGTGCTCATTCACCCTAAAAGAATGGAAAATACATCCACCTATTCCGTTTCAGAACTTCACTTTGGTAGCAGGCACAATACTGCATGGCCCTTGGCCAAACCATAGGGTTCAGCACTGGAGGGTGACATCCCCTATTCCATGTTTGTCTGAATTGTATGCCATGTCACAGCTGAAAGAGTGACTGCCCAACGGCCACCGATGTGACATGCACTGATGGTATACTGGCAGCATGCCACGTACTACTGGGCATACTGCCAATCCAGACTCCTGCTAGGAGCTCTCACCCTATTGGGCTCCTCAGAACCAATGGTCCAGAAGAAATGATAAGCCTTCTCCCTGCCCAAAACAGGTGACCCCCAAGTTCCCATTGTGTGTCAACCCGCTGTGTGTGGTGCGACTCACTCTGAATCATTCATATTCTATGAATATCCTCCCGTGCTGGCTTGTTTGCAGGGGATCAAGGCAGATGCATGGCTTGTGAACTGTCTGCATCAAACACTGTCACTCAAACTGAAATGGAAACTCAGTCCTGAATCAATTAGAAGCCTGTCTACCTGTCAAATACTTGTTCAAACTTGGGGCTTTGCAGTGCCTGATTGCCATTCGATCTGACAAATTGATATACTTTGAAACTTTGGGGATATTAACATAGGAAACTGGCTTATACTGAGTCAAACCACCATTCCCTCCAGCTCAGCACTGTTGACACTGAACAAGCCTTGGCCCCTAAATGCCATGATCAAATCGGGACGTTCTATCTGCAAAGCAGCTGCATTGCCACCGGGCTAGAATTTTACCTAATTAATACAGTTATTAGTAATACAATTGTTATTATATACCAATGGCTGCATTTTGAAGAAGGGGGCTGTGCTCCCCCATTGTCCTTCCTGCCACCCACTCATTTCTATTGGAAACATCATAACATCTCTAAGGGAGCTAATGGGTCTTCAGTGAAAATTAATGCTCTTGAGGGGCGTCCAATGCTAGCTCCCCCCCCCCCCAAGCAAGAATGGGTGGTTGGCCAAAAATGAAGTATGCAATAAATATCTTGTGAGGCAGGGTTGGAATTGACTTGATCCCCCCATGCATATTGCAACCTGGTCCCTAGGAGGAGGGTAGGCAAACAAACTCCTCTACCCCCCCCCCCCTTTAACTAGGCACAACAGATCTGTGCAGTAGACACACACTGAGTCAGACCATAGATTAATCTGGCCTAGCATCAAACCTGAGACATTCTGCATGCAATGTAGATGCTCTAACCATTCAGATCTGGCCCCTTGAATAACAGACTAAACAATGTTAGGCCTAAAGCCAGGTGCTTGCTTTATTAATGTGCCATGATGACAGCCGTGTTATATCCAGATAGGGTGGCAGCCTATGCTGCTTACCCCTTATATGGGGCAAATTGGGTGAGGCCAAGCTCTTAAAAGAAAATGTGACCACTAAGGGGAAGCAAGATGAAAGCTGGACTAATTGAGGGCCGGGACTTGAGTGCCACCGAGAAAAAGCATCATGCCCAAATGGGTTATAAAAGGGAATAAAACTGTCATAGCTTTTCTTCTCTGGTAGTCACCCATCCAGATACTGACGCCTGAACCTGCTTAGCTTCAGCAAGGTAGCTTTATTATTTGTCATGACTATCCTCCTTTGGGGTTGGGACTCTTTGCCCTTTATATTGGTCATAGGAAGAACTGAGATCAGAAAGAAGCACGGGGATCTACCCCAAGATATTCTGCCCCATATGAGATGATAAAGTTTTTAAAGAAAATGTGCCCACTCATGGGAAGCAAGGCCGCCTGGGTTGTCCCAGATACATGTCCCCAGATGGGCTAACAAGACTCTTAAAGAAAATGCTCCCAGAAGGAAATGCGCCCAATAAGGGGAAGCAAGGCTGCCCAAGGGCTGGGGCTTGAGTGGCACCCAAGGTGGAGAGCTGGGCCGCCCGATGGCTGGGGCTTGAGTGGCACTGGCAAGCAGGCCGTGCACCCATATGGGCTGTGCTAGGCTGCTATAAGAGTATCAGGGGGTAGGTGTTCTTCTGACTAATGCCCTGAAAACCACTGGGGCTGTGATCTGCTGGCACAGCAGCCAAGATCATGCCGGAGAACTCGCCGCTCTGTTGCTGTAGCCACTGCTGGAATCGCCACTGCTGCTGCTGAACCCACTGTCAAAGCCAGAGTCACTCAATGGCCTAATAGAAAAGGCTTTACCACGGGATTTGTGCGGCCACCGAAAGGTATTGCCGCTGTCTGAGGCAACCAGGCCTAAGAGCTCTTCTGGCATGCTGCTCCTTTTGCAGCTGAAAGAACCAGAGAGACTGAGTGGTGGGCAGGCCCAGCCTTTATAGGCTTGGCCCCACCCCTGCCTCACGTGACCCACTTGTACATACACATGAGGCCTTTATTCCCCTCCCCACCACTGCAAATGCCCATTTTCCCACTCAAGTTATGTCGACTGAGTGGGTAACGGACTTTCAAAATACTTAGCAGACTACCTTCTCTTATACATCCCCCAGGAATCTTTAAGATCAGCAGAGGAGGCCTTGCTGGTCATTCCAAAATGAATGAAATGTCACCATGAAGTACCCACACACAAGCCTCTGCTGTACCAGCACCCACCATCTGGAAAATCCTCCCTCACGTAGTTCGGGTGGCAGAAAATTCAACATCTTTTAAATGCCTTCTGAAAACACACTGGTTCACCCAGGCTTTCCCTGGGCTGTAAGTAAATTAATTATGCTGCTGAACTGCAGAGACCTGATAACTGGATAATTTTCTGGATGTCAACTTTGAATCTAACAATTATGACTGGGTTTTTCTGAATGAATCCATTCCGATCTGCTGGGGAGGGGCCATTATTTATATCCATTCCTCCACTATCATTTAGAAGCATAGCATTTTCTTGGAATGTTCTCAGACCAGTCAAATGGCTCTTTTGATGTCTCAGTAACTTGACCTTTCTGGATTAAATTTTAAATAAATAAATAAATAAATAAATAATATAGCAGATGCTTTATTACACGATCTATATCTCAGGCTCTCTTTCATTCCCATCTTTTCGTATGAGGGTACTGTAGTTTGGGGTTTTCCTCATATTCCTGAGACATTGGCATTAAATCATTTGAGACAATACTTCGATATAATGACAATCACATAACCTGTTTGAGAGAATTCTAGACATGGATTTCACTCACAACTGTAATTATTTTTCATACATTCGGGAACATGTGGCATGTGCTAATTATCTGTTTAGGGTTTTTTTATAAGAGTGGAAAACAAAATTGTGTGTGTGTGTGTGTGTGTGAGAGAGAGAGAGAGAGAGAAATTTCATCAATGTTTTCTAATCAGGTGTGCTGGACTCTTGGGAGTAAGATCCCAAGAAGCCTAAAGAGGCTTCAATGGTTCTCCTTCCCATGCATGATGTAACTATCAGTTGCTGCAAAATTGAGTCCCTGTTGTCTTTACAGATGAAGTGTTCCTAATATTAGAGTACATATAATGTGGTAATTGCCACCAGAATACTAAAAGCGCTTGAATGAGAGGCTAGTTGACTTGTGCACCCTTGACACATCATGCCCTCTAGGAAGCTGGAAGGAAACTTACATCTTAGCTTCCAAGTGTTTATTGAAGAAATATTTTAAACGTTTGGGTAAGCTTTATTGTTTACTATGATTGTGATGTATGCCACCATTATTTATAAGGTTCTTCCTTTCCTCGAGTATCTAGCTAGCTAGCTAGCTAGCTAGCTATCATATCTAACTCTCATCTCTCTCTCTCTCTCTCTCTCTCTCTCGCTAATGAAGCTATATATTACTATCTATCATATTCAATAAAACTAAGCATAGAATTGCAGTCTAAAGCTATCCATCCATCCATCCATCTCTCTCTTTGATTTATAAATGTTTCTTCATGGAAGTGCATTTTGTTGTCAGAATCTTCCCAGTTACTGATGCCAATGAGTAGAATAATGCAATCATTTCAGTTTAATTTGGTTGTAGAATTAGTAGGATATTTTCAGGTGCTTTTATATATACTAGAAACAACAAAATGTTGTGAGAGATCATTATGCTGTTTGACTTAATGGACAATGGTAATCTGGTATGGTATATTCCAAATGGAGAACATAAATAAATACAGTACTATATGAACAAATGCAGACATTATTGTAATACTCTGCAAATATTGAGTTTAGCTGTAAGTGTGTGATATTGGAACTTTTTTTTCTTGGTCACTGAAAGACAATGGTGATCTTGCATGGACCCATATCCATGACACTATTTTTTTAACCAAAACAAAAATCCTAATATTGTGTAAGAAATGCTCCAACTTCAACTTTCCTCTGAGCAAGAGGAAATATTGCTAAATAATTAGCAATATTAATAAATTGGTATGAATGTGTAGCTGTGGTTACAATCTCCTCACATGATTTACTACAGCTTTGATTCATACAGAATCCAAAGTCTTATAAAGATCCCAAATAAATGTTATAAATCACAGAACATAGTAAAGGGCTGAGGACTGTGTGTCCCTACAGACTGCACCTCCCAACTGTCCTAGTTCTGAGCTACAATGATGCCCACTTTAATTCCCTTATACTAATTTCTGTAAGCCACCCAGAGAGCTTCAGCTATTCGGCAGTATAGAAATGCAATCAATCAATCAATCAATCAATCAATCAATCAAATAGCTTGGTTCCAGTATTCCCCTCCACTCTCTTCTGCTAAATTATTTTCTCTCCGCACACTCAGTTTTTCATCCATGCTGCCTGCCTTAAGCTCTTCCACCACCTTTATGAACAGCTGCATTGGATAAGGAGACAAGAAATATTCTGAGCTACAATGATGCCCCCTTTAATTCCCTTATATCACATTGGTTCCAATATTCCCCTCCTCCCAGAAGTCACCTGTATGTGTATATAAGGAATTGGGGTGGGGAGAACTCTGTATTCAATGGAATGAAAAGAAGCAAACCCCACATGTGTATAGCTATATGCAAGTCAGCTCTTCATGTGATCAAAACTCTGCGTGATTGTCATTCCTAATTTGGATGGAGTTTATACACATACAAATGGATGCACTGCTATTGCCCTTTACAATATTCCAGAGTTTGGGGGAAGTGCTGTAGTGCACAGTTCCACTTCTCCCTCTATGCAATCCTGTTTAAGTTAACTGGTTCACCAATATTAATAGATCAATAGCTCTCTCTTCTTCTTTCTTCTTCTTCCCGCAGGTATTATGCAAGTATTTAAGACAAAATGAGCAACCTTACCTCCATGTTCACGTTTCTGCTGCTGGAATTCACAGATGTCCGAGAACTACAGATCTTACACTTCTTTGTATTCCTAGCATTGTACCTGATCACAGTTACAGGAAATCTTCTCATCATCACTACAGTTGCTCTTGATCACCACTTACACACACCTATGTACTTCTTCCTAATCAATTTGGCCACGTTGGACCTTGGCACAATTTCAATCATGGTACCTAAATCCATGGCTATGTCCCTTATGAATGACAGGTCAATTTCTTATTCTGGATGTGTTGCTCAGGTTTTCTCTTATTTCTTCTTTGCAACATCAAACTTTGCCCTCCTAACTATAATGGCACATGATCGCTATGTTGCAATCTGCAACCCCCTCCAATATGAGAGGATTATGCACAAAGGAGCCTGCCTTAAGATGGTCGGCATTGCTGTGATTATTAGTCTTATTTATGCCATTTTGCACACTGCTGGCACCTTTGCAATCACCTTCTGTTCTAATGTTGTCCATCAGTTCTTCTGTGAAATCCCACAGCTATTAAAGCTCTCCTGCTCTGACATTTACCTCATTGAAGTTGGGCTGCTTGCACTAGGCTGTAGTGTAGGAGTAGGATGCTTTATCTTCATCATCATAACGTATATGCAGATATTTGCTGCAGTGCTCAGCATCCCTTCTGTACATGGTAAAAAAAAAGCCCTCTCCACTTGTCTTCCCCATCTCACTGTGGTCTCTGTGCTTATGTTCAGTGGAATGTTTGCTTATGCAAGGCCACCCACTGATGTTTCTTCTAATTTGGATATAGCTTTTGCTGTGATATATGTCATAATTCCTCCCATGTTGAATCCATTCATTTATAGCATGAGAAACAAAGAGATCAAGGCTGCTTTATGGAAAATGTTAGATTTTGGGCTTTCTTCCAAAATAATCTTCAGCGTTGTCCTGTAAGTATAGGATAGTATGATGTTCAGATTTGAATGCTTGTCCCTAGAAGTTTTAGCCTTGCTCTGTAAACACCTCAGTATTCAAGACACAGTAGTTCTGTCACATAGACCTGGTTCACACATAATGTGATCCCAGTTTTTTTTTTACCATGGTAAAACCATGTTTTGTTGCCCTACCCATGATGTGTCTGGTAGATTATTGGACATACTGGCTTATTCCCCCCTTTGTGTGTGCCAGTCATGAGCTGCCTAATCAACATAATGTGGGTTGTCATAATGTGGGTGGCGAGGGTGGTTAGTTGGGGTGGTTTAAGAACCACCCCAAAACTCTTGGCTTGTTCTAGAGTTTCAGGTTGGTTTGTAACCTACCCCAGCTGTTCACCTTCGGTGGGTTCAGATGTCATAACAATTTGCACCCAGTGAAGGTAATTATGTTAATTAGGAACTTCATGACTGGCACATGCAGGGACAGCTTATTTTCCTTCCATGATCATGTGATCCTGATCACTATGTTTTGTTTTTTCAATCCCTCAGTTATTTGTTTTCCTCTCCTTCACCTACGCACTCCCTGTATCCAAAATGCCTTTGTGGCAGTGTGCTACTAACATGTAAATTGGCTTATTTTTTTTTCATCACTCTTGCTGACTGGCTCTGTAGGCTGGCAAAACAGCCCATGAACAACCAACAGTTCTGGGTTCTTCCATAACAATAACCCATGGTATAAACAACTCAGAGTTCACAACCCAACAACAAACTGGTTGTTTGTGGTTAACAAGACATAATTTGTTAGCACAGCTGAATTCACACATCATGACAACCCAGAATACAACAGTGCATGGTTAAATAAATCAAAGGTTAGTGTTTTATCTAGACCATGTCATAGAGTGCTTTCTGACCCATCCACCCTTTTCTCTGTATTGTTTATCCATGTCAGGCATGTGCATCAATTCCCGATGAAGCCTGAAGTCCAAGCAGAATTAGGTCACTTCAGTTCTGTTCTGTTGCTTCTAAAGTTAAACTGGGTTTCCCTCCAAAGGCAACAAAACTGAACCTCCTCTAGAACAAAGTTTTGTTAGTGACTCAGGTTTTGGACTTGTGGTACTTCTGTTTTGGTTTCCTGCAAAGAAAGGTGTCTCTTAATTTTCCTTATTCTAATACTACTGAGTAGGGTAGGGGGATGAAGGGAGAGACATTGAATGACTGACAGGTCCCCTGTCAAATTCTATGGCACATTTTACCAGGGCATCCAGGCACTGTGCTTTGTGGGAATGATTGACTTGTGACTAATTTTCTGTTGAAAAGCGTGTGCCTCACAATTTTGTCCACAAATTGGTTGTTTTTCAACAGAGCTGTTCAGGTGTTGTGGGGGGGGGGGGTGATTGGCATTTTGGTGGCTTTGATAAATTATTTTATTTTTGTTCCTGATTCTTCTGATTCCTCCTTTGAGTCATTTCTCCTGACCATATGGTTTTTTTCTCCACATTCTTCTTCTGCACTGCATTCTTATTCTCTTTTCTTGCTTGATCCTTACTGCTAAGGACATTGGGTCTGTGAGGGCAGTGGATGCCTCTGCTTCCGGCCCACATGGGCCCAAGCAGATGCACCCAGTGCAAGAACAGTCCTGCGCTTGAGTACTCATGAGTCCCTGAGAACACTCGGTGTGGGTCCATCCTGACTTCTGGGATTGTGCACTGTGCCCTTTCCCCTGCTGTGTTAATAGCTACTGTTATCGCAGCAGGGCAAAATACGCAATCTCCTCAGTCTTGGGGAAATTGCACATTTCTCCCACCACCACCACCAGTGGGGACCTTAAAGGCCTGATTAACGCAAGTATTAGCAGGGCCTTTAGGTCCCATCAGCAGGGGTGGGTTGAGAAGCACACAATTTTCCCAAGTTGCGCAAATATTTGACAGCCACCTGCCCTGGCTTCAGCCCTTTCTCCTACTGTGCTTTCTGGAATCTCCAGAAAGTGTGCATTTCCCCCTCTGCATTAATAGCAGCCACCATTAATTCAGCAGGGAAATGGGCTGAAGCCAGGATGGGTGGCTGCCAATCATTCGTGAACCTTGTGAGTGCTCTGAGGGGCTCACAGGGTCTGATTTGTGAGGGTGAGCTGAGACAGCACAAGCGCTCATCGGATGAGTGCTCCCTGAGCTTGCCAATCCCTACTTGCTGTTATATTTCCTAATTTTTCTTATCTCTATCTTAGTATCGTTTATCCACTCTGCCAGTTCTTCCTTCTATTACAAAGGGAAGAAAATTATTATTATTATTATTATTATTATTATTATTATTATTTCATCTCTTTCTTGCTCGTGGCAGTTTTTCTAGATGTATATGATGGGCTTTGCCAAGTCATGCTGTGTTGTACAGATTCAGGAATTTCCTGACAATTGAGCATGTTTTAAGTATGACAGCTTTCTGGATGTTGGTGTGGATTTATTTTGGTAGGCCCAGTTTCTGAAGATTTTGTCAGGGTTTGTGTTGCACTGCCACCTCTGAGCATGCATGGAGTGCAAGCACACAGCAGCGGAATGACAGCAGAGTCCACTGGTAGTAGACAGATGTCCTGGTAGCCAGAAAAACACTCAGACACAGTAGTGTTTCAAACTACTGTACTAAGTTTACTTTACAAGTATTTACAGAGAACAAAACTTGCTTCTAATGTCTTCAGCCTTCTTACAGCAATACTTCCAACCAACCATAACCTACCACATCTATCATAATCCACCTAGCATAACTCACACTGTTTCACCACATGCTGTACATTTATAGCACTGTGGACCTATCACAGCGTTGGCTGCATATCTCCCCATGTGTTGCTACGCCTTCCAGCACACAGGGAAGAGAACTAAATGACCTTGGTCTTTAGTGCTTACCAGCTGCACTACATTTGGCAACCGTACAGAGTCCTTGAGGTATCAGTTATCTCATGTCTCTTACTTTTCTTCTTAGTAACAGAAAAAACCTATTTGCTTTACATTTAAACCAAATAAAATCTTAACACCCCTCCTTTTTTCTGTAACTAACAAATATTTTCTTCATTCCATCTGACATTCCAGCATTCCAAGCTGTTTTGACAATTGTTCATGTCTTTGTACATTCAAAATTCTGTGTTACTATTATCACATTGGAAACCAGCCATCATGAGCGTTTTTACATTCTTCCATATTCCCCCATATGGAATTTTGCAAGCAGATCTCTAATTTTCTGTTTTTGACTTAACACATAAGCCCCTTCTTGCTTTGTGACTTCTACTCCTAGGTAGTCATGGATTGGACCCAAATCCTTTAATTCAAAATGTCTACTCAGTTGCTCTGCAAATTCTTTGACCTGAGTTTTTGTTTTTGAAATTAAACATATATCATCCACAAAAGATAACAACCACATTTGTTGACTGTTGGCACCTTTTGTATATAAACATGGATCAGCCATTCCATTTTTGAATCCCATTGATTCCAGTGCTTCATGCAAGCACTGGTTCCAGTTCCTTGCTGACTGTTTCAAACCATAGATAGCTCTGTTTAATTTGTACACAGAGCCTGGCATATTTGACTCATAACCAGGAATTTGAGCCATGTAAATCTCTTCCTGTAATGATGCATTTAAATATGCTGTTTTTATGTCAAAATGATTCACCTGACAATCATATTTTGCAGCTAGAGTTAGCATTACTCTCATTGACTCAGCTTTAACAGTAGGTGCAAAGGTTTCATCATAGTGCACATTCTTTTCTTGTGTGAATCCTTTTGCCACAAGTCTAGCTTTATACATTGTCTCTCCTGACATAAGCACTTTCTTTTTGAACACCCACCTACAACCAACCACTTTTTCACCTTTTGGTAGCATTGTAGGGGTAAACACATTGTATTTTGCCATGGCTTTCATTTCTTCATTTATAGCTTTACACCACAATTATTTCTCTGGATTTGGCAACTTTTGAACATCTGAATAATTCTCTGGCTCATAAGAAATTTGGCACACCTGAATTAATTGGCCATATATCGCTCAGGAGGTATTCCCTTTGTACTTCTTTCTGACCGTCTGGGAATAAAAACATTTCCATTCTCTCCCTCCTCCTCCTCCTCCTCCTCTTCCTCCTCCTTTTTTGGACTCGAAAGAGTTGTGGAACTGCTTGTTTGTCTCTCTACTGGCTGTGGTGCTCTGTCTATGTTTTCCTGTATAGGCAAATACACTTCACTGCCATGCAAACGCTCCCAGTCACATTGCTCCTGAAAAGTGAAATCCCCAGCCCAGTTGGGCAGGGGATGATATTTGCGGGTGGGGGGGAAGAGTCGAGGGGGAGGCTCCCGATTGGAGCATCCATATGATGCCACTGGGCGGGGCCGGGCCGGGCGGCTTAAATAGCCAGCTACTGGGCCTGCCCGCCCTCTTCATCCCTGCGCAGCTCGGCTCCAGCTCCCTGAGCAGCTCGGCTCCAGCTCTGACGGCTGGGCGAAGCGAGCAGACCGGGCCTTTGAGTTGTGGGAGACCGGGCCTTGAAGTTATAGGAGACCGGGCCTTGGAGCCTCTCGAGGTTGATGGGCTGCGCGGAGGTGGCGAAGTGCAAACACTTTCTCCTTATCTTTGCAAGCTGCTTGTTTAACGTGGGTGTCTCTCAGCTTGGCAGTCTGCCTTTCTTGTCTCTTCTTTTCTTCTTCCAGCAGTCGGCCGGTCAGAAAACGAAGCGTGAGCTCGGATTCTTGCATCGCTTCCAGGCTCAAGACAAGGTTGTCCCACATATCATCCAGTGAGCTGAGAACGACGTACACTTTGTGGGATTCAGTGAAAGACATGCCGTGCTCCTCCAGATCCGCAAACAGCTGCCTCATCATGCTGAGATGTGTAGATACGCTGGCTCCCAGCTCAAGTTGTGCTCTGTACAATTTTCTTGTTAGCATAACTTTGCTGGCTGCCGTTTCTCTCACATAAATCTCTCTGAGAGTTTTCCAGCATTCCTGCGCAGACACCAGCCTCCTTACATAAACAAGTTGGTTATCTTCTAAACACAAGATAATGCTGGCCAAGGCTTTTTCTATGCTTCTCTGTTCCTCTTCATCTGGCTGAGCTGGAGGGTCACAGACAACCATCCATAAATCTTCCCTCCTTAGATATTGTTCCATTTTAATGCTCCAAGCCAGATAATTGTTTTCATTTAGATGATTGAGTGGTAGATTAGCTGCCGACATACTTGCTGCCATCTCAAATTACTGCACACAGATGTCTTGCTTGCTTTTCAGCTCTCAGCCCCTCCAAGGCATACAGCAACGACACTCACCAGACTGCAGATTTGAGAAGTTACTTTTCACCTCCAGGATTCTCACAACACTCTGCCACCACGCAGGGAGTCCTCTAGGCTGTCTGGACACCCTGGGCCCAGAACCTCTCAGGGTTTGTGTTGCACTGCCACCTCTGAGCATGCATGGAGTGCAAGCACACAGCAGCGGAATGACAGCAGAGTCCACTGGTAGTAGACAGATGTCCTGGTAACCAGAAAAACACTCAGACACAGTAGTGTTTCAAACTACTATACTAAGTTTACTTTATAAGTATTTACAGAGAACAAAACTTGCTTCTAATGTCACAAAGATTTTGTGTATAATTTTTTGATGTGAGGTGACTAACAGAATAATTGTGAGCTTTTTCTGTTGCCATAGTTCTTTGACTTCCATGGCCAGTGGTGTCTATTTGTGTCTCTTTTCTTCTTCCTTTTCAACAACATTTTTGTCATTCGGTATTGCTATATCGATGAGGTATGTGTGTTTTTCTTTTTTGTTTATGACCGTTATGTCTGGTCGGTTGCAGGGTATTGTCTTGTTGGTATGAATTGTTCTGTCCCAATATATTTTATGATCTGCATTTTCCAAGATTGTTTCAGGTGAGTATGTATAGTATGGTGTAGATTGTTTGATAAGGTTGGATCTGATGGCCAGTTGTTGGTGAATTATTTTTGCAGCTGTATTATGTCTGTCTGCATAGTCCATTCCTGTCAGAATTTTACATCCTTCTGTTGTGTAGTCTATTGTTTCTTGGAACTGATGGCATTTCCCTCATAGGTCTGTTGTTATACTGTTATCTTTTATGATGTAGTTTTGTAGTTCTTTGTGGCTATAACTTGATCCTGTATAGCTATTAGGAATCTTTCTTTTTGTGCTTATTGTGCCCATTTTTCTTTTTTCTCTGTGAGTGTAAGACATTGTGTTTGATCTTCATTTTGTAGTGCTAGGTTGAGTGGAGTGTAATTTTTATCTACTGTTACTATGGCTTTATGAATTGGGGTGCTTTTAGTGTGGAAGAATTCTCTGAGTGATTTTATATGTTTAGCATGCCTTGTATTAATGTCTAGCAGACCTCTTCCTCCTTCTTTCCTGCTGATTGTTGTTCTTTCAATGCATGAGTTGGGATGGAGCATGCGGTGTTTTGTGAGTTCAGCGCGACTGAGTCTGTTTATTACTTTTGAGTTCAATGTGTGACCAGTGTATGATTCCGAATGAGTATGTTGGAATGGGCATTGTGTAGGTGTTGATGGCTTTGAAAATGTTTTTAGAGTTGAGTTTAGATTTTAGGATTTGTGATAGGCAAGTTTTATATTGCATTCTTAGTTGAGTTTTTACAGTGGAGTGATTGATTTTTGTGTTTTGTTGAAATCCTAAGTATTTGTATGTTTCATACAATGATTGGGAATCGGGGGCACTATGCTTCAGTGGTTCCGGTCCTATCTCTCGGGCAGGTTCCAGATGGTAATGCTTGGGGATAGCTGCTCTTCAAAGAAGGAGTTGCTATGTGGTGTGCCACAAGGTGCCATCCTTTCCCCGATGCTGTTTAGCATTTATATGAAACCGCTGGGAGAGATCATCCGGAGGCATGGGGCGGGGTGCTATCAATACACTGATGACACCCAAATATATTTCTCTATGCCTTCAATAACATCGTCAGCTAAGGATAGTGTGTCTCCTCTGAATGAATGCTTGGAGGCGGTAATGGGCTGGATGAGGAAAAACAAACTGAAGCTGAATCCAGACAAGACGGAGGTGCTTGCTGTCAAAGGCCACAACCTGGGTTTGGAGGTGTGTCAACCAGTTCTGGATGGGGTTACACCCCCCCTGAAAGACTGTGTTCGCAGCTTGGGGGTACTCCTGGATCTGTCGCTCCAAATGACAGCCCAGATAGATGCGACGGCCAGGAGTGCCTACTATCAGCTTCGGCTGATACGCCAGCTGCGCCCCTTCCTAGAGTTGGAAGACCTAAAGATGGTAGTGCACTCACTGGTAACTTCGAGGCTTGACTTCTGCAATGCGCTGTACATAGGGCTACCTTTGTGCCTAGTCCGGAAACTTCAATTAGTTCAAAATATGGCAGCCAGGTTGGTCACCGGTACACCTAGGGGTGACCACATAACACCAATCTTAAGATCACTCCACTGGCTGCCCATTAGTTTCCGGGCGACGTATAAAGTGTTGGTTATTACCTTTAAAGCCCTACATGGTTTGGGTCCAGGTTACCTGCGGGATCGCCTTCTCCCGTATAATCCGCCCTGCACACTCAGGTCCTCTGGGAAGAATTTACTCCAGTCAGCCAGAACTAGGCTGACAAGTGTTACCCAGAGGACCTTCTCTTCTGCCGCTCCCAGGCTGTGGAATGGCCTGCCGGAGGAGATTCGACAAATTAGCAGTCTTCTGGAATTTAAGAAAGCCGTGAAGACTGTTCTCTTCCGGCAGGCCTATCCAGTTTAATTTTAAGATGTTTTTAATAATGTATTTGTTTTTATCTGTTTTAACGGTTTATCTATTTTATTGTTTTATATTTATATTTGGTGTTGTTCCCCGCCTCGATCTAGATGGAGAGGCGGGTTAGAAATGAAATAAATAAATAAAATAAAAAATAATTTTTCTTCCATGTTATCTAATATTTCGTTATTTGGTTGTTCTGCTTTTCTTCTTTCCATTTCCCTCTTTCTATGTGTAGCATCTTGCATTTTCCCATTCCGAATTCCATTTTCATGTCTGTTGTCAGTTCCTCAGTGATTTGCAGGAGGCCTTTCATCTGTGTCAAGGTTGAAGCATAGATTTTGATGTCATCCATGTACATGAGGTGATTGATTCTGTGCTTTGCTTGTTTTTGGTGTTTTATGTTAATGCAATATGTGGTGTTGTTAAGGGCATTGGATAGTGGATTGAGACACAGGCATATTATTATTATTATTCACTTTATTCCTTGTACTTCAGTTCTTTTTTACTGTGTGTGTTTGTTTCAGTTAATATTTATATTTTATGGCATTATGTGAGCAATCCTATGCCCACACCAGACAGTGTTGGTTTCCTGGTTCTGAGCTGGGAACTAAGAAACCATACTCCTCACACTTTCTCCTTCCCCCTCTTAGCTGGCACAGAAAGTGTTGTACTGCCTACCTCTCTGTGCTTTGAAAACAGAATGTGGAGACAGGGGAAAGAGGGTGTTCCTGGGGGTGGGGAGGGGAGGAAACTGGGGTAGCTGCATTATGCTGTTTCCTATGGCCACCCCAGCCTCTTTCCCTCCCCTCCAAGGTGTTGCTGCTAGATAGGTAAAATTGCACTGCATCAAGCAGAAATGCATTGGTGACTAGAGCATGGAAGATCACCTCCATACTGCTCCAATTTGCATAGGAATCACAATAGGGTTTCACCCAAGAAGAATCATTATCCTGTAGCCTACTTTCCATTTCAAGTTTTTATCCACTTAGTTCATCAGTTTCTCCTTTCTGGTTATATTCCCCCCACCACCCCAATTTACATTTCTTTTATCAATGTTTTGTCAGTCATGTGGGGGTGGGTTCTGACATTGCGTGTCCTGTTTGTGTGTATATTGTTACACACATACAATGATGATTTCATCACTTGTGCATCTTTTCTCATTCTTCCTTCTAAAGTGAGTAAGAACAATCCATAAAACAGTTATGAAATCAGCTTGTGGTGTGGGAAAGGCATGTAGAGGACATGTGCTCTGTCCCCACCCCCTCAACTTGCAACCTCCTGATGTTGATGGGAAGGTCTGCTGTAAAAGTGTAACCATATTAGAAGTAATACACCCTTTTTTGCATGGATGTTCACATTCTCCAATTCATCTTTATTACATTTGCCTAATAGGTCTAGGTTTTTGTTTGTTTGTTTGTTTTTTGGTAACTTTTGAACCAATTGCGTCCATTTTAGTGCATACTGCCAACCAACTAATTCACTGAGATGGATGCATCTGAACATTTGTATACACATCTGAAGATGACATTCAGTAACAGGGGAGTTAAGCATTTCATCATTCCTTAACAATAGGCTCACGAATCTATGGAATGGGGAAACAAGGTTTTACCCCCATTATCTCAGCTATAACTACATTTGTAACTTCTTTCCTTTCTTTGAGCTGCTTTAGATGAGCGTTTTATAGCATGCTCATGACTGGTCACTCACAGATCATCATGGGTCAGTTTGACAACACAGCAATTCTCCTGCACATCTCCCTCTCCTTCTGTTGTTTTTCCCGCTACAAAATAAGACCTGGAAAATCCAATTCTTCTCTGCTATAATGATAATTGACACTATTTCCTGCCATCTGCAGGCTTGGGCAGGATCTACACTATTACTTTAAAACATTTTATAACAATAGTGACAACTGTTGGGGCCCAAGCCACACTCTATATACAGTTTTCTAACCATTTTCAAAGTGTCATATCCTGCTTTATGTAGATTTGGCTGAGGTTGCGCTATAAAAAACACCCACTGAATGGAACACATGGTCACTGCTTGCTTCTGCTTGCTTCCCTGTGTGATTCTGCCCATCCCTATTGTGGAAGAGAAGCAGGAAGCAAAGCAAAGGTGAGGAAACACTATCCCCCACCATCTCAAAACACTCCTTGAGAAATGAGTTACTAATGCCACTGAAGCAATATTGCATAGTGACATGGCATTGTTACAAGGGGCAGTATATGAAAAAAGACAGCGGTCCCCATGGGCTGTTCTTGAAGTTCTTTGTCTGTACACTGCCCTTGGTAATGACACATCGTTACATAGTCTCATTCCCAAAGGCCTTAGCACTACAGCTCCATTTGCCAAACACTTGGTGTGAAGAATGAGCTGCGATGGCTACAGTCTTGCTAAGACAGGCGAGAACTGGCCTGCTTTGCAGGACTGGGGCCTCTTGGCTGGGAGAGGAAGAATTCTGAACAAATGTGTTCTACAAAAACAGTGCTGCTGGTTCCCAGTTGCCGCACCTGGACCGTTATTTCTGGGAGGCAAGACACCCAAGGTCAGCCTTAATTGGAAGTGGACAATGAGAGTTTTCAGCTGTGGAAAAGTGCTGCTTGAAGGGAGGGGATTCCAACAGAGAGCCAAGAGCGTGGGAAGGCTAGGGATTGGCCTAAGCCAGTCATGGCACCAGCCAGCCCAAAAGAGTTAAATAGTATAGCAACACGTTCTATATGCAATCTTCTTCTGGACCGAGTACATGGATGAAGAGATCCCTGACAAGCGAGGTGACAGCTTGGGAATCTAGTTCGGTTTATTGTTTTAGTGTCTGGCTTGTTCTAGGGGAAGACTTGTCACCTTTGGGTGTGATTTAGAGTGGCTAGTGGTTTCATTGCTCACTGCTAAACCTTCTCCCTCACTTCAATCCTTCCCCCCCATTCCTGTACCCTCTCCCCTTATTCTGCATGTGTGCTTTAAGGCTAAATGTTGGCTGAAGCCCAACGTGATTAGGTTTTAAGTACTTTTTAATAAATTGCTTCAGTCCTTAAACGTGTGTGGCTATTTCCAGAGGCTACCTTGGGCCACTTGGCATTGGGCTAGGGAGGTGGGCTTTGGGATGCCGGATTGTGAGTCCTAAGCCTACCTGGTAAGGAGGAGGAGGGAGCCCCCTCTTCACACTTGGTAGCTGCACTGCCTGGAGCTTCTTATAAAAATTAAGAAAAAAAAGAAGATAGCAATGCCATATTTTGGATCACCTTGTTAAAAACTTGGTAAACAATACAGCTCCCTCTGAGTGTTGGAGAACATTCCACCCTAAAAAAATCATAATAAAAATGGAATCCCCACCCCCACCCTGCCCCGCCCAGCCTTTAGTTCTGTACAAAGATCTGGTAATAGGAGGGTGCATATGCCTGGTAGAGGCAAACTTTTACACCAACCCAAGGGCAGCTTGGGTTGGTGTAAGGATAGCCATTGGTCCTGAGCCTGGGGAGTTCACTCAAAAAGATTGGGGAAGAAGGAGGACAGCTTCTTTATCACATCTGGCAGGGACCTGCACTGGATTGACTGAGGCTATTTGCCCCTTGCAGATCCCTTAAGTTTAAATCAAGTTGCTTTTTAAAACCCCAAGGAACTGGGGTCTTCTCTTTTTTACTTTATGGGGTATGAGTGAAAGGAAAAACAGAGCAGATTGCACCAAGAGCCCCCACATTGCAACACAGAACTCCATTTTCCACCTTCTGTGTAGAGAAGTATTACTTTGTACTACCTTGCCCTTTCTCCTGTAATGCCCGTTCCCCGCATTAACACAAAGTTGTGCTCTCTCCAATATTTTGCTTTGAACTGGCCACTATGCCTTTGGGCACACTGCACACATTTGCAAAATAAAGACAAATACGTTGATTGATAAAGAAAAGATGGCCTCCCTCATTATGAAAGGAACATTAGTCTGGCAACTGGGCAGATAACAACAACAAAACAAGTGGGAACAGGCTTTTATCAACAGTGAAACAGACCAAGTTACAACCGTATTCTCCTTAATAGACTTAATAGACTCAACACCACCCTGGCATATTTTGAGTTCTCCCCATTCCAGCCCCTGGGTGACTCATTGGGGTGCTTGGACAAGGAAGGCCCAATCCATGTCAGAGGGGCATAGCAAAGCTGAAGGCCTCCAAACTCCAATATAACCTTGATTACATCATCAGTGTTTGCATCCTTGTCTAGATTGGGTGTGGGCAGAAGGTAGACCTCCAGACTTTTTGGATTTCAACTCCCAGAAGCCTGTACCAACATGACCAATGATAAGGAATTCCAAAACATCTGGAAATCTAATTTCTGCATACCCCTAGTATAGATGCCTCCCAATCTGCTATGTATACTGCATTCTCCAGGGCCTATGGCAGCATTCAACACAGGCAGATATTGAGAGCCCACCAGCACCAGATATATCCTCCCACTTTCCCCTTCTGTTTGGTCCAAAAGTACTGACCAAGCATATAGGAAATCCTAGTTTGACATTCCCACCGTGCCTATCAGGAATTGTAAGAATTTTAAAGTGGCACTCAGTTCACCATCAATAAGCCTGTTGGATGGGATCCCACTGGATAGCACCTTGCTGGTGGCTGCTTCAAGCCAGAAACCAGTTTCTGTGTCCTGATTAGATTGGGCCAATCCAAACTCTCAGGAGCCAGTGAGGGCAATGGGGAAGATTAGTACGTGTTCTGAGTAGAACACGTACTAATCTTCCTACTAAAAGGTTGTGGGACTCTCAGTGGTTGTGTATCACTGAGGCTTAGATCAGAATGTGATGGAGTACAGAGAACAGATACCTGAATTATTCTCAGGATGTCCAGTTGGTTACCATAAATCAAATCTGGGTTTTCTGAAAACTTCCACAGTGATACGTCAGGGGAGGGTTGCTGTCCTAGCCCCATGCCTCCATCTTCATTTGGAAGTATAGCATCCTCTTGTAATGTTTTCAGAACAGTCAAAACGTTCTTTTGAAGTCTTAGTAACAAAACCCTTGTAGATCACACCCCATATTCCATTGCTACCCTTTAATATAAAGGTCATGTTTCTTGGAGGGTTATCCCCATATCCTTACACATTATCATTAAATAATTTCCATAGACCTGGTTCACACATAATACTAACCCTTGTTTTATTTTACCCATCAGTAACTCATATCTCATACTCTATCCCATTCTCATCCTTTCATGTAAGGGCAGTGTGTTGTGGGAGATTACCCTCATATACTTACGCATTGACATGTGATCATTTTCCAAAGTAATTTCACAAAACAACAGCAAATCCCTTTGAGGGATGGGCTAGACATGGCCTTTACTCACAAGTGTGACAATTTCTCGTGTATTCAAAAACATGTGGAGTGTGCTAATCATCTGTTTAGGTTTGTTACAAAGATAGACAACAACATTATGTGTATGTGGGGGATGGGGGGTTTCAGCAATGTTTTCTAATCAGGTCTGCTGGACTCTTGGGAGTAAGTTCCCAAGAAACACAGCAAGGCTTATATCACTCTTATTCCCATGCATGAAGTAACTATCAGTTGCTGAAAAATTAGGTCCCTATTGTTTTTACATATGAAGTGTTTCTAATATTCACATTCCTATAATGTGGCAATTGCCAGCAGAAGATTTAAAATGCTTGCATGAGAGGATGTGTGGATTTGCTCACCTTTGATACAACATGCTCTCTAACAGAAGCTGGAAGAGAAATTCAATCTTATACTGAAAGTGATTGGTTAATTGGAAAAAAAACCCTTTTGGGTAAGCTTTATTGTTTACTATGACTGTGGTGTATTCAAGAATTGTCACCTTTTCTCTTTCTTCTAGTCTCTCTCTCTCTCTCTCTCCTTAATCATCTATCAACTTCCTTCCTTCCCTATTTTGTTTATTTCTTGCTCTCTGACTGACATTTACCTAGCTGGAGTTGGGCTTCTTGCACAAGGGGAGTGTGGAAGAGTGAGGGTGAGAGTTGCAGAAGTGTTTGAGATTTTCATGGTGCAGAACAATAATGACTTGTTTAGGCCTTTGATTCTTCACCTCTTCAGGTTCATCAAGAAATGCTTCATTGGATAAGGGGACAAGAAATATTCCATACAACAGTAATGCCCACTTTTAAGTCTCTTATAATAGGTTTGTTCCAATGATCTCAACCTCCCATGGCTCTAATACATGTGCAAATGCAATGGGGACCAAATGTGTGTTCATTAGAAAGAGTGAAAATGAACGCCACATGTGTATGACTATATGCAAGCAGGCTCTCCATTGGATGAAAAACTCTGCAAGATCGACATTCCTAATTAGATGGTGCTTACACATACAGAACTGTGTAACTGTTTTTCTTCTTCTTCTGGTATGGTTGGCAGTCCTGCCGGAGCCCTGGTTTCTTGGTGGAATGCAGAGATGACAAGGTCAGTTGACATTCTCACTCCCAAGCACCTTCTCCCTCTAAGCAGAGCTCCTTTGTATACCACTGAGCTGATGGCAATGGAGGCAAGATGAAAGACAGTTAGACTGCAGGTGAAGAAAGACCTGAGCTGCTCCTGACCAAACACAGGTTAGAGCTCATTATCGAGCCTACTCTGTGGCAGTGAGGGTGGAAAAGAGGGAGCTATTTTGCTCCCGCATTGCTTCTACTTGGTTTTATGAACCCTAGTTTTGGAAAAGAAACTTCCTGGGATGACCTTGCCAAGAGAGGTTCAGGGGAAGTGCCACCCTGTTAATTCTCTTCGACTCCTAAGTGGCTTTTGATGGGTATCCTTCTGGATAGGCTATCTGGGCTGGATGTTGGAGGTACTGCAAAGGATGGCTGATTCCAGAATTTGGTACTGGGGCATTATTGCTGTGTTCCTTTAATTATGGCATCAGATGCCACGGGGTCTTTTATATGCCCCATACTGTTTAACATCTACATGAAACTGCTGGAGGAGGTTATTTGGAGTTATGGACTAAGGTGTCACCAATCAAACACAGGTGAGGCTGTGGGCATTCTGAATCAGTGCCTGGATGTAGTAATGGACTGGATGAGGGCTAATACATTGAGATGAAATCCAGACAAGACAGAGACAAAGGTAGTGTGTGGTTCATCTGTCCGGCTAAGTGACATTCAGCCTGTTCTGGAAGGCTACACTCCCACTACAGGATCAGGTTCATAGTTTGGGGTGATCTGGGATCCAGAATTATCACTAGAAGCACAGGTGGACTAGGTGGCACGGAGCACCCTTTATCAGCTTAATCTGATTTATCAGCTACATCCTCTTCTTGACAGAGCTAGTCTAGTTACAATTACCCATGCTCTGATAAGCACTTGTCTGGATTGCTGCAATGCATTACACATGGAGCTACCTTTGAAAATGGTCTGGAAACTACAGGTGATCCAAAAGAAGACAGCAAGATTGTTAACAGGGACTGGCCAATGTGATAATATTCTGCCAGTACTTTTACATCTGTACTGCCCGCCAGTCTATTTCCGTTATTAATATTCAATGGACTAAATGGCTTGGGACAAAATTACCAGAAGGCTCACCTGCCTTCCTTCCCTCTTTTGTTTATTCCTTGCTCTTGGGCTCTGACATTTACCTAGCTGGAGTTGGGGCTTCTTGCACAAGGGGAGTGTGGAAGAGTGAAGGTGAGAGTTGCAGAAGGGTTTGAGATTTTCATGGTGCAGAACAATAACGACTGGTTTAGACCTTTGATTCTTCACCTCTTCAGGCCCATTTCTTTTCTTTTTTCAAGTATTAGTGAGTATTAGGTTCTTGATTTTGTACACCTCTGATTATTGTTGTTCCCAGGTCAATTTCTTATTCTGGATGTGTTGCTCAGATTTTCTTTATTTTTTCTTTGCACCATTAAATCTTATCATCCTGATTATAATGGCACATGATCGCTATATTGCGATCTGTAACCCACTCCAGTATGAGAGAATCATGCACAATGGAGCCTGCCTTCGGATGGTAGCCATTGGGGGGATTTTTAGTCTTCTTTATGCCTCATTACACACTGGTGGCACCTTTGCAATCACCTTCTGTTCTAATATTGTGAAGCAGTTCTTCTGTGAAATCCCACAGTTATTAAGGCTCTCCTGCTCTGATATTTATCTAGTTGAAGTATGGCTCATTATACTAAGCTCTATTATAGTCCTAGGAAGCTTTATTTTCATTGTTATAACATACATGCAAATATTTGCTGTGGTGCTCAGAATCCCCTCTGCACAGGGTCAGAAAAAAGCCCTCTCTACTTGTGTTCCCCACATAACTGCTGTCTCTGTGCTTATGTTCAGTGGAATATTGGCCTATGCAAGACCACCCACTGATGTTTCTTCTGATTTGGATATATATTTTGCTGTGATATATGTCATAGTTCCTCCTCTGTTGAATCCATTCATCTATAGCATGAGAAACAAAGAGATCAAGACTGCTTTATGGAAATTGTTACATGTGCGGCTTTCTTCTAAAACCATCTTCAGCAGTGCCCTGTAAGAGTAGGATTATAAGACCTTTGCATGTGAATGTAATTCCCAGTAATTCTGTCACATAGACCTGGGGTACCTCTAGACGGACACTTTCCATCAAGTTGGCTTTGCAATGGCGGCAGTCGGGTTAGATGACGCTACCGCTAGTCCGAAGCCATCTAGGGGCAAAGGTCCTTTGCTCCACTCTAAAAAAGTCAGGTATTCACCCCGACTTTTTTTTTTGAGAGCGGAGCGGGCTGGGCAAGGAAGGGAGTGGAGCAGCGAGCCATAAGCTCGCTACACCACCTCCGCAGTTCTCCCCTCATTTTTTTAAATAAATAAATAAATAACTGACCTTCAAGGAGGGGGCCCACCACCCCAGCTGCCCCTCCAGCTGCTGCTGGGCAAGCAAGGGCACGGTGGCGGCAGAGGCAGCAACAGGAAAAGCCACCGTGGTGCTCCCTATGTCAAGGCTGGGGAAAGGAGTGTCAATGCGTGGCACGTTATGTGCCGCCAGTGCTGCGCGCCGGAAGAAGCGCAGTCAAGCCAAGGCCCTAGTTCACACATAATACTAACACATGTTCTATTTATCCCAGCGGTAATCCATATCTCATGCTCTATCCCATTCTCATCCTTTCACATAAGGGCAGTGTGTTTTGGGAGGTCACCCTCAAATCCTTACACATTGACATTAAATTGTTTTCCAAAGTAATTTGACAAAACAACAGCAAATCCTCTTGAGGGATGGGCTAGACATGGACTTCACTCACAAGTGTGATAATTTCTCATGTATTCAGAACACGTGGTGTGTGCTAATCATTTGTTTAGGTTTGTTATAAAAGTTGAAAAATACATTGTGTATATGTGGGGGATGGGGAATTTCAAAATTATTTTCTAATCAGATCTGCTGGACTCTTGGGAGTAAGTCCCCAAGAAGCCCAGAAAGGCTTAAACCACTCTTATTCCCATGCATGATGTAACTCCCAGTTGCTGCAAAATTGGGTCCTTATTATCTTTACATATGAAGTGTTTCTAATAGTAATGTGCCCATAATGTGGCAACTGCCATGAGAAGATTTAAAATGCTTGCATGAGAGGATGCTTGGATTTGCTCACCCTTGAAACAAAAAGGCCTCTATAGGAAGCTGGACTGGAAATTCAATTTTATACTGAAAGTGATTGCTTAATTAAAAACAACATTTTGGGTAAGATTTATTGTTTACTATGACTGATGTATCGTGGATTTTTTAACTTTTTCCTTTCCTGTAGTCTCTCTCTCTCATCAATCATCTATCATCTTCCTTCCCTCTTTTGTTTATTCCTTGATCTCTGACTGACTATTACCTAGCTACCTGCTTGAACGTCTTCCACCACTATCATGAGCTGCTTCGTTGGATAAGGGGACAAGAAATATCCAAAACAACAGTTATGCCCCCTTTTAAGTCCCTAATATCAGGTTGAGTCCAGTGATACCATCGTCCTACAGGTCTGTTTTATACGTACAGCTGTATGCAAACAGGCTCTCCATTGCATAATTGGCATTCCTAATTAGATGGATCTTATACATATAGAACTGTATGACAGGGGATTTTCCTTCTGGTATGCTGGGAGTCCTGTCGAAGCCCTGGTTACTTGGTGGAATGCAGAGATGACAAGGGTAGTTGACATTATCACTCTCAAGCACCCTCGCCCTCAGAGCAGAGCCTGGACGTCTCCTTGATATATAGCACGACTGAGGGCAATGAAGTAAGAGAGAAGACTGTTAGAATGCAGATGGAGGAGGACTTGTGCTGAGACCGACCAAACACAGATTAGAGTCCGTTATCAAGCCTACTCTATGGCGGTGAGGGAGTTCTTTTCCACCAGCATTGCATCTTCTCAGTGCTATCCAGTTGAGCTTTTCTGAGTGGTTCATGACCTTTTGCAATCTGGCCAATGGAAAGAAATGGTGGAAACCTCAGTAGCATGCTGAGTTTGCATGGCACGTTGAAGATAAAGTCACTGGTATCCTTCATGGATTTGTCATCACAATTAATGCAGTTCCCTTAGTAGACTTGACCAGAGCACCATCTGGTTCAGATTTATTGGATGAGTTCCAGCTGATGAGGCTGAACCTGAACCCAGATGATGTGAACAACAATAAGCTCATTCCTAATATTGCCTTCCTGGGCAAGGTGCTTGAGAGGGTGATTGCTGGCCAACTCCAGGACTCTTGAATGAATCTGATTATCTAAACCCATTTAAATCAGGCTTCATGGCTGGTTTTGGACCAGATACTGCCTTGGTTGCCCAATTGGATGACCTTTGCCAGGAGAGAGATGAGTGTGACTCTGCTGATTCTCTTTGACCCCTCAGTGGCTTTTGGTACCACAAGGTGCCATCCTATCCCCAATGCTGTTTAACATCTACATGAAACCGCTGGGAAAGATCATCCGGAGGCATGGGGCAGGGTGCTATCAATATGCTGATGACACCCAAATATATTTCTCTATGTCTTTGACAACAGCGTCAGCTAAGGATAGTGTGTCTCCTCTGAATGAATGCTTGGAGGCGGTAATGGGCTGGGTGAGGAAAAACAAACTGAAGCTGAATCCAGACAAGACGGAGGTGCTTACTGTCAAGGGCCACAACCTGGGGTTGGAGATGTGTCAACCAGTTCTGGATGGGGTGACACTCCCCCTGAAAGGCTGTGTTCGCAGCTTGGGGGTGCTCCTGGATCCATCGCTCCAAATGACAGCTCAGATATACGTGACTGCCAGGAGTGCCTACTATCAGCTTTGGCTGATACGACACCTGCGCCCCTTCCTAGAGTTGGAAGACCTAAAATCAGTAGTGCACATGCTGGTAACTTCGAGGCTCGACTTCTGCAATGCGCTGTACATAGGGCTACCTCTGTGCCTAGTCCAGAAACTTCAACTAGTTCAAAATATGGCAGCCATGTTGGTCACCGGTACATCTAGGGGTGACCACATTACACCAGTTTTAAAATCTCTTCACTGGCTGCCAATCAGTTTCCGGGCGAAGTACAAAGTGTTGGTTATTACCTTTAAAGCCCTACATGGTTTGGGTCCAGGTTACCTGCGGGATCGCCTTCTCCCATACAATCTGCCCCACACGCTCAGGTCCTCTGGGAAGAATTTACTACAGTCAATAAGAACTAGACTGACAACCGTTACCCAGAGGACCTTCTTTTCTGCCGCTCCCAGATTCTGGAATTACCTGCCGGGAGAGATTCACCAACTCACCAGTCTTCAGGAATTTAAAAGATCTATAAAGACTGATCTCTTCCGGCAGGCCTACCCAGATGAATTTTAAAGTGTTTTATTGGTGTTTTATTGGTATTTTAATGATGTATTGGTTTTATGTGCTTTTAATCAGTTTTGTATTTTATGTTTAATGCTGTTCCCTGCCTCGATCCGTTGGGAGAGGCGGGTAATAAATATTTTTTATTATTATTATTAATTATTAATTATTAATTATTATTATATTATTTCCTTCTGTATAGGCTATCTGGGATGGGTGTGGAAGGTACTGCACTGCAGTGGTTCCACTCCTATTTGGATGGCTGATTAAGAAGATGTTACTGGGTGATTATTCCTCTGTCTCTTGGCATTCATGCCAACAGGTGCTGCAGGGCTCTGTTTTATTCCCCATGCTGTTCTACATCTTAAATGGAACTGCTGGAGGTGGTTATACTGAGATACGAGCGGAGATGTCACCAATATGCGGATGACACCCAGATCTATCTCTTCTTTTCATCAAACCCAGGTGAGGCATGGGGCATTCTGAACCAGTGCCTGTGTGTGGCAATGGTCTGGATGAGGGCCAATAAACTGAGATGCAGTCCAGAGAAGACAGAGGCCAAACTGGAGGCTCTTCAAAACAGATTTCTTAGAAAACTTTCAATTCCACCTCCTGTTACTCCTGCTGCCTTGATTTGGGCAGAGGTTGGTTTTCCCCTTATTAAAGCCCATATCCACTGTTCTTTGATCAACTACTGGAGAATTCTGAAAGAATTCTCTGCTAGAGTTTTGTCCAAAGTATGCTATGAACAGCTGCTGAAATGCAAATCCTGGAGTTCAAGATACCATAATTTCTTTTCAATCCTATTTTACTTCAGTTGATGTATTTCCCACTTTGAATTCAAAAGAGAGGCGTTAAAGTATTTTTGGTCACAGTGTTTCTCTGGATAGACAGGCTAGTAATAAGTCAAAAATTTCAAAATGGTACTGACTACAAATATGATCATCAACAAGCTGCCTACTTGACTAAGTTTACACCACTAAAACTCAGGCCATCATTTACAGCTCTCCGTTTTCAAACAATTCCCACAGGTATGGTTGATGGGAGATATTCCAAAACTCCTGTAGTTCAATGCTTTTGCATTTGTGGTGCACCAGAGATCAAAGACTTGCCACATTATTTGCTGTCTTGCCCCATTATTCTGAACCAAGGTTTAAATTTTTGGGTTCTATTTTGTCTTACCTGCTTGGTAATACTGTCCCAGAGAAGATTTTTAAAAATCTTTTGTTTGAATTAGATTTCACTGTAACATTAGATTTCACTGTACATTTTACACAATGAATTGTGAACTATTTCAGCTTGAAAATTTCAGATCTTGTTCTATGATGCATCTGTTTTATTTTGTCTTATCTGTTACGTATGTGAATGGCTTAAGCTCAAGCAAAAACATTATAAAGAAAGAGAAGACAGAGGTAAAGTTAATGTGTGGTTCATCTGCCCAGCTGTGATGTTCAATCTGTCTGGAGGAGGTTGCACTCCCCCCATAGGATCAGGTTCATAGTTTGAGGCGCTCATGGATCCAGCATGGTCACTAGAGGCACAGGTGGACTTGGGGCATGGAATACCCTTTATCAGCTGAGGCTGATTTACCAAATTCATCCTTATGTCGACAGAGATAGCCTAGATACAGTTATCCATGCTATTGCATGGATTATTGCATTGTGTTATATATGAGGCTGCCTTTGAAAATAGTTTGGAAACTTCAGGTGATCCAAAATTAGGGTGAACAGATAAAATCCAGGTCAGGGCTCATATAACTTTAACAGTTGTAGAGAAAAGGGAATTTCAGCCAGAGTCATTTGTATGCAATTAGTCCCTGGTGAAATTCCCTCTTCATCATAACAGTTAAAGGTGCAGGCACTATACTAGGGTGACCATATACAAAAGAAGGCAGGTCCCCTGCAACTTTAACTGTTGTGATGAAGAGGGAATTTCACCAGGAACTAATTGCACACAACTGACACTGGCTGAAATTCCCTTTTCTCTACAACTGTTAAAGTTACAGGAGCTCTGACCTGGATTTTATCTGGTCACCCTATCCAAAATAGGACAGCGAGGTTGCCAACCAGGGTTTGGCAAATGTGATCACAATACGCAAGTACTTTTCCACCTGCACTGCCTGCCAATCCATGTCTGAGACTGATTCAAAGTGCTGTTTTATTAACATTCAAAGGTCTACGTGATTTGGGGCCAGGTTACATGAAGGATCATCTCTTCCTTAATACAACTGCCCAGTTCCTAAGTTCATCTTCAGAGGTCCTTTCTCTGGGAGCCCCTACTAAAGGAAGTGAGATGGATGACTACTAAGAAAATGGTTTATTTTCCGCTGTGGCAGCCCAGTTATGGAATGGGCTCACCTGGCACATGCATAGTGCTGTTTTAGGTGCTAAATTAATACCTTCCCCACCCCCCAGGCATTTACAATTTTCACTTTCTATTTGAAATCTGGTACTTTAAAAAAAAAATAGCACTGCTGCTAGATTCAGTTGGTTATTATTGTTACACTGTAGTTTTAAACTGTTTTAAAACTGTAGTTTTAAACTCTCTGGTAGGTTCATAACAATTAAAACCGTAAAATACAGTAGGATAAAATACAATGTAAGAAATTAAATATTTTATCCTACTGTATTTTATGGTTTTAATTGTTATGAACCTACCAGAGAGCTTTGGCTATTGGATGGAATAGAAAAGAAATAAATTATAAAAACTGTGGACACAGATGCGCGTCTTTCTAGCATTTAGATATTAGGGGCAAGGCTGGTGGTTCCGTAGCCATTTTGCCTCTATTCAGCTGATTTGTGTAGGAAAGAATGAACAAGGTGACTCTCATGAGCACTTTGAGGAGAGAGAAACTAATGAACAAAATTGTTTGCCCGTTATTGGTTTAGCACAGAAATATTGGTTTGATTTGATTGCTAAATTAGAGGAATCCAGTTTGAACTGACTGATTAACCAGTCGAATAAGAGCTCTCTTCTTCTTCCTCTCAAAGGTAGCATGCATGGCATGAAGACAAAATGAGCAATCTTACTTCCATGACCACTTTTCTGCTGCTGGAATTCTCCGATATCCGAGAACTACAAATCCTATATTTCTTTGGTTTCCTAGTATTTTACCTGTTGACACTAACAGGGAATCTCCTCATAATCCTTGCAGTTGCCTTTGATCACCACCTACACACCCCAATGTACTTCTTGCTAATTAATTTGGCCATGCTGGACCTTGGAACAATTTCAGTTATAGTACCCAAAGCTATGGCTATGTCCCTTATGAATCACAGGTCAATTTCTTATTCTGGATGTGTTGCTCAGGTTTTCTTTTATTTCTTCTTTGGAATATTAAATCTTATCATCCTGATTATAATGGCACATGATCGCTATATCGCGATCTGTAACCCACTCCTGTATGAGGTAATCATGCACAATGGAGCCTGCCTTCAGATGGTAGGCTTTGGGGGGATTATTGGTCTTCTTTATGCCATATTACACACTGGTGGCACCTTTGCAATCACCTTCTGTTCTAATATTGTGAAGCAATTCTTCTGTGAAGTCCCACAGTTATTAAGGCTCTCCTGCTCTGATATTTTTCTAGTTGAAGTTGTGCTCCTTATACTAAGCTCTGCTATAGCCATAGGAGGTTTTAACTTCATTGTCATAACGTACATGCAAATATTTGCTGTGGTGCTCAGAATCCCCTCAGCACAGGGTCAGAAAAAAGCCCTCTCCACTTGTCTCCCCCACCTAACTGTTGTCTCTGTGCTTATGTTCAGTGAAATATTTGCCTATGCAAAACCACCCACTGATGTTTCTTCTGAATTGGATGTAGCTGTTGCTGTGGTATATGTCCTAGTTCCTCCTCTGTTGAATCCATTCATTTATAGCATGAGAAACAAAGAGATAAAAACTGCTTTATGGAAATTGTTACATATGTGCTTTTTTTCCTGAAACCATGTTCAGTATTGTTCTGTAAATATCGGATTATTATACGATCTTTGGCGTGTGAATTTTTGTATCTCTGGATTATTTTACTTGTCAACAGCGTCTTCAAGTACAACCATTACAAAAATCAGAATATATTGCAGTAAGTGCACCATTTTACAGTATAGAACTCTGCAGCATGGAAAGCCATGAGGCCAGAGCTGAGAAGCATGCAGCCCCCCTCAGCACTTTAAGGTATAGGCTGTAAGTGTATACAGCCAGCCATTGGAGCTGATGCTGGAGAACTCACCCAAAAGTGTTGGGCTTGCCATAGGCATGTGTAAGGGTTGTGCTGGGTGTGTCCAGGCATACCCTAATGTCTCAAGCAATAAACATGGAATTGAGGAGGCCTTTGAGTAGGGATCCAGAGGGGGATGCAGACACAGTGGGAGCAGTCCACCAAAGAACCTCTGCCTCCAAGAAAGCACTATTGCTCTTAGCAGCAGGAGCAAAAAGGAATTGCTGTGCTGCGAGCCATGTTTCAAAAAGGTGAGGAGGGTCCCCGAATGCTAATATCACCTCATAAGACCCTCCTCTAGCCAGTGTCACCACAATGCCCCACCAATGTTGGGGCTTGAGGACTGTCTCCTCATCCCACCCCGACTGCAATGCCCACCTTTACGTCAGGCAAGCTTAACGCAGGGTAGGGCATCAGTGTCTACAGTGTTTAACAAACAAATGAATAAAAATGAATGCCCTTTATGATTGACTATCCATAAATGTTCACCTTAAAAAAAATCCCCGGGTGCACACCCTAATGTAATGTGCTGCACTCGCCTTTGGGGATAGAAAGAGGAAAGCACCTTTTTCACCATCTAATAAGGTACCAACATGAAAGGGAGTGAGTTATTTATGTTAAGGCTACTTGTCCATTACAGTTCCCTTTTGTTTAAATAAATTTGTTGCATTTTAAAACTCCAGAGATCTGGTCTCTTGTCTCTTTACTGTGGGGGTCGGATTGCTAAGAAAACAAAGGGTACACTGCTCTAGGGGTCTCCCATCACAACATGAAATTATATCTATTTCTTTTTAGAGTAATTATGCTTTGAAAGAGCTGGAAGAAGGCTACTGAAAATTAAGCTGAACCATTGTATTAATTTATGTATTTATTTTTACAGCACTCATTTCAAATTGGAGAAATTGCTGAAGCTTGTAATGTCTTGGTCTAGAATGTGACCCAGTTCAGACTGTTGAACATATTGTAAAACTTGGCATCATTTCCCTCTCTCTTCCCTCCCAATCCCCGTTCCTTTTGTGACATTTTTTTAAAAGATTGTGACCCTATGGGCAAGGACTGTCTGAAGAAATATTTTTGTAAGCTGACTTGAAAGCCTTTTTTGGCTAAATAATCCACCAGAAGTTCTTCTGACCCAGAATGCTGTGTTTGCTTGGGGTGTGGTGTTTGAATTTCCACGTAGCTCTCTGCCATGGCTTTTCCTATGGGGTGGGCATACATATAGGCATGCACAAGGGGTGTGCTGGGTGTGTCCAGGAACACCTTAATGTCTCAGGCAATGAGCACCAAATTGAGGGGGGCATTGAGTAGGGATGAAGAGGGGTATCCAAACACAGCGGGAACGGTCCTCCGGCTGCTCTGCTACTGTGTTGAAGAATTGCTGCTCTGAGAGAGCACTGTTGCTCCCAGCAGCAGGACCAAAAAGGAATCGCTTTGCTGGGAGCCTCTTTGCTGAGAGCCGTGCTTCAAAGAGGACAGGAGGAGGGCCCCCAAATGCTAATATCGCCTCGTAAGACCCTTCTCCGGCCAATATCACAACGAAGCCCCACCAATGCTGGGGGTTGTACTGCTTTTTCTGCCTACAGCAGGAAATGGTGGCAAAGTTTGCTTCCAAAAAAATAAAATAAAAATGGATTTACCAGGGTCTTATTTTGTTATGGAAGAATACCAGAAGGAGTGGGAGAAGTGTGGGATGTGGACGGCGGCGTCAAAGGACCCACAAAAAACCTTGAGTTTCCAGTAACAAGCATGTGTTAAAATGCTCATCTGATGACACTCATAGGAAACTGTAGTTATGATTATCTGTGAAATGCCCTTCCACTGTGTCCTGGCACTGTACTGGTGTAGCAGGCACAGTACTGGTGATCCTGGAAGTAGCGACTTCCAGGATCGTCCCTTTCAATACACATCAGGGTGTGATGTCCCAGGTCATCGGACATCACACCCGCCATTTTGTTTTTACCCAGGAAGAGCCCCCTCCCCGCCACCATCCTGGGGATGGCGATTTTGCTTCCCCCTTCTCTTGATGGCTTCGGAGCTATGTGATGAGGCTCCATGGACATCAGTGCTGCTGTGCTTACTTTCGAGTAAGTGTGACAGCACCAGGGCGAGCGGGCACATTCTTCCACTGTCCCGGGAACTTCCCGGGACCACAGAAGAATCAGGATTTTTGTGGTTCCTGAGAAACAGGAAAGATCCCATGCCCGCCCCCACCCCCGGGACTCCCTGTGCATCATTTGGACACATTGGGAGCAGACAGGGGCCAACCCAGGCAAGAAGCCTGGTGTGGAAAGGGCCTTTGAGTTCTAACAAAAGAAGAGTAAGTGATGCAGGTAAAACATTAAATTATAGTTTAACAGTAGTTGGGCACAATTAAACCAGTGGGGATAGGAACGTTTCATACATAAAAAAACAAGGAATGAAAAGATATTATGTTTGTGACACTGTAAAAATACACATAGTCATATTACTGAGATTAGTATAAGTTGTTATGCTTGTAATTGAGTGCATACAGAATTCAATCTACACATATAAATGTATGCTAGAATCATTTGCTCTCAGAAGGGTACTTCAAGTTGAATAATATTGACAAGGCATTCTTGATCTCTTTGTTTCTCATGCTGTAGATAAATGGATTCAGCATGGGTGGAAAGATGGAATTTTCAAAACCACAATAAGGATGTTCACATATGTTACAATAATGAAGACAAAGCATCCAAACACCGTACTGCTAATACTTAAGACAACAGCTCCAGTTTCAATTAGGTATAAGTCAGAACAGACAAATTCAAGTAACTGTGGGATTAAATCAAGGTGTGAACCCATCTGCTTCCAACTTGGCATGGCTAAATCCCTACTTAAGAGTTACCACGGTGCCAAGTTTCATCACTTTGTATTTAAAAATGATGCAGATGTATGCATTTTTTCACATAGATCTGGTACACATAGAATACTAACCCATGTTGTATGGATCCCCTCAGTAACCTATATTTCATACTCTATTCCATTCCCATCCTGTCACAAAGGGTAATGTGTTTTGGGAGGCTACCTTCATATTCTTACATATTGACATTAACTCATTTTCCAAAGTAATTTGACAAAAACAACAACAACAACAACAACAACAGCAAATCCATTTCCTAGACATGGACTTCACTCACAAGTGTGATCATTTCTCATGTATTCAAAAACATGTGGAGTGTGCTAATTATCTTTTTAGGTTTGTTACAAAAGTAGAAAACGACATTGTGTGTATGTGGGGGATGGGGAGTTTCAGCAATGTTTTCTAATCAGGTCTGCTGGACTCTTGGGAGTAAGTTCCCAAGAAGCCTAGAAAGGCTTAAATCAATCTTATTCCCATGCATGATGTAACTCCCAGTTGCTGTAAAATTGGGCCCTTATTATCTTTACATATGAAGTGTTTCTAATAGTAATGTGCCCATAATGTGGCAACTGCCATGAGAAGATTTAAAATGCTTGCATGAGAGGATGCATGGATTTGCTCACCCTTGAAACAAAAAGGCCTCTATAGGAAGCTGGATGGGAAATTCAATCTTATACTGAAAGTGATTGCTTAATTAAAAACAACATTTTGGGTAAGCTTTATTGTTTACTATGACTGATGTATCACAGATTTTTTAACTTTTTCCTTTCCTGTAGTATCTCTCTCTCATCAATCATCTATCATCTTCCTTCCCTCTTTTGTTTATTCCTTGATCCCTGACTGACATTTACCTAGCTGCCTGCTTGAACATCTTCCACCACTATCAGGAGCTGTCTCGTTGGATAAGGGGAAAAGTAATAACCAAAACCACAGTTATGCCCCCTTTTAAGTCCCTAATATCAGGTTGGTTCCAGTGATACCATCGTCCTACATGTCTGTTTTATACAGGCATAAATGCAATGGAGACCAACTGTGTGTTCAATGGAAAGAGTGAAAATGAACCCCATATGTGTATGGCTGTATGCAAACAGGCTGTCCATTGGATGAAAATTCGGCATGATTGGCATTCCTAATTAGATGGATCTTATATATATAGAACTGTGTGACTGGAGATTTTTCTTCTGGTATGCTGGGAGTCCTGTCGAAGCCCAGGTTACTTGGTGGAATGCAGAGATGACAAGGGCAGTTGACATTATAGCTCTCAAGCACCCTCACCCTCGGAGTGGAGCCTGGACATCTCTTTGATATATAGCTCAGCTGAGGGCAATGAAGCAAGAGAGAAGACTGTTAGAATGCAGGTGGAGGGAGACTTGTGCTGAAACTGACCAAACACAGGTTAGAGTCCATTATCGAGACTACTCTGTGGCGGTGAGGGAGTTCTTTTCCACCAGCATTTCATCTTCTCAATAGGGATGTGTACGCCCAAAAGTATTGTATCGTTATTGGAATTTCGGACCAAAAAAATTATCGTCTCCGATAATATCGTAGGTGACCCATATTGTATTTCCGATAATTATCAGAAATTCGATATTATATCGTTTCTCCATTTTGCCCTAGAGAGTTGATTTTTGAGTCAGAGAAAGGCCTAAAACTTCTGAATTTTCCAAGTTACAGGTTTGAAACTTGGTCACAGTGCAGACTGAGTGTTGCTAGTCTTGTGTGCCAAATTTTAGAACAATCGGTGCAACTGTTACTCAGAAGTAAGCTTTCAAATACACTGTTTCAGGTGGCTGAAATATGGTCCTTTTTCAAGAGACGTCATTGTCCAGTACTCGTGGGCATCTCACAGTTGGCCTTGAGGGGACTCATCTGTGCCCAGTTTCAGACACACAGCTGCAGGCATTACTAAGCTCTCAACAACATGCACTGTTTCTGCCGGTAATGCACTCCATGCTGCTGCTGCTGAGACTTATAGGTATATTTTTATGAATACAATGAACTTACAAAACCTGTGGCTAAACCTAGGCAGTGCCTTCCATATGCAGTCATAAAAGTAAAATGTGTTAATCAGAAGATGGTGAACTGCTGCTGCTTTGTCTCATTGATTAGGCCACGGATGTTTACAAATTAAAAGGATTGGGGGTAGGGGAATAGCACGGGTGTTACAGTTATTTTAGCCAGCCCTAGCAGGCAGGGCCTCATTGGACCAGGAGATACCCCAGGTAGTGAGGAAACCTGCAGGATCCCATCAAAACAATCCTCACGCACCGTCTTGATCTCATCATGCTTGAAAATTAAAATTACCCAGTCTGCCCACTATCCCTATGCAGGCAGGTGGGCATTTCTTCATGCCAGAACTGCACACATTGGCTGGAGCAGTGGCAAATAAAAGTATTGTTCGGGGTAGGTACTTTGCCAAATAAAAGTCATGTTCAGGGTAGGCACTTTGGCAAATTAATATAAGTCACATTCAGGGTACAGGTAGGCACTTTGGCAAATTAATATAAGTCACGTTCAGGGTACAGGTAGGCACATTGCCTGGACCAGAGTCTCAAAAAACAAACAAAAAAAAGAAAATGCATGAGGGGGATGCTTCTGCAGTCCCTCAGTAACGGACTCCATGACTGAGGGACTTAGTGATGAAAAATAATAATACAGGAATCTCTCAACTCAAGGCTCCTTTTAGCAATCCCTCCAGACTGGAAACATTGGCTGGAGCAGTGTCTTTCAAAAATAAATAAAATGTGTGAGAGGGAGAGACAGCCACCCCAGAACTGACCCCAGCAGCAACAGCATCTCTCCTAGACCCAGAGCCACCTCGCCCAAGGCATGCCTTAGAGCCGTGTTTCATACTGGTACAAAGTGATGGAAAATGAAATTATTATTTATATTAATAACAATCCTTTGCAAACAGTTTGTGTGCTGCTTTGACCAGAGATTGTGTAGTGTTATCCTGTGTAGCAGGCTACAGGACACACCAGCACACTCACAGTCAATCAAGCAAACACACTCACCCAGAGAGAGAGAGGGAGGGAGAGGGATATATATATATATATATATATATATAGTTTTTTTAAAGAAAGTTTAACAGGGAAGAGGACAAAACACACTCCCTCAGTCACAGTATCCCCACTCATGCTAACCTAACCCTTCAATCAAATCAACCAGAAAAAATATAAAAAATTTAAAATTATAACTCAAACACACAAGCGATGCACAGCCAAACGAACCTGAGACACAAAGATGCAAGACTACAATGAATCTCTAACAATTTGCCACCAAGTAACTATAAGACCCAGGACAGAGCTCCAACAAAACCCACCCTTCTCCCCTCAATGCCTAACTCCCAACAGAGCTGGAACACCAAGTGTGGGGGTTTTATGCGGGGATATCCTTAGCCCTCCTCCAACATTGTGATTGGAGCCTGCTGGAATCCTTGCTGCACGATTGGTCACTGTCTCATCAAGCACACCCCATGTTGTGTTTTCTTTTACCGGTCATTTTACAGCGACCAAATAATTAGCCAATTCTGAATAGAACACAAACACCTTTACTTCAGGCAATAAACATTCAAATACAAAACAAACTGATTAACATAACTTGCCTCAAGGGAGGATTCGGCAAAACGAACAGAAGAAACAATTGCTTTCAGTTAGGAACCAAAAAGAGAGTCTTTTAAGTCTCAGACACTAAGTTGTGTCTCCTTTCTTACGGAGCTGCTCCGACCGGCGTCTCTCTACTCTGGCCTCGTACCGCTTCTGCCTTCTTCGGCACACTGCATGTGTAAAAGCATTCACCTGCTCCTCCTCCTCCTCCTGGGATGCCAGTAGGGGTTCCTCAGCTGCAGATACATTTCTCTCCTGAGTGCTAATCTCTGCATTTACACTTCTGCAGCTGGAACAAATACTTGGGGAATCAGTCTATCTCCTGGTGTTACCAACAGATCCTCTTCAGAATCTGATTCTGCCCCCATCTCTCCCAACTCATCAACCTGTTCAGGGGAAAAGGAGGTAGACACAACACCCCACCTTCTAGCTCCGTCCATGTGGTGGCAAAAGAGAAAGAGACTTCTGATAAAATGATAAAATATGATATTATCGTAGGATTTTTTGTCGTCTCCGATAATTATCGTAGGTTTCCCTATCATATCGTTATCGTTAATTATATGCATGATAAAGAGCACATCGTATCATTATCGTACATTTTAACGATACGATACACATCCCTACTTTTCAGTGCTATCCAGTTGAGCTTTTCTGAGTGGTTCATGACCTTTTGCAATCAGGCCAATGGAAAGAAATGGTGGAAAACTCAGTAGCAAGCTGTGATGAGTTTGCATGGCACTTTGAAGATAAAGTCACTTGTATCCTTCATGGCTTTGTCATCACAGTTAATGCAGTTCCCTTAGTAGACTTGACCAGAGCACCATCTGGTTCAGATCTATTGGATGAGTTTCAGCTGATGAGGCTCAACTGGAACCCAGATGACATGAACAACAATAGGCCCATTGCTAATATTGCCTTCCTGGGAGAGGTGCTTGAGTGGGTGATTGCTGGCCAATTCCAGGACTCTTGAATGAATCTGATTATCTAGACCCATTTAAATCAGGCTTCATGACTGGTTTTGGACCAGATACTGCCTTTGTCACCCAGTTGGATGACCTTTGCCAGGACAGAGACAAGGGGAGTGTAACTCTGTTGATTCTCTTGCACCTCTGAGTAGCTTTTGATCCAACTGACCATGATATCCTTCTGTATAGGCTATCTGGGATGAGTGTGGAAAGTACTGCTTTGCAGTGGTTCCACTCATATTTGGATGGCTGATTCAAGAAGATGTTGCTGGGTGATTATTCCTCTGTCTCTTGGCATTCACGGCATCAGGTGTTGCAGGGCTCTGTTTTATTATCCATGCTGTTCTGCATCTGATATGAAACTGCTGGAGGAGGTTATACTGAGATACGAACGGAGATGTCACCAATATATGGATGACACCCAGATCTATCTCTTCTTTTCATCAAACCCAGGTGAGGCAGGGGGCATTCTGAACCAGTGCCTGTGTGTGGCAATGGTCTGGATGAGGGCCAATAAACTGAGATGCAGTCCAGAGAAGTCAGAGGCCAAACTGGAGGATCTTCAAAACAGATTTCTTAGAAATCTTTCAATTCCACGTCCTGTTACTCCTGCTGCCTTGATTTGGGCAGAGGTTGGTTTTCCCCTTATTAAAGCCCATATCCACTGTTCTTTGATCAACTACTGGAGAATTCTGAAAGAATTCTCTGCTAGAGTTTTGTCCAAAGTATGCTATGAACAGCTGCTGAAATGCAAATCCTGGAGTTCAAGATATCATATATTTTTTTCAATCCTATTTTACTTCAGTTGATGTATTTCCCACTTTGAATTCAAAAGAGAGGTGGTAAAGTATTTTTGGTCACTGTTTCTCTTTATAGACAGGCTATTAATTAGTCAAAAATTCAAAATGGTATTGACTCTACAAATATGATCATCAACAAGCTGCCTATTTGACAAAGTTCACATCACTAAAACTCAGACCATCATTTACATATCTCCATTTTCAAACTATTCCCACAGGTATGATTGATGGGAGATGTTCCAAAACTCCTGTAGTTCAATGCATTTGCATTTGTGGTGCACCAGAGATTGAACACTTGCCACATTATTTGCTGTCTTGCCCAGTATATTCTGAACCAAGATTTAAATACGTGAATTCTATTATGTCTTACCTGCATGGTAATACTGTCCCAGAGAAGATTTTTTTAGAACCTTTTGTCTGAATTAGATTTTACTGTAACCTGTAAGGTCTCTCTCTTTGCTCTGGCAACATCAAAAATTCGGTCAACATTTATCTCTGACAATGCAGTTGATTATTCTGGGGATGCACTGATTTAATGGCCTCCCTAGCTGTTTTAATGTTCAAACTATAATTATCCGTTTTAATAATGGGTGTAACTATTTCATCTTGAACATTTCAGATCTTGTTTCATGGTGCATCTGTTTTATTTTGTCTTAGCTGTTATGTATGCGAATGGCCTAAGCCCAAGCAAAAAAATTATAAAGGAAGAGAAGATAGAGGTAAAGTTAGTGTGTGGTTCATCTGCCCAGGTGTGATGTTCAATCTGTTTGGAGGAGGTTGCACTCCCCCTACAGGATCAGGTTCATAGTTTGGGGTGCTCATGGATCCAGCATGGTCACTACAGGCACAGATGGACTTGGTGGCATGGAGTACCCTTTATCAGCTTAGGCTGATTTACCAAATTCATCCTTATGTTGACAGAGATAGCCTAGATACAGTTATCCATGCTATTGTATGGATTACTGCAATGTGTTATATATGAGGCTGCCTTTGAAAACAGTTTGGAAACTTCAGGTGATCCAAAATAGGACAGCGAAGTTGCTAACTGGGGTTTGGCAAATGTGATCACACTATGTCAGTACTTTTCCACCTGCACTGACTACCAATTCATGTATAAGTCTGATTCAAAGTGTTTTTTAGTAACATTCAAAGATCTAAGTGATTTGGGACCAGGTTACATGAAGGATCATCTCTTCCTAAATAAAACTGCCCAGTTCCTAAGTTCATCTTCAATGGTTCTTTCTCTGGGATCCCCCACTAAAGGAAGTGAGATGGATGACTAAGAAACTTGTTCATTTTCCTCTGTGGAATGGGCTCACCTGGCACATGCATAGTGCTGTTTTAGGTGCTAAATTAATACGTTCCCCACTCCCCAAGCATTTACAAGTTTCAGTTTCTATTTTAAATCTGGTACTTAAAAAAATATAGCACTGCTGCTAGATTCAATTAGTTATTATTGTTATACTATAGTTTTAAACATTTAATTTTTTTCATTGTATTTTATCCTACTGTATTTTATGGTTTTAATTGTTATGAACCTACCAGAGAGCTTTGGCTATTGGACGGAATAGAAAAGAAATAAATTAATTGTGGACACAGATGCTCCTCTTTCCAGCATTCGACTGAATGTGCAGAGATCAGGGGCAGGGCTGGTGGCACAGTAGCCATTTTGCCTCTATTCAGCTGATTTGTGTAGGAAAGAATGAACAAAGTGACTGTCATGAGAACTTTGAGGAGAGAGAAAATGAGGACAAAACAGTTCGCTAAACTTTTGGCTAAAAATGATTCCCCTCAAGGCTTGGCCCCTTTGGCCTTGACCGATGTATTCCAGTCTAAATGGAAAGGGCTGTTGATGGGAAACTGCGCAATATGGGTCTCTTGCGAAATGCCATTTTGGCCTTAGGTTTGTTAAAAGCCAAAGAGGTTATACGCCAGTGTATTGGGGATATTGAGCTACAAGACCTTAGATGAGCAGCAACCCCATATTCTGAATTTAGAGATAGGGGGAAGGCTTTTTTACCTGTAACCTTTTACTCAATTCTTTTAACTATCCCAACTTACAGGAAAGTGTTTACATTTCCCTCTGCATTTTTGGAGAGTAAATACTAGGGGTGTGCACAGACCCCCCGGATCGGATTGGGACCCGGATCGGGACCTCCAATTTTGTCCCGGATCAGATCGGACAAAATCGGAGGCCCCCCAGACTGGATCGGGTCTGATCCCGATCCAAAAATCGGAACTTCCAATTTTTGGATCGGCCGCCATTCCCCTCCCCCCTAGACTTGCATTGGGGGAAAGAAAGCTTTCCCCCAATGCAAATCTACGAGGAAAAAATGGTGGCAGGTGGGCGAGGGGGGCCTAACTCCCTCCCCCCTGGGGCCGTCCGCTGTGGATGGCCCCGGCAGGTAAGCCCCCTCCCCCGTGCTCCTTACCCCCCCAGGGCCGTCCGCTTTCATCCGCTGGTGCCTGCGGGTGCCAGCGGATGTAAGCGGACAGCCCCGGGGGGGTAAGCCCCCTCTCCCTCCCCCTGCTTACCTTTCCTGGCCATCCGCTCCCATCCGCCTCTGGCCGCTACTGCGAGCAGGCTTCGCGGCCTGCTCCTGAGTGGAGCGCCAGGTGAGTGGAGCGCCCCCCTCGCCCATCTGCTGCCATGACATCACCTGGCGCACTACCTAGGAGCAGGCCGCGAAGCCTGCTCGCAGTAGCAGCCAGCGGCGGACAAGAGCGGACGGCCATGGAAGGTAAGCGTGCCGTGCCCCCCCCTCCCCTGCCCCCTGCTTACCTTTCCTGGCCATCTGCTCCCGTCCGCTGCCCCCTGCCCTCGTTGTCCGCTTCCATCGGCAGGCGCCTGCTGGCGCCCACTGATGGAAGTGGACAGCCCTGCTAGGGGAGCCCCCCCCCCCGCTGTCTGCTTCCATCAGCGGGCGCCTGCTGGCGCCTGCCAATGGAAGTGGTGGCAGGCGCCAGTGGGTGCCCACCGATCCGCCAATCCATCCGATCTGGATCAGAACCTTTCCGGATTGGATCGGATTGGATCGGCCGATCCAGCAGTGAGATCAGAAATCGGATAAATCGGCTAATTTTATCCGATTTCCCCCTGGATCTGATTCGGATTGTGGATTGGATCCAATCCAGTGCACATCCCTAGTAAATACAATAATACTCCATACTCTTAGTGCCTATGCCCCTGTAAAGCTGGTATGATAGAAACTGTGAGCCATATATTGTTGTACGGTTCTTTTTATTGTGATTTTTGGCATATCTTTATTACTACTATTTTACAAGGAATATCTGGGAGATCTGATGTGTTCTATATGGATTATCTTCTGGCCGACCAGAATTCTCAGATAACTTTTAAGGTGGCTAGATTTTGTGCTCCTACAATTGCCAGTCAGTGTGGGATGATAACATCTCATTGTGATAATGTTTAAATTTCTTAAAATGTGGGGGACATGCATAATGTATATTCAATTAATTGACTGTTCATATACTACTGTACTTACAGTCCCATTCTACTTTGTTGGCTCTGGGAATACTATATGCGCCTGTAGTGTTGTTTTGTTTCTGCTGGTCTTGTGACCGTAATAAATATTGATTGATTTGCCCACTACTGACTTAGCACATAAATATTGGCAGGATTTGATTGCTAAATTAGAGGAATCCAGTTTGAACTGACTGATTAACCAGTCGAATAAGAGCTCTCTTCTTTTTCCTCTCAAAGGTAGCATGCAAGGAATGTAGACAAAATGAGCAATCTTACTTCCATGACCACTTTTCTGCTGCTGGAATTCTCAGATATCCGAGAACTACAAATCCTATATTTCTTTGGATTCCTGGCATTTTACCTGTTGACACTAACAGGGAATCTTCTCATCATCCTTGCAGTTGCCTTTGATCACCACCTACACACCCCAGTGTACTTCTTGCTAACCAATTTGGCCATGCTAGACCTTGGAACAATTTCAGTTATAGTACCCAAAGCTATGGCTATGTCCCTTATGAATAACAGGTCAATTTCTTATTCTGGATGTGTTGCTCAGGTTTTCTTTTATTTCTTCTTTGGAATATTAAATTTTATCATCCTGATTATAATGGCACATGATCGCTATATTGCGATCTGTAACCCACTCCAGTATGAGAGAATCATGCACAATGGAGCCTGCCTTCGGCTGGTAGCTATTGGGGGGATTGTTAGTCTTCTTTATGCCATTTTGCACACTGCTGGAACCTTTGCAATCACCTTCTGTTCTAATATTGTGGAGCAGTTCTTCTGTGAAGTCCCACAGTTATTAAAGCTCTCCTGCTCTGATATATATCTAGTTGAAGTTGTGCTCCTTATACTAAGCTGTATTATAGCCATAGGAGGTTTAATATTCATTGTCATAACGTACATGCAAATATTTGCTGTGGTGCTCAGAATCCCCTCAGCACAGGGTCAGAAAAAAGCCCTCTCCACTTGTCTTCCCCACCTAACTGTTGTCTCTGTGCTTATGTTCAGTGAATTATTTGTCTATGCAAAACCACCCACTGATATATCTTCTGAATTGGATGTAGCTTTTGCTGTGGTATATGTCATAGTTCCTCCTCTGTTGAATCCATTCATTTATAGCATGAGAAACAAAGAGATAAAAACTGCTTTATGGAAATTGTTACATATGTGCTTTTTTCTTGAAACCGTCTTCAGTATTGTCCTGTAAATAATGGATTATTATAAGATCTTTGGCATGTGAATTTATATATGGATTATTTTACTTTTTGCTACAAACACCTCAGTATTCAACACATTGTAATCCTTTCACATAGACCTGGTTCACACATCATACTAACTCATGTTTTATTTCAGCCATCGTTAACCCATTGTTTAGTGCTTTCCCCAGGGTTTATCTGACAGATGACAGGACATACTGTGTGCATTTTTCTCAACCCCTGGCTTCTCCTTTGCCTGCTCCCTCCCTGCATTCCAAATGCTTTGTGGCACTGTAGTAATGACATGGCATTGTTACCAGGGGCACCATACAGAAAAAAGATGGCTGCCCCCATGGCCTGTCCAAGGGGGCAGCCATCTTATTACTGTGCAGCAACCTTGGCAATGTCATATCATCATGCAGCATCATTCCCAAAGATATTTAGTGCCCAGTTTTCTGGGCATGTGGGCGGCAGCAGTCCGGCCGGGTGCTCTGTTGCTGAGCTTCATCTTCTTCTGAACATTAAAAGAGAGAGAAAATAGCCTTTGGAATCTTAGAAAGAAAATAGTCAATGGAGCACTCCATAAAAGGCTTGGTAAGTAGTACAATATTAAAAAATATTTCCCCTCCCGTCTGATTCCTGGAGCATTTTATCTCACACCCCTAATAAAGGCAAACCATTCCTAAAATATTGTAGATAATTCTGTCCTTGACTCAACCATTATGAAAGGGAATGAGTTATTTATGTTAAGGCTACTTGCCCATTACAGTTCCCTTTTGTTTAAATAAATTTGTTGCATTTTTTTTTTGTAATAATTTTTATTAGTTTCAACACAATAACATACACAATATAATAACAAACATCATAACCCTCAACAATCCCCCCGTGCACCCCCACCCCCTGAGACCTTCTCTTAATCATTCTTCATCCTTCCAAAATTTTAATGATTCTTTTGAAGGTGTTTGTCCCTTCCCCGATCTTAAAACATATTCCAAAAAGGGACTCCATATTTCTCCAAAATCACTTTTACTGGACATTCCCCTCTTTATTTTCATTTTACAAGTCAACATATCATTCAAGGCCATATCCCAAATTTCTTTATACCATTCTTCTATTGTATAGCTTCCTTGCCCTTTCCAATTTTTAGCAATCATTATTCTAACAGGTGCCAGGAGGTTGTTTACCAATTCTCTATTAGTTATATACTCATTCTCACTTTCCCATATTGCTAGTAGAGCTAACTTTGGGTTTAATTCCAATTTACTTCCAATTATATCACTTATTTCTAGGGATGTGCACTGACCCCCCGGATCGGATCGGATAGCGGATCGGAATCGGACCTGGGGGGTCGGATCGGATCGGATCGGATCGGAGGCTGGTCGGATCGGATCGGACCAGATGTCCGATCCGGATCGGACGCCATTTTGAATGCTTTTTCCCATAGCCAAGTATTGTTTTACAAAAACGCCTATAACTTTTTCATTTTTAAAGATAGAAGGATGAAACTTGGGGACATTGTAGACTGGTTAGGGATAGTTATCTGTGAGAAATTTCAGAAAGATTGGTGCATGCGTTTTGTGGCAATTAATTTTTTAATAAATACCCAGGAATGCTTATAACTTTGTCATTTTTAAAGTTACAAACATGAAACTTTGCCACATTGTAGGAGGTACCTTGGGACCTATGTGTGTGAAATTTCAGAAACATAGGTGCTTGCCTTGTGTGGCAATTAATTTTAGAAAAATAGGTAGTAGTGGGGTAAATACAGTTACGCCTCCCATTTTTTTATTTTTTAAGATACAAACAGGAAACTTGGGCACATAACAGGTACCACTTGCCTTGATATGTGAGTGAAATTTCAGAAACATTGGAGCTTTCCTTGTGTGGCAATTAATTTTTGAAACAATGAGGAAAGAAACACCTATAACTTTGTCATTTTTAAAGTTACACACATGAAACTTTGCCACATTGTAGGTGGTACCTTGGGACCCATGTGTATGAAATTTCGGAAACGTAGGTGCTTGCCTTGTGTGGCAATTAATTTTTTAATAAATACCCAGGAATGCCTATAACTTTGTCATTTGTAAAGTTACACACATGAAACTTTGCCACATTGTAGGTGGTACCTTGGGACCTATGTGTGTGAAATTTCAAAAACGTAGGTGCTTGCCTTGTATGGCAATTAATTTTAGAAAAATGGGTAGTAGTGGGGTAAATACAGTTACGCCTCCCATTTTTTTATTTTTTAAGATACAAACAGGAAACATGGGCACATTACAGGGAACACTTCACTTGATAGGTGTGTAAAATTTCAGACAGCTGGGTCCAGGCATGTGGTGGCAATTAATTTTTGAAACAATGAGGAAAGAAACGCCTATAACTTTTTTATTTTAAAAGTTAGAAGTCTGAACATTGCTCACTTTGTAGATGGGTTAGGGGTAGATATGTGTCAGAAATTTCAGAATGATAGGTCCAGGCATTTGATGGCTATGGAATTTTTAAATTACATGTTTCAAAAAAATTTCTACAGAGGCCAGGTCTTCCCCTCCCGCTTCCCGCGAAGAAAAGGAAACACTGTCTCGTCTCGATCCCTTTGATCCTTGCTAGTATCCATTACAGGGCTCGTGTCTGCTTGAGTAAAAAAGTGAAAGTAGGAAAGCAGACACGAGCCCTGTAATGGATACTAGCAAGGATCAAAGGGATCGAGACGAGACAGTGTTTCCTTTTCTTCGCGGGAAGCGGGAGGGGGAGGAAAGGAAGACCTGGCCTCTGTGGAACATTTTTTGAAACATTTAATCTAAAAATTCCATAGCCATCAAATGCCTGGACCTATCATTCTGAAATTTCTGACACATATCTACCCCTAACCCATCTACAAAGTGAGCAATGTTCAGACTTCTAACTTTTAAAATAAAAAAGTTATAGGCGTTTCTTTCCTCATTGTTTCAAAAATTAATTGCCACCACATGCCTGGACCCAGCTTTCGGAAATTTTACACACCTATCAAGTGAAGTGTTCCCTGTAATGTGCCCATGTTTCCTGTTTGTATCTTAAAAAATAAAAAAATGGGAGGCGTAACTGTATTTACCCCACTACTACCCATTTTTCTAAAATTAATTGCCATACAAGGCAAGCACCTACGTTTTTGAAATTTAGCACACATAGGTCCCAAGGTACCTCCTACAATGTGGCAAAGTTTCATGTGTGTAACTTTAAAAATGACAAAGTTATAGGCATTCCTGGGTATTTATTAAAAAATTAATTGCCACAAAACGCATGCACCAATCTTTCTGAAATTTCTCACAGATAACTATCCCTAACCAGTCTACAATGTGCCCAAGTTTCCTGTTTGTATCTTCAAAAATAAAAATGTGGGAGGCATAACTGTATTTCTCAGTGGGAAAGTGCAATGCAATGATTCCCTATGGGAAAGTGCAATGCAATGATTCCCTATGGGAAAGTACTGTCCAATGAATCCTTATGGGCAAGTGCTGTCCAATGAATCCCTCATTGTTTCAAAAATTAATTGCCACACCAGGCAAGCACCAATGTTTCTGAAATTTTACACACATATCAAGTGAAGTGTTCCCTGTAATGTGCCCAAGTTTCCTGTTTGTATCTTCAAAACTAAAAAAATGGGAGGCGTAACTGTATTTACCCCACTACTACCCATTTTTCTAAAATTAATTGCCACACAAGGCAAGCACCTATGTTTCTGAAATTTTACACACATAGGTCCCAAGGTACCACCTACAATGTGGCAAAGTTTCATGTGTGTAACTTTAAAAATGACAAAGTTATAGGTGTTTCTTTCCTCATTGTTTCAAAACTTAATTGCCACACAAGGCAAGCTCCAATGTTTCTGAAATTTCACTCACATATCAAGGCAAGTGGTATCTGTAATGTGCCCAAGTTTCCTGTTTGTATCTTAAAAAATAAAAAAATGGGAGGCGTAACTGTATTTACCCCACTACTACCCATTTTTCTAAAATTAATTGCCACACAAGGCAAGCACCTATGTTTCTGAAATTTCACACACATAGGTCCCAAGGTACCTCCTACAATGTGGCAAAGTTTCATGTTTGTAACTTTAAAAATGACAAAGTTATAAGCATTCCTGGGTATTTATTAAAAAATTAATTGCCACAAAACGCATGCACCAATCTTTCTGAAATTTCTCACAGATAACTATCCCTAACCAGTATACAATGTCCCCAAGTTTCATCCTTCTATCTTTAAAAATGAAAAAGTTATAGGCGTTTTTGTAAAACAATACTTGGCTATGGGAAAAAGCATTCAAAATGGCGTCCGATCCGGATCGGACCTCATCGGATCGGATCGGATCGGATCGGAGGTTGGTCGGATCGGATCGGATCGGATCGGATTTTCCCGATTTTGGGTCGGATCGGATTCGGATCGTGGATCGGATCCGATCCGATGCACACCCCTAATTGCATATTCCAACTTTCTGCCTGAAATTGGTGGTAGTGAGACCACTCCTGAAGAAATCCTTCCTGGACCCAGAAAATCTTAATAATTTGCTGGTAGCAAATGTTCTACTTTGGGCAAGGTCCTGAAGCAGATGGTTGCAAGCCAGCTCCAGACAATCTTGGATGAGACCAATTATCTGGATCCATTTTAGTTGTGGTTCAGGCCACATTTTGGCATAGAAACAGCCTTGGGCATCCTGTATGATAACCTATGTTTGGAGAAAGACAGGGGGAGTGTGACCTTGTTGATTCTCCTGGACCTCTTGGTGGCTTTTGATACCATCGGCCATGGTTACCTTCTCGGATAACTGTCAGGGTTGGGAGTGGGAGGAGCTGCAGTGCAGTGGTTTCACCTACTTAGAGGGTCAGTTCCAGAAGGTGGTGCTTGGGAAACACTGCTCAGCCCCATGAATTCTCTAGTACGGGGTTCTGCAGTGGTCAGTTTTGTCCCCCATGGTATACACCATCTACATGAAACCGTTGAGTGCGGTCATCCAGAATTTTGGAGTGTGTTGTCATCAGTATGCTGATGTCACACAGCAATACTGCTCCTTTTCATCTTCTTCAGTTGAGGCTGTGAATGTGCTAGATCAATGCCTGGCAGTGACAATGGAATGGATGAGGGCTAGTAAACTGAAACTCAAGCCAGACAAGACTGAGATGCTTTTAGTAGGCAGTTCTTCTGACCAGATGGAGGGTACTCAATCTGTTCTGGATGGGATTGTACTTTCCTTGAAGGAGTAGGTTCATACCTTGGGGTTTCTCCTAGAATCATCTCTGTCATTTGAGGCCTTAGTGTAGGGTGACCAGATCACCCTGGATTTCCCGGTCCTAACCGGGAAAACTGGGGCAATCTGGGCCGACAGGGGGGCGGCGGGGGCAAACCGGGGAAAGGATCAGCTCTCCTCCCACCCTAAAATGCCCGCGCTGCTCCCCGGCCACGGCAAGAAAGAAGTGCTCAGCCTTAGGGAGCGTCAACAAATTCCTTGTCTGATGGCTAACTGCTTTAGCCTCCAGACAAGGAATTTGTTGATGCTCCATAATGCTGAGCACTTCTTTCCTGCCCGTGCTGCTCCCCGGTCACTCCCCGGCCACTGCAAGAAACAAGTGCTCAGCATTAGGGAGCGTCAACAAATTCCTTGTCTGGTGGCTAACTGCTTTAGCCACCAGACAAGGAATTTGTTGACGCTCCCTAACCCTGAGCACTTGTTTCCTGTGGAGGCCGGAGCAGCGCCGGCATTTTAAAGCAGGCTCTTCCTCCTCCTTTGCCTGCTGCTGCTGTTGCTCTTCCTCAGATACCTCCAGGGAGCCCAGGAGCAGGGCAAGAAGGGTGAGGGGACTGCAGGGGTCACGCGGCAGTGGAGGAGATCGGCGGTGGCAGGACCAGGTAGGTCTGGGCTGGGTTTTTTTTTGGGGGGGGTGACTTGGTGGGGGGGGTTGTTTCGGGTGGGGGGGTGGCGGGGGTGTCTGCTTGTTACCCATATGGCGGGCAGCCTTTTTAATTTTTTATTTTATGTTGGGCGGGGAGGCTGCTTTGGTGGGGTGGCCATTTTGGACCGGGATTTTGCTTTCCAAAATCTGGTCACCCTACCTTAGTGGCATGAGTGCCTTCTACCAACTTCATTTGGTGGCCCAGCTACACCCATAACTGGACAGGAATAACCTGGCTTCAGTTGTTTATGCTCTGGTAACCTTCAAGGTAGAGTACTCAATGCACTTTACATGGGGCTGCCTTTGAAGACAGTTCAGAAGCTGCAGCTCATGCAAAATGTAGTGGCCAGAAGGACCGAACATCTAAGATAAATTCTGGCCTGCTTGCATTGGCTGCCTGTCCAAGCCTGATTCAAGGTGCTGGTTTAACCTCTAAAGCTGATAACCCATAAAGCCTATGACCTATAAAGTCTTACATGGTTCAGGACTGCAATATCGGACAGAGCTCTGCTCCTGGCTTGAACCTACCCGTACAGTACGCTCAACATCTAAGGCCCTCCTCGCAGTGCCTACTCCAAGGGAGGCTTGGAAGACAGCAACAAGGGAGAGGTCCTTTTCAGTGGTGCCCCCCATTAAGGAATTTTCTCCCCAATGAGGTCTACCTGGTGCCAACATTGTTATCTTTTCTATGCCAAGTCAAGACTTTTCTCTTTCCCCAGGCATTTGGCAGCACATGATGAGTTTCAGTTGATACTGGATTTGTTTACTGTTTTGGCTGGTTGTTCAAGTTGTTTTTAGATATATGTTGTCTCTGTGTATATTGTCTGTTTGTGCATTTTCTATGTTTTTAAATTTTGCATATTGTATTTTTAATGTTTTTAACCTTTGTAAACTGCCCAGAGAGCTTTGGCTATGGGGCGGCATAGAAATGTAAATAATAATAATAATAATAATAATAAAAATACATATTACTATCAACATACAACTGCCACCTATTAAATTTATTACCTATTAAAATATTTACCTACTGCACAATTTTGATACAGATTTTATTTATTTAATTCAATGATGCAAATTTTACACAATAAACAACATAAAGACAAAAGGGGAAAAAAGCACAAACCAAACACATACACAAAATTATTCTCGCTATCTGATACAACAATAAGTAATAAATTGCATCAGGAATCATCACCATTTAGACTATATAATAGAAATATCAGGGCCTAAAGTCCATTTATTTTTGTATTTGCTGCTTCTTTGATATCAAATCCATGAATGTATCTTTCCAATACTTGAAGGGTTCTACAAGGATTTTTTATATTTAAAAATGAAATAAAATTTAACCACACCCACAAAAATGAATTGTCTTAGGAATTTATTTTTGTTCTGTCTTTATTACATGTGTAACACCCCAAACTAGGATATACATTGGACTGATATTATACATACACAATATTTTTTTTAAAAAAACTATTGATGTTTGAGTTAAAGTTGTAACAATCAAATTTATAGTTCTGTGAAATGCCTACAAAATGAGACCTTGCAAATTAAAATTCATCCACTATTTTCATGATTTTGTGAATTTTGATGGGAGTCACCTGGATGACATCATCAAAACTACACACCACACCCCATAGGGTTACATCATAGAAATTAGTTTCTGATTAAATTAAAACAAATGGATATTTCTTTCAGTAATTCTGCCACAAAACTGTAATTGCTCCCCTACTATAAAGGAAGAGAGTCTGCACAGTTCTGCTTTGATCTCCCTGTTCCTGATAGTATAAATGATTGGATTCATTGTTGGTGTTATCACAGAATACATGAGAGAAATAGCAAGATCCCACTTAGATGGAGAGGTGGAGGCTGGCTTCAGATGAGCAAAAATTCCAACAATGAAAAACAAGGAAACAACCATGAGATGGGGGATGCATGTTGAGAAAGTTTTTCTTTTGCTCTCCAAGGAAGTCATTCCTAGTACTGTTCTGAAAATATGAATGTAAGAGACAACTATGAAGGCAAAGCAACCTACACTTCCACCAGCAGCAAGGGCCATAGCCCAAATTTCAACAAGGTACAGATTTGAACATGAAAGTATGAGTAAATGAGGAACTTCACAAAAGAACTGATTAATCACATTAGAACAGAAAGTGATTAGGAATGTGCAAGTGCTATGAACAATTCCATAGAAAAGACCTCCAATCCATGCACTGGCTGCTAGTTGAAAACAGAACCTCCTATTCATCACTCTTGCATAGTTTAGGGGATCACAGATGGCCATGTATCGATCATAGGCCATAATAGTCAAAAGAAATACCTCTGATGCCAACAAGAAAAAAAGGAGAAATACCTGGGCAGCACAGGCATAATATGAAATTACTCTGTTATTTAGGAGGGAGTTGGCCATGGCTTTGGGAATGATGTTGGAGATGGATCCAATGTCAATGATGGATATGTTCATCAGAAAAAAATACATAGGTTTATGAAGATGGTGGCCACTGGCTATGACTATGAAGACTAGAAGGTTTGCAATGAGGGCAAGCATATAAATAATGAGGAACACACCAAAAGCTAGTAGTTGAAATCCCCAAATGTCAGAGAATCCCAGAAGCAAGAATTCTGTTGGAGTGGTTCGATTGAACATTATCTTCACCGTAGTTGACTTGATCTGTGTGAAGGAAAAGCAAAATAACTGTCAGGACTTATGTAATACAATAGAAAAATGTGATTATTTTATTATTTATATATTTTAATTTGAAAATAACTGCATTATACCTGCCACAGTTGTGGCATGTATAACAAGACTGAAACAGGAAAAGGTTTCTACCATTATAAAGGGGTAACTGGGGGGTTGAAAATGTTTCACATATCCCAGAAAGAAATGTTGGTTTTACATAACCTGTGAATGTCAGGAAGATTAGTGAAAGATTGAGGTAAGGAGGACAGTTTAAAGTAGGGGAAAAAATCCCTCAGTCAAAATGACATAGATTCCCATGTTTTCTAGAGTGACCAGAGGACCAGAAACCCCTGGACAAGTCCGGAAAATGAGCGGAAAACAGGGATCCGGGCAGAAATCCTTGTTTCAGCCACTAAATCCGGAAAATTTGCCTCCTCCGCAGCTTGTCTACCCCTGCTGGGTTGCCACCATCACAGCGACTCACCAAGAGCCCAGACCGCCACTCCAGAGAGCCTAGAAAGGCCCGTATTGATACTTCTGTAGTTGGCCCTTTCTAGCTCTGCCCACGTGACATACGGGCTCTGTGGGGGCCGGCACAATGGCGACAAACCTCAATGAGCACGTACATAGCATGGGTGGAGCTAGGAAGGGCCAAACACGGAAGGATCAACACGGGCCTTTCCAGCCTCCCCCGCCGCCCATCTAGGCTCCTGGTGGATCCTTCTGTATTCGGCCCTTCCTAGCATCACTATTGTGATAAACCTCGAGGAGGTTGGAGGCCGCGCGGGAGAGACAGGGAGTCGATTCCGGAACTGACGAAATCACCCTTCCCCCGCCTCTTCTGCACGGCCTCCGGCCTCCTTGAGGTTTGTCGCAATAGCGACGAACCCTGAGGAGGCCGGAGGCCAAGCGGGAGAGACGGGGGGGGGGGCATTCCAGAAGTAACAAACCTCGAGGAGGCTGGAGGCTGCGCAGAAGAGGCAAGAGAAGGGTGATTTCGTCACTTTTGGAATCGGGCCTCTGCCACCTCTTCTGAGCATGCTTCAGGCTCCTCGGGGTTTGGCGCCATAGCAACAAGCCCAAGGAGTCCAGAGTTCATGCGGCAGAGGCCCGATTTTGCACTTCTGGAATCAAGCGCCGCTGCCATCATCACGGCACAAGGAGCGCCGCCACCGCTGCCGCAGCACGGGAAGCGCCGCAGCAGAAACACAAGCGCGGCGGCGGGAGCACGAGCGCGGTAGCGCCAGGAACACGAGCCCTGACAGAGGAAGTAATTAGCTGGGATTACAAATGAGAACAAAGCAGACAGGTGCGTAGATATGCTTCCCCAGGAGACTTAATAAGTTTTCTATAATTAAAATCACAAGTTTGTGTTGCATTTTACAGATAGCATGAAATGTAATATTGTTTGAACCGTAATATTGCTCATAGGAACAACTTTTCCACCTCTGATGGAAATATGTGAGCATAAAGAATTTAATGTATATTTAAATATGTTATTATAAGGCATTTGGAGATGTGTTATGTTAAATATATGTTGTTTTGCTTATAATGTGGGGTGCATGGGAAACTTCCAGGGCAAGAATGTAGCATCAGCGCTTCAGTTTCCAGTTCTATATTATAACGAGCTAAACAGAACTTGAGACAATTTGCTTTTAAAAATAAAAACTATTTCACAAAGGTGCAATCCTATCCAGGTTTAGACAGGGGGAAAAAATCCTACAAGTCCCAGTATTCCCCAGCTGGCATGGCTGGCTGGGAGTTAAAGAACATTTTTCTCATTTAAACAAGCGTAGGACTCCAGATTGAACTTTAATCAAGATTTTAAAAGTAACTCCCCAAGGCAGCTTACGGGTAGGTGTGTCTTTCTAAGCCTCCAGAGAGTGGAAGGGTTTTGCCCTAATTCTTTGCCAGCCACCCAAAACACAAAGAAAAGACTCCACAATTCAGTTTTTTCTATGGGTGTGTGGGGAGCTCCCAGAGAGAAAACTTCAAGTTGACAAATCATTAGCCTAGGAAGAATGGATGGTGCATCCTCTGAGTGAATTCTACAGCTCATACGTGAAAGGTATTATTATTATTATTGTTATTATGGTTATTATTGTTATTATTATCAGGAGTGCTATTTGTTGGGAGGCAGTGTTGCTTTATTTACATGTTATGCAAACCATTTGCTAATTATGACGATCATGTAGAGTTCAGCAATCCCCACCCCCAGCTGCAGATTTCCCACCCCAAATCACCTCTTACAAAGTTACTCTCTCTATATTTTTGTCTAAACATGCATAAGATTGCACACGTATATATTGAAATAAGTCTAAATCTAACTAAGTAACCCTCAACTCATTTGCAAAGGCTGAAGTGCCCTTCATAATCTCTCTTTTCTTACGTATGGACAATCCTTACTGTATTCCTCTCTGTGGAGGTTGGTTCTTTATTTTTTGGTCAGTCTTATCACTTTTAGTTGGCATTTTTATCTCATTCTGATATGGATGCTTCCATGGCCTTGTTTAGGCTTTAGTTCATTTAAGAACATCTGGAATGATGGGGCGGTTGCCTCAGTAAAATCCCTGATGGTAGGCTAGCAAACAGTATAATATATTGGAGATATCTGGTTTTTTAGTAGGCTGACCATATGAAAAGGAGAACAGGGCTCATGTAACTTTAACAGTTGTAGAGAAATGGGAGTTTCAGCCAGTGTCATTTGTATGCAATTAGTTCCTGGTGAAATTCCCTCTTCATCACAACTGTTAAAGTTGCAGGGGCCCTGCCTTCTTTTGTATATGGTCACTCTAGTATAGTGCATGCACCTTTAACTGTTGTGATGAAGAGGGAATTTCACCAGGAACTAATTGCATTCAAATGACACTGGCTGAAATTCCCTTTTCTCTTCAACTGTTAAAGTTACAGGAGCCCTGTCCTCCTTTTCATATGGTCAGCCTAGTTTTAGTAGTATTCATGTCAGCATACTAGCTGCATTTAATCTGCAGCTGCCACACACATTTGTATAACCAACAGCAAGAAGATGATGGTGTATGAAAAATCCCATGAGAAAGAGAACAATTGGTTGTATCTCATGTTAGTCATATATCGATTAGACCCATTGAAATGAATGGAATGTAGACTCTGAATACAACCCATCGTTTTGAAAAGCAGCTTGCTTGTCTTTTGTCATAATTTGAAGGACAAGGATCATTGAATTGTCATTGCTCTACACTGCAAGCATGGGCTACTCGTTCAGCTATACTCAATCTCCTCTCAGTAGCCATCTGTGCTTATCTTGGCGTGTTCACATTTTATTCTCAATTATCTGCAAACAAACCATTATCATCGCATGGCAGCTGATGTCTCAAATCTTGTCCCAGAATCGTTCTGTCCCAGTAAGATAATATATGAGTGCCTAGCATGGATTTGCTTGACTTCTTTCAGTGTGTCTGGATCTCCTAGGCTCTGAATTCCAGTTAAAGGTGCAGGAGCCCTGCCTTCTTTGGTATCTGGTCACTCTAGTATAGTGCCTGCAACTTTAACTGTTGTGATGAAGAGGGAATTTCACCAGGAACTAATTGCATACAAATGACCCTGGCTGAAATCCCCTTTTCTCTGCAACTGTTAAAGTTACAGGAGCCCTGACCTGGATTTTATCTGGTCAGCCTAACCTAAGCATACTTACTAGGTTATAATTTCTAGGACAATTCAGTGGAATTTACTTCAGAGTATGCGGAGGACTGTGCTTTAAATAAATATGAGTTCTAGCCTCTGGTTATTCCACTCAAGTAGTTTTGGTTTCATTAGTTGTTTTTGATTCCTATATTTATCATGCAAACCTATGTATGCTTACTTGAAAGTAACTCCCATTGTGTTCAATGGGATTTACTCCCAGGTAAGTGTCACAAAGGTTTGTTGTCCCTTCTGCACTACACACACATATACACACACGCACACACACACACACACACACACACACACACACACACCTGCTGTACTCCTCTTGATCTATATTGCTGTACTCCTGCTGTACTCTTGATTTTTGTATAGAAAACAAAGAAAGTATAGTAATAAGGTGCCAACATTGTTATCTTTTCTGTGCCAAGTCAAGACTTTTCTTTTTTCCCCAGGCATTTGACAGCACATGATGAATTTCAATTGATCCTGGATTTGTTTGCTGTTTGGCTGATTGCTCAAGTTATCTTGGTGCATATTGTCTGTTTGTGAGATTTTTTATGTCATTAAATTTTGCATGTTGTATTTTTAATGTTTTTAGGCTGACCATATGAAAAGGAGGTATGGGCTCATGTAACAGTTTAACAGTTGTAGAGAAAAGGGAATTTCAGCCAGTGTCATTTGTATGCAATTAGTCCCTGGTGAAATTCCCTCTTCATCACAACAGTTAAAGTTGCAGGCACTATACCGGAGCGACCATATACAAAAGAAGGCAGGGCCCCTGAACTGGCTGAAATTCCCTTTTCTCTACAACTGTTAAAGTTACATGAGCCCTGTCCTCCTTTTCATATGGTCAGCCTAAATGTTTTTAACCTTTGTAAACCACCCAGAGATCTGGGAATGGCAGCCAGAACATCCTGCGCTGCCTTGCCAGAGTTTAGGGAAATTAATTATTTTCTTCCTCTGAGCTGCTGCCTCCTCCTCCTCCTCTCCTTTCATCTTGTCTCTTTTCTTGTCTCAGGGAGGGATGCGGGAGGGGGTGGATGACTGCCATAAACCCAGCGCTTGCTCCTTGGTGTGGGGATTATCTGGCACAATCCCTCAGGAGCAAAAACATAGGGTTCTGGGGGTGTACAGCACCAAATTGGTGCCCTCTAGATATTTTGGACTTCAGCTCCCACCAGTCTCAGGCAGCATGGCTAATCGTCAGGGATGCTGTAGTCCAAAACATCAGGAGGGCCCGATGTTGGGGAGGGATTTGGGACTGAAAGTCCCAGGAAAAGTGTGGGTGCATGGAGGGTAAGTTGTAAGCAAGCACAATTTTTGACATTGCACAACATAATGACTGATCACAGGGCACATCAAATAAGTCATCAGTCATAGACTCCCTCTAGATGGATTCTGTTTGACGCCTGGTTAACCGATTATGCGCATAATCGGTGAAGCACTTTATCGTAAATGCTTGTATGCAGGAGGTAACTGAGCGCACAACTGGTGGCCTTACCGGTTGTTTCAAATGTGCTTTACTAGTAGTTAATGCAGAGAATCGCTTGTTCACATAGTCAAAATGCACTTTAACGGCCGGATCAAAATAAAACTCGCTATTTAACGCACATTCGATAATGCGCATAATTGGAGAGAAAACGCACCTCAACTCCCGATTTACGCTCCGCTCTTGTAGAGGTAAAAATTTTAATGAGACTTCAAAGAGCTTTAAACGTCTCGTGTAGAGGCAGCCATAGCTTCCAATTTCCTGGCTTTGTGGAATTTGGACTAATGCGAGATAGCCTTATTTTCTGGTATTTTAAACCAGCAGGTTTTTTGATGATTGAATATATCATGCAGTTGTGTGATGTGTTTTTCCCCATATAGCTCCCCCCCCTTTCCCTACATTCTTATATATGTTTTCCCATGGACTTGCTCTTTCAGTACTGTACATGTTCTATTGAGATTTTGCATGAAGTATTTTCATTAGTAAATATGTTACCAATTCTCAATAGTGTACTTATCAGTGAGGAGAAAGAGACAGAGAATTGGCAGCATACATATAGATGAACATAATTTATAATTTGCCAAAGAATGAGAAATGGATCAAAAGCAGCCATAATATATATTTTAAATAATTGCCCAGAAATGGTCACTTATCAAGTGCTAAGATGGACAAACAGACAGACAGACAACTGATAGATCGATCGATCGATCGATCGATCGATAGGATTAGTCTATTCCATTGTACACAATCAATATTTGATGTACGCCACAAGAATCTTCACAATTGTTTTAGCCCAAGGATCAGTGCACATAGATTTAGAGATTCTGCTGGATAGGGATGTTTGAAGGAGTGAAGGGCAAAGAGGATGTTTGTATGCTTTCAAAACATGCCTAGAGGATTCTCTACTCACTTTGACCTGACTGTACATTACTGAGAATGGGATATTATACTTGACAGTATACTTGACAGTATATTGCTGAGAAATGACAATAGAAGAAACAGAACAAGAAAGAAATGAGAGAAAGAAGACTGAAGGAACATTAGAAACTGAAATAACAAAAATAGATGCATAGATAAATTTACCTCTTATTGTAGGACCTTCTTTGTTGCTGTTGTGTGTGTGTTGTGTGTGTGTGTGTGTATATATATATATATATATAGCGTAATATTTTTTCCCAAAGATGCTTCTCAATCTATTCTGTTGCAATTGGCTTAACAGCAGTACATATATTTATTTTGAGGAAGATGATTTGTATCTTTCCATTCATCATCTACCATGGGAGATCCTCCCCATAGGGCATTTCAGAATTCAGAAGCAGAGGTCTGGGTGGAAAATGCTGGTGGACAGAAAACAATTTATCGCTTATGTATATTAAAACAGCTGGTAGTACATTCAGGCTTGTTTGTTTATTTGTTTGTTTACAGACATGAATGTTAAACCTACTGCATATCACTCTCAATGTTGCACCATTTGAGATGTATGAATATTCACCCACCCCATACCCTAAATGTTTTGATAATCTTTTAAAGCATCTTTCCATTTATCTTAAAATTATGTCTAAAAATAGATGATTTGAAAATATTCTTAAAGATTAGGGGTGTACGCTCCGCACCAAAAATCCGAGAGTCCGACGGTGCTCCAATGGAGCTCCAAACTTTCAGTGTGCTTAGGGGAGGGTTTTAAAACTATTGGATACCCACGGTGCGGAGCAAAGGTCGTTCAGAGCTCAGTTTCATTTTCGGATAACTGCTTCATTGTAGTCTACGACAATTAACAAAAATGCTTACATCTCCGTCATTTTTAAAAATAATGAGATGAAATGTGGTATGATAATAGCACTTAAGTAGAGCTTTAGACTAGGCTGACCTGATAAAATCCAGGTCAGGGCTCATGTAACTTTAACAGTTGTAGAGAAAAGGGAATTTCAGCCAGTGTCATTTGTATGCAATCAGTTCCTGGTGATATTCCCTCTTCATCACAACAGTTAAAGTTGCAGGGGTCCTGCCTTCTTTTGTATATGGTCACTCTAGTATAGCACCTGCGGCTTTAACTGTTGTGATGAAGAGGGAATTTCACCAGGAACTAATTGCATACAAATGATACTGGCTGAAATTCCCTTTTCTCTACAACTGTTAAAGTTACATGAGCCCTGACCTGGATTTTATTTGGTCAGTCTACTTTGGACAAGCCAAGTTTAAAGCAGATCCTTTCATCCCTTGATTTTTTAGGATTTTTAAAAAGTTTTCCCCTCAAACCATTCCCCTCATACACACACACACACACACACTTGATTCTGCATTAATTTGCCCCTGCATATTTATGGAGGGAGCTTTTATCCTTTACCTTGCTGATGCAAAGGGATAGCAGCCCCCATTTCACCCCATTAGAGCAGGGAATGCAGCAGATCTCTATTTTTATAAACTGAAGATGCACAGCTGTACATCAGCAAACTAAAGGAGAAAAGCTCCCTTCATAAATGTGCAGGGGTGAATTAACACAGAATCATGTGTGTGTGTGTCCTTACCCCTATAATTCTTGGGCATTGTGGACAATTAAATAGAGACTAGACCCAGCCTGCCAAATTTCAGAGGGCACCTTGACTAGGGATTCCACAGGCTTGGAGTTAATCAGAATGGAGGAATAATAATAATAATAATAATAATAATAATAATACCACCAAAGCTCCATGAAATTTAGAGTCCTGAAACTTGGCATGCATATTAAGGGATCCCTAAAGGTGTGTATCTCACAATTATTTTGTTTTAAAGTATCATTTTTAGTACTTTTAATTAATTTAAGTGATCCCCATGTGTCCAAGGGGTTGAAGCCTGCAGTACATCTTCAGCTATTAGTTGCAGGCCTTTCTAACCAGGACAAAGCTTTTCAGTCCATTACATATTGAAGCTAGGGCAAATTAATAGGCTGAGGGACACAGATATAGACCTGCCCCTCTACCTGCTGTGAGGCACCTTCCCACCAGGGAAATGGAGTGGACAGATCCCTCAACATTTTCAGTCACTAGGGGCAGACATCCCTAAACAGCATATAGATTTGCATTTGATCCTCTTTGAAGCCAGGGGAGTAGACAAGGGACCCAGTTATAGGCCTGTCCCCTACTTCTGCCATGGGGCAGCCCACCTCAGGGGAATGGAATGGACAGACCCTCCCTTAAGGGGCTATGGGATAATCCAGGCACAGTCTGTGCCTAGGGGAGCCAGTGGGCATGACTTCATTAAGATAGGGCAGGCACAATGTGAAAGCTGCATAGGTTAGGAATATCCAAGGCAGGGAAATTCAGCTCTCTTGGGGCTTGGCTTTTGTTAGTGAACTAAGCCATGGGTTCCCTGCTGGAACTCACAGACTCCCGGCCATGGCAAGCCGCTGAGCACAAAATCTTTCCTTCTCTGCACATACTATCCCTCCCCCCCCCCCCCCGGCCCCTGGATTGCTTCTGCGGGTTCCCCCTCCGTTTCCTATGCAAATCTAGCATTTCGAAGCACTCATGGTCAGGATTTCTGCGATACCTCAGCTTGGCCTGTTGAACTTACCTGAAACAGACTTTGCCCGTTCAGGTGAAATCGAAACAGAATTGAAAAATGGAGCACTCAGGGTGTGAGAACAGCGCAAGGGGGACGATGTCATGAGAGTCCCGCGCTGAAAAACTGGATCAAAGTCGTGGCGAGTGTGCTTAAAACCACTGTGAGATAAAGGCCAAAGTCTTTTATTTCTGCTCCTGGTGTTGCCATTTATGCTGTGCTGTGCAAAAATATTTTCTTCTCCCTCTTGGGTCCCGGATACTTGCACACAGCACAGCCAGCAATGGCGGCAGTGGAAGCGGAAGTCTGTGAGTTGGCCCAACTCATGCAGGTTAAATTGGGCCAGATCACAGACCAGCAAGTTGGGGTGCAAGAGGGCAGTCAAAGCTCAGCAGGCTTGATCCCCAGACAGATTCCTCCCCCATTTCTATCATAGATTTGCATGAAGGCTTTGCTGCATCAAACTAAGAGCTAATTATTAGGTCAAAGAATAGAGCTATATGCCTGCACCCTCGCATCTTAATGTGGGGCAGCTCCCCTCAGGGGAATGGAGTGAGAAGATTTCTCCCTCAGGGGGTTATAAGGGTGCAACATGGAAGGTGTCATGCCTAGGGATGGCAGACTTCAGTTCCATTAGGCAAGGTACAATCACTCAGTTTACTTGTAATGACCAACCATGTGTCTTTTTAAAAAAGCTCATGTTTATCCAGGGCCATATAGGAGAAACTGAGCGTGCTTTCTCCTGACGACGCTCAATTCTGCTTTGTTTCCAGCTTACAAAACGACTGAGGAATTCTCCAGTCCTGGGTTATGCTCTATGATGTGCAAACCCATAACTCTGGGTTATTGAGGAAGGAACAAGCCAGAGTTTTAACCCAACAAGTGTGTGGGTTGTTTGGCAATCCAAAAACAAGACAGAAAAGGCAAGAGTTCAGGAGGCCATGCATTTGCTCATTCACTCACTCACAGCCCTGATAACTCATGGGTTAAACAACCTATGGGATCTCATTATATCTGAACTGGTCCAATGTGTCCAACTCCGTCATTTGTGTAAGTTTGCTTGCTTTCTCTGTATCAACAGAAGGATTATTGTAACCCTGAGACACCAAGTGCATTTGCTAGTTATAAATACCTCCCATTGAACATTTTTAGTCAGAAAAAAATAATTAAAGTCATATATGGGTCATTCCCACATTTTCATAGATTCATAGAATAGTAAGTTGGAAGAGGCCTTTAAGGCCATCAAGTCCAATCCCCTGCTGAATGCAGGAATCCACATTAAAGCATATCTGACAGATGGCTTTCCAGCTGCATCTTGAATGACTCTAATGTGGGAGAGCCCACTACCTCCTTAGGGAATTGGTTCTATTGTCACACTGCTGTAACAATCAGGAAGATTTTCCTGATGTCCAGCCAGAACCTGGTTTCCTGTAATTTGAGCCCATTATTCCGTGTCATAGAATCATAGAATAGTAGAGTTGGAAGGGGCCTATCAGGCCATCGAGTCCAACCCCCTGCTCAATGCAGAAATCTATCCTAAAGCATCCCTGACAGATGGTTGTCCAGCTGCCTCTTGAATGCCTCTAATGTGGGAGAGCCCACCACCTCCCTAGGTTATTGGTTCCATTGTCATATTGTTCTAACAGTCAGGAAGTTTTTCCTGATGTCCAACCGGAATCTAGCTTCCTGTAACTTGAGCCCATTATTCTGTGTCCTGCATTCTGGGTTGATCGAGAAGAGATCCTGGCCCTCCTCTGTGTGACAACCTTTCAAGTATTTGAAGAGTGCTATCATGTCTCCCCTCAATCTTCTCTTCTCAAGGCAAACATGCCTGGTTCTTTCATTCTCTCCTCATAGGGCTTTGTTTCCAAATGTGGGACACAATCACATACATAACATTATTTATTTATTACACTTACAATCCATTGAAAACAATAGAATGCAAATAATAAAACAATGAATAAAAACAGCATACAATACATTTTACAATGCAGAATACAATATATGTTTGTTTTTCATTGACTTAAATGAGACATAATAAATACAGATTAAAGTAATGAAAGCTTACTCAGAAGTAAGTCCCAGTGATTCCTATAAGATGTGCTGCCACTGCAAAGGAATGCAGCCTACATTTTACATTGTCAGCACAAAGTGAAATTAACTGTTACTGTTAGTTTGGATCCCATCAATGCATACGAGAAGTTGGATTTTCTCCCCCTTTGTGCATCACTTTGCACTTGTTTACACAGAACCTCTTTTTGTCATTTTGATGCTCATTCCCCCAGTCTGGAAAGATTCTTTTGGAGCACTTCACAATCTTTTTATGTTTTAATGACTAAAAGTAATTTGGTGCCATCTTGCTATATCCCTTTGAGATAACATCAACTTGAAAAGAGTTTGCAAATTGTCTGTGATCCAAATTACTTCTGTTTGGAGTACAATCTAAGAGGGAAGGCCAGGTGAGGATAAGAGAGGACACAATGACATCCATCATGGTCCATGCATGCATACCTATGTGCGCTCACAGAAGTGAGGAGTGTGATGGGAATCATTTATTTATGGTATTGAAACATCCTTCAAATGAATACATTTAATCATAAACAGAGCATCCCAGACCCTCTTGGACACGTACTGAATTAAAGAACTTTCTGTGTACTGTGTGGACAGATCAATTTCACTTGCATACAGAAAGTGAAATTAATAAAACAAGGTAGTATCCCATAGCTTAGCAGAAAGGATTTTCACAAAGGTAAGCTGGAGCACCTGTTTATTTTGTTAACCACCTCTTAAGCATCACATCTACTCCTGGGTGATGTAGGTCCACTGGTTATAATGATGCATTTTGTGACCAGCTGCAGTAAACTGGGTACCTGACTAGTACAAGAAGAAATGGTTTCAGCTAAAGCAAAGCTACCAATAGACAATATAACCCATAGTCATTATCCTTTAAAAATGTGGATTATACCACTTTGTGATGGAGATCTCTTAGACTGTAATTTTGAACATGGTTATTAATGGGGAAGTCCCATTGAACACAGTGGGACTTAGTTCAGAGTAACCATGGATAGGATTGCATTGTTAGGTAGTTTTATAGATAAATTCATCCTTAAATTACACTATTTCCAATTAAAGAACCTTCTTCAAAGCTTAAGATGTAACGCTTAAGTGCTGAGATGAAATACAGACATTTTATTCTTCAAAGAAAGCTAAAGGAAAAGAGTTTGTGTAGTGCTGCTTTGATCTCCCTATTCCTGATGGTGTAAATAATTGGATTCATTGTTGGCTGTATCACAGCATACATGAAAGAACTAACGAGATCCCAATTAGAAGGAGAGCTGGAGGCTGGCTTCAGATAAGTAAATATCCCAACAAAGACAAACAAGGAGACAACAGTGAGATGAGGAATGCATGTTGAGAATGTTTTTCTCTTGCCCTCCAAGGAAGTCATTCCTAGTACTGTTCGGAAAATATGAATGTAAGATACTACTATGAAGGAAAAACAACCTACAGTTACAGCAGTACCAAGGAAAAGAGCCCCAATTTCAATAAGGTACAGATTTGAACACGAAAGTATGAGTAGATGAGGAATTTCACAAAAGAACTGATTGATCACATTAGAGCAGAAGGTGATTAGGAATGTGCAACTGGTGTGAACTATTCCACACAAAAGGCCTCCAATCCATGCACTGGATACTAGTTGAAAACAGAACCTCCTGTTCATCACTCTTGCATAGTTTAGGGGATCACAAATAGCCATGTATCGATCATAGGCCATGATTGTCAGAAGAAATATTTCTGATTCCAAGAAGAACAAAAGGAGAAATACCTGGGCAGCACAGGCATCATATGAAATTACCCTGGTATTTAGGATGGAATTGACCATGGCTTTAGGAATGATGTTGGAGATGGACCCAATGTCAATAATAGATAAGTTCATCAGAAAAAAGTATATGGGCATATGAACATGGTGGCCACTGCCTATAACTATGAAGACAAGAAGGTTTGCAATGAGGGCAATGATGTAAATAATGAGGAACACACAAAAGGCTATTAATTGCAGTTCCCAAATGTCAGAGAATCCCATAAGAAAGAATTCTCTCTGAGAGGTTTGGTTAGCTGGTTTGATCTCTGTGAAGGAAAGGTAAAAGCAAATGTTAGGACTTTTGAAAGTCAATGATTATATATATATATATATATATATATATATATATATAAATTACACTAATACCTATATATTTTTATTTGGAAATTACATTGTCAGTCACACAGTTATGAATTATTTACCATATAACTTTTTTCTTGTTTCCTAAACTCTTATATAATCTAGTATTTCCCACAAATGTTCATTCCTGTGATTGTGATTCCATTCAGTCACTGTACTTGTTTTATTGAGATTATATTTCACAATTCTCTCTCTTCTTGCAGAATTTATACATTTAAATATGAAGAGAAATAGATTGAGCATTATTGAGTAACCATGAGGGGGTATTCATTTTCCAGAACTGGTTTCATACAAGAGAGAGAGAGAGAGAGAGAGAGAGAGAGAGAGAGAGATGTAGTAGCCTGAAATATATTGTATGTAATCATTTCAACTGCAGGGCCATCTACACAGGGTTACTTATACTGCTGATTTCCCCCCCCCCCGCACACACACACACACACACACAACCCTGTAGCATCACAATTGAGAAGTGACAACCACCATGATACATAGGCTGGATTGAACAAAGGATATCCTGCCCTGAAGCTTTGCAGGATCTGATATACAACCTTGATGTGCAGCAAATATCGACTAACGATGGGGCTCTGAAAGGATGTCCCACCCTTCTGCTCAACTCTGTAGCAGTGAATAGATTCCTCTGCACCCCTAAGCAGCTACAAATCAACAGGCACTCACCCTCTCTCAGCTGTGCTCCTTTGTAGATGTGAAGCTTTGAATCAACCTTCCTCACATGCTCATCAAGTGAAATGGAGGAGTTACTTCTGAATAGACATGCAAACATCCACCCTTATGCCCCTTTCTCTCTCTGTAGTGGGAGGGGCACCACTAAGCCCAATTTTGTGAATGACTGAGCAGCAGTAATACTAATAATTAGGGGTGTGCACGGACCCCCCGGATCGGATCGGGACCCGGATCGGGACCTCCAATTTTGTCATGGATCGGTTCGGACAAAATCGGAGGCCCCCCAGACCGGATTGAGTCCGAACCCGATCCAAAAATCGTAAATTTTTGGATCAGCCGCCATTTTTTTCCCCATAGACTTGCATTGCAATGCAAGTCTATGAGGAAAAAATGGCGGTGGGTGGGTGAGGGGGAGCCTAACTCCCTCCCCCCCTGGGGCCGTCCGCTGTGGACGGCCCCGGCAGGTAAGCCCCCTCCCCCGCGCTCCCTACCCCCCCCGGGGCCATCCGCTTCCATCCGCTGGCGCCCGCGGGCGCCCGCGGATAGAAGCGGACGGCTCCGGGAGGGGTAAGCCCCCTTCCCCGCCACTGCTTACCTTTTAGGGCCATTCACTCCCGTCTGACGCCGGCGGCTACCACCAGCCGGCTTTGCGGCTTGCTCTAGAGTAGGGCGCCGGCGCGCCACCGTGGAGCAGGCCGCGGAGCCCGCTGGTAGTAGCCGCCGGCGCCGGACGGGAGCGGACAGGCCGGAAAGGTAAGGGCCCCCCTCCTCCCCTCCACGCGCCCCCTCCTCCCCTCTGCGCACCCCCTGCTTACCTTCCCGGCCTGTCCGCTCCCGTCCGGCGCTGGTGGCTACTACCAGCGGGCTCCGCGGCCTGCTCTCGAATAGCGCGCCGGGTGATGACATCACCCGGCATGCCACCCTGGAGCAGGCCGCGGAGCCCGCTGGTAGTAGCCGCCGGCGCCGGACAGGAGCGGACAGGCTGGAAAGGTAAGGGCCCCCCTCCTCCCCTCCACGCGCCCCCTGCTTACCTTCCCGGCCCGTCAGCTCCCGTCCGGTGCTGGCAGCTACTACCAGCGGGCTCCGCGGCCTGCTCTCGAGTAGTGCGCCGGGTGATGACATCACCCGGCGTGCCACCCTGGAGCAGGCCGCGGAGCCCGCTGGTAGTAGCCGCTGGCGCCGGATGGGAGGGGATGGGCCGGAAAGGTAAGCGCCCCCCTCCTCCCCCCCCCCACTGTCTACTTTCATCGGCGGGCGCCCGCTGGCGCCCGCCAATGGAAGCGGCGGTGGGCGCCAGTGGGCGCCCGCCGATCCGCCGAACCGGTTCGGAGCCTTTTCGGACCGGTTCGGACTGGATCGGCGGATCCAGTTGTTGGATTGGAAATCGGATAATTTATCCGATTTCCCACTGGACCGGACTCGGATCGTGGATCGGGTCCGATCCAGTGCACATCCCTACTAATAATAATAGTAATATCAGACCCAGGACTGCTCCTACATCTCCTTTTTTCTCCTTGCACCCTGTAGATGTGGCTGTGTGAGGAGGAGGAGGGGGCAGGAAAGGAAGAGGAGAGAGATGTTTACAATGTATGGATCTGATTAGGGTGATCAGATAAAATCCAGATCAGGGCTCATGTAATTTTAACAGTTGTAGAGAAAAGGGAATTTCAGCCAGTGTCATTTGTATGCAATTAGTTCCTGGTGAAATTCCCTCTTCATCACAACAGTTAAAGTTGCAGGGGCCCTGCCTTCTTTTGTAAATGATCACTCTAGTATACTGCCTGCAACTTTAACTGTTGTGATGAAGAGGGAATGTCACCAGGAACTGATTGCATACAAATGACACTGGCTGAAATTCCCTTTTCTCTACAACTGTTAAAGTTACAGGAGCCCTGACCTGGATTTTATCTGGTCAGCCTAATGGATCCCTAATAATAGCAGATGCTGCCCTGATCCTGCCCTGAATGACTGAGAGCAGTATTAGCAGCAGCAGTACTACTACTACTACTACTACTAATAATAATAATAATAATAACAACAACAAAAGGAGCTAGGGCTGCTTTCCTCCCCAAGCAGTGTCTGCAACCCAGAGGGGGTAAGGGAAGGAAGGAGAGGGGTGTTTACAAAGCACAGATTCTTCGAACATCCCAAGGCTCAGTTCACTCATCCCTTACTCAGTTCACCCAGACTAAGCATGATTACCCAGCACTCAATAAATATTTAAAGCAACAGGCAGTGATTGAGCCCATGTTCTCAACACAGCAGATTTTAATGAAAAAGGACTGGCAAAGGAATTCTCCAGAACCCTCTGCTCCTCAGTGCCCAAAACACACCCACCCCACCAATGTCACATGCACGGAGAACAATGGCAATGGTGGGGCAAAGTTAAAACAGCACTGAGAAAATACACAGCTTCAGGATGGAAACCATGATAGGGCTGCGAATTGGCAGCTGTGTCATATAAATAAAGGTGCACAACTTTGCAGCCATGACAGAGTAAATGCCCCGTGTGGACATTCCCTAGGTCACAAGAGCCTTCACAGTTGCTTTGGCAAGGATTGGTTATGAACTGCAGTATTATTTATTTATTTATTTATTTATTGCATTTTTATACCACCCCATAGCCGAAGCACTTACACTTATAAGTAAAGCTGCTCATAGACAGAGAGGCTTGTGTAACTGCAAGACAATGTGGGAATGGGAATGCACAACACTGTGGGCTTTTCAAACATGGCTTCAGGATTCTGTGGGGTGACCATATGAAAAGGAGGTCAGGGCTCCTGTATCTTTAACAGTTATACTGAGAAGGGAAATTCAGCAGGTGTCATTTGTATGCATGCAGCACCTAGTGAAATTTCCTTTTCATCACAACAGTTAAAGCTGCAAAAGTCCTGCCTTCTTTTGTATCTGGTCACGCTAGTATAGCTCTTGCAGCTTTAACTGTTGAGATGAAGAGGGAATTTCACCAGGTGCTGCATGCATACAAATGACACCTGCTGAAATTCTCTTTTCTATATAACTGTTAAAGAGCCCTGTCCTCATTCCTTTCCATAAGATCACACTAGAATTCTGTAGCAACATGAGAATGAAGCTGTTGCCCTTACAGAATATGGCTGAGAAAAATCTTCCTTATTGACAATGGGGGAGAGAGAGAATGAGAAAGAGAGCCTATCTACACTACTGCTTTAAAAACTGTTTTAAAGCAGTAGTGTAGATAGGCTTAGAAAGGAAGAAAGAAGTGAAAAGGGATAGGACTGGGAAAAGATACTGAAATAACAAACACAGATGCATGAGGATGACAGATATGAAGATATGAAGATAGGTTTACCTCTTAATGTTGAACCTTCCATTTATTCTTTGTTTCATTTTCCTACATGTGCATCATAAGATTATTATTTTTTGAAAGACCTATTTTGAGTTATATGGTCCATTCTGTTGCAATACGATCAAGGACAGTGCGTACAGGGAGATGTTTCATTTCTTTTCATGCATCATCTATTTTGGGAGTTCCTCCCCATAGAGCATTTTAGAATTCAGAAACAAAGTCCTGGAGGAAAAATGCTGCTGGGGGGGAAAAAAGTATCACTTATGTGCAGCTGGGAGTACATTCAGGTGATTGTTGTTAACAGACAGGAAGCTTAAGGCTAGTACAACCACACACTCAAAGTTGCACCAGTAGTGATGTATGAATAGTCACACACCCCATCCCCTAAATTTTTTGATATCTTTTAAAGCATATTCCAATTCATCTTAAAATTATTATCTAATAAATGGATGGTATGCAAATATTATTATGGATGCATGGGCATTCCAGAAAATACACCAGGCAGGGAGGCAGCAAAGCACTGGCTAGTGGCATTGGGATTCTGTATTTTTTAAACAAATTAAAAGGAAGAACATCTGTTATGTTTAAAATCTTAGAGTTATTTAGGACTGCCACCAGATGCTAAGGTTCACTTTTCCTTATGGACAGAGCAAAGTGGCTCATTGCATTCAGGCTGCTTCAACTACAGGCAAGATGCCTTTTGTCATTTATGAAACATAGAGAAGCTGTTTGGCTTAAACTGAACATGCACACACTCTCAATTCATTCCTCCTGTCATTCTTAAAGTATTGTGCCAATTTACAATTATAATTGAATCCAGGAACTGTAACTTTCTTGTTCTAGCCTTGCTGAGAAGTTAAACAAGTTATTAACCCCAAGATATCAGGTCTTTTTTATATGAAAATAAGATTTGACCCAAGAGTTTCAGATTATTCACTATGTATGTCATTTTAATTAATTAAAATGCAATTGTACCAGTTAAAGCAAAGCAAATGCAGACATGACATCAATCCTGATTGTATGGAAGCATCATTCATACCTATTTACACGGAATGAACTGGCCAGGTTCAAGCTGTGGGTGATGGGCAGGATGAAGTTTTTCAGGTTTGCAAAGTCCCTTTTTGTTTGTGATGATGTAGTCTTCTCAAAGTTTCCCATGGATTGACTGAGCTTTTTATATGGTTTTAGCCCATGAGCTCAGCTATTCTTTGCTCATCATCTGGGCCATCCTCCTTATGGCTCCATTCTTTTGTTCAGTCTCACTCAGGATCATAAAGACAATTTCAAAGTTCACTGTGTCCCTGACTCCAGAAAGCACTCATCCACCCAGGCCAATGGGGGCCTTAAAAACCCTCAATGCAAGCATACCCATTGGCAGAGAGGAGAAGGAAATGTGTGATTTCTGGAGTGTTTGGAAATTACATATTTCCCCCCCCCCCATGTTAATGGCAGGCGGATGCTGCCATTAGAACTGAGGGGGGTGGGGGAAAGGTCAGGCATTTACCAAGTGTTTGGGGGCCCTGTGAGCCTGCTGCCTCCTCAAACATCCCAGAGATGCTTTTTAAAAATGAAGGTAAGTGGAATGAGTAGTGATGGAGCTGAAAAACTACTTGGGCTCCAATGGAACTCAATACCACCCTGACCTGCATGCACCCTTTCATATTTCCCCCACTCCATTAGAGTAGAGGGGGGAAAGACATGATTTCCCCAGCCTTGGGGAAATTGTATTTCTCTCTCTCCACCCCCACCCCAACAGGGATTTAAGTCGTGTAAGTTAGACAGACCATTATTGAAAAGGTGTTGTGGAGTCAACATGTCTGCTCAGCTGCTATAAAAGTTTCTAATAACAATGGAGGCTCTGAGGCTATAAAGGTGGCTGGACCAAACCTAGATTCCAGCAAGTGTAGCAATTGCAAGTATTGCTATTCAGCTGAAGTAGGTAAATTATATTTAGTACATAAACCAGAAAATGACAAAAACTCGTCTGGACCTATTAATTGACTCAAAGTAAAAATCATCTTGTTCATCCATGTCCTCCACAAAACACTTTATTTCCAATTCTTAAATCTGGATTTCCTGATAAAGTTAATTTTGCGTGAGAGAATAGATCAAACTATAATTGGCATGATACTATATGCCACACCTCTCTAACAGCCAAGATTGTAAAAGGGGTTATTTATTCTAATAAGTTGATAACCGAGTGCCATCCATTTGGGAAGAGATTCTAACCATAAGGATTCCAAAACTGACCAGGGTGACAAATCTAAGCGAACTGGAAAAGACCAAAACTTAGTACAAGCCAATAGATAGACCTGATGGTACAAAGCAAGGTCTGGAAAACCAAACCCACCTTCTCTAATTGGAAGTTGCATCCATTTCAAAGATATTTGAGGTGAGGAACAACCTCAGAAGAATTTATGAAACAAAGCATTAAGTTGTTGCAAATATTTGCCAGATATAAGAAAAGAAATCCCACATATAACATAGAGAACTCAAGGTACACTGTTCATCTTGAGTGTGTTGACTTTACCTCACAAACTCAACTTTAATGCTGCCCATCAATCTTTACCTCGTAACATTAATTATTAAGGTAAGCATCCAACCCCACAAGCCTAAAATTTTGCTGAAATTTAAAGGGTGTGTGCGTGTGTGTGCGTGTGTGTGTGTGACTGTGTACATATGTATGCATGTGCATGTGCAACCCACTCACACATATTCACATATGCATATAAACCCATGCACAAATGCTCACATCCCAGTCATCTCAATGCAGATCACTCTTTCCTCACTGATAACTATGAAGATCTCTGGGGGGAGATCTTGGGTCTCTGTATTTGTATTCATGTTACATTTTTTCGTAAACCTGTACTCATAATAGCAAGTTTCTAAAGTAGCTATGGCAAAACAAGAGAAAATCTGGATTCCTGTAACATCTCACATCACTCTTTTCCAGTTTCTGTTCAGCATTTTATTGCTATGGGTATATGCAAATGCTGTTAAATGTCTCAACTGTATTTATAAGTACTTTTGCAATCAGTACTTTGTACTTACTTTGCTGCTGCAAAGAACTGCAACTGGTATTCTGTTTATAAGTATTTTCACTTCTGATTTATGTTACATTATGTTAGTTATTTCACCCTATTGTCTCTGGTGGCCATTCATATTTTGTACAGGTAGGTGCTTTTTAGCATCAAACTCCCCATTGAGATTTTTTTTTAATGTAGGGAAGGGGGAGGGCATAGCTGGAAAAGATGCTGGGACCCCTCCTACTTCTGGTTGTCCCCATTACATACGAAGGAGGAGATACTGTCAGAAGAGAAGAGAGGGGGCAAAACCATCTCAGGTTTGTGATATGTTCTTTAGTGATGAAGATTTCAAGATCTACTAGTGTTTGCAAGGAATACTCAGACTATCCAGATGGGTTTCTGAAAAATGAGCAGGCCTCAGGCCTACTCAGATACATTATTGTAGGCTGACCATATGAAAAGGAGGACAGGGCTCATGTAACTTTAACAGTTGTAGAGAAAAGGAAATTTCAGCCAGGGTCATTTGTATGCAATTAGTTCCTGGTGAAATTCCCTCTTCATCATAACAGTTAAAGTTGCAGGCAGTATACTAGAATGACCATATACAAAAGAAGGCAGGGCCCCTGCAACTTTAACTGTTGTGATGAAGAGGGAATTTCACCAGGAACTAATTGCATACAAATGACACTGGCTGAAATTCCCTTTTCTCTACAACTGTTAAAGTTACATGAGCCCTGTCCTCCTTTTCATATGGTCAGCTACATTATTGCCTCTTAGCAGCCATACAAAGTAAACATTACAAAATAACAACAGTTATATACAGGGCATAGTGATGATTTATTAATTTAAAATTAATTAATTACAAATGGTTATGTTATGAGGTGATGGGGTGGGGTTGGATTCCTTTCCTTTAAATTTCTTAAAGAAAACTCCTTGTGCCTTTCAGGGTTTTGCAGCCTGCTCAGCTGTGGCGCTTTGGGGAATGTCCATGAGAGGACATAATAAAGAAGCTTCCTCCCACAGGCATTCCCAGAAAGGCGGTGACCAGAGAAGATGTTGGGTTCTGGAAAGTGGCATATATATATATATATATATATGGGAAAAGGAAGAACACCCAAACCCCTCCATCACCCTGTAACAGCAATTATTAAAATACACTACATTTCTCCAACTATCTCTCCTGCCATACACACCTCTTTTTCATCCCTCTCCTTCTGTGTGTGTCTGGTGTGTGTGTGTGTGAACTGAGCTGAACTAATCAGATCAGCTGTAGTTCTGGATGGGTTGCATGTCCCCTGAAGTAATAGGTATGCAGTTGAAAATCCCCCTAGATCCAGACGTTTAGCTGGGAGTAGCACTGAACAGGCATGCCTTTTTCACCTTGGCCTTTAATATGTAGTTTGTATTTAAAATGTATTTTCATTTTAGCCTATGGTTGTTGATAAGGTATGGCATAATACATAATCAATACAAACTTGTGTTGCCTACCAGCTGCTTAAGTTAGAGAAAACAGAGGGTGGTGTATACTTAGAATTTAGCCTTGGAAGCAATTTAAAAGCTTCTGTCAGGGCTGGTGAAATCTGACCCCCTCCCCTACCAGAAGAAGAAATGTCTTGAAAATAAAGGGGAAAGGATTACACTGAAATAATGTAAATCACATCTCTGAGGTACATTGGCCAGTTCTTCACATAGGCCTTGGCTCTTTAGCAGTAGTAGAGTGGTGGCTGCTATCTGAGAATGGCTTCCTCCTCCTTTGTCTCCATTTTTTAAAACTGAAATCTGCTAGGCTTGTAGTAAGATAATTCAAAATTCCCTTATACGTGCCTCTGAAATAATAGTTAATAAAGTGTGTCTCATGAAAGACCTCAGGTTAACTTGACAAAGAGTTAAAGCACGTAGGGGAATTGATAAGTAGCTACATTCCTAAAAGCAGAGGACAAAGGTTAAAAGAGGAACTGACACATCAATGAACTCTGCTTTCTTAGGAGACAGGCTATCTGGCAAAGATTACAATGTTTGTGTATTCCATCTCTTAGTTAAAGATCGAGTTAACTTAATCCACATCAGAAGATTCTTTGAAGCCTATGTGTATTCAAGATAATTTAGAAATCAATTACTGTTTAACTGAGCAGAGATCCATGTATCCTTGTGTGATTTTTCTATTTAAGGTTGATCAAAATATGTATTGGGTACCATTTCTAGGTTTTGATTCCTAAATGGTCACTTCTTGCAAGAAAGAGAATTAAAGAGCTGCAGCCAGTTTTCGATCTTACACGTGTCTTTCGTCTGATTGGGATAGTGACGGTTGGGACACGGAAATACATGAGTCTAATTTCAAGACTCTTACCACAGGCTTCAGTGCTGCTCTTTGACTTTTACCACCCTCCAATCTTGTACCTTGTAATGTGGCCTTCCCAACCTGATGCCCTCCATTTGTTTTGGACTTCAACTCCCATCTGCTCCAGACAGCATGGCCAATTGCCCAAGAGTAGTGTAACAACCTCTATGTTGCTGCCAATGGGAGCTCTCCCTTGCCACAATGTGAATAGCAGCTATATGGGGCCCAATCTAAACTGGGAGTATTTTGGAGGAATTGTATTATCTAAGTGAAATATACTTCAAGCATATTATATTAAGATTATCAGTTTTAAAAGATTTATCTTCTGAAAAATACTTTATAGGTAAAACTATAACTATTTTATTTTCTGAGCATGATCAATAGACATGTCCTTCAAGAAATAAAATAGCAAATCAAATCAAGCAGCAATTCTCCAGAATTCATCATAACAAGATACCTTCACAACTAAACTTCTTAATTTTCATGTCATTGAAGAAAAATATTAAGATTGGGCATCATCACCTGAGCATTTTATTGCACACTTGTAGCTGGGCACTCACAAATTTTCACAGGTCCCTATCATGATGTTGTCTGCCTCCTACGTACTTCTTGTCCCTTCTAGCCTTCTTCGCATGACAAAAAACCCACCCCAGTAAGTCTGACTTATTTTTGAGATGGAACTTGCCGCTATCTCCTGCTATATGGAGGAGAAGCAACGTGATCAAAACAGTCCACTGAATGGGCCACATTGATAGATGCTCAGGAAACACGATTTTCCCCTGTGTGATGATGCTCATTGTCTTAGAAGATGTTCACTTCTATCTTGTAATGCAATGAAGGACTTAGAGCAAAAGAGCAATAATTTGACGTAATGATTTGCATATCAGTTGTTTCAATTTTCCAGTGGTAATATAATGTAAAATATTTCCCGCCCCAGAAAACCAATGCATTTTACTTTACCCCTATTATTTTCAAAAAAGAATTAAACAAAAATAGAATTTATTTACTCTTACAAAGGAACACGTCTACAATCAGGACTGATTTTTATGAAAGTGACTATCATCATTATCTGTTTGGGGTGAAAATTTCCTGTACCTTGATTTTTTATTTTCCTTCACCAAAACACATTGATGTGAATTAGGTTTATTTTTGATTGAAAATTTCCAATTGAATAATGACCAGAGAGCAGCTTTTATGTCTTTGTTTCTCATGCTGTAGATGACAGGGTTCATTACTGGAGATAATACACCATAAAGCAGAGCAGCCACAAGGTCTAGATATGATGCTGATCTGGAGATTGGTCTCAAGTAGCTGATACTGATAGCACAAACATACATGGAGACCACAGTGAGATGTGGTGTGCAAGTAGAGAAGAGCTTTTGTCTTCCCAGAACAGAAGGAATTCTTAGCACTGCGGCAAAGATGTGTACATAAGAGGCAATTATGAACACAAAGCATCCAAAGCCGAAACATGCAGCGATAGCAATAACCACAGTTTCACCCCAATACCCAGCAGAGCAGGACAACTTGAGGAGCTGTGGGATTTCACAGAAGAACTGGTGGATGATATTTGAGCAGAAAGTCAATGAAAATGTCCCTGCAGTGTGAAGTGCTGCATTGAGAAGGCCGCTGATCCATACACCAACAGCCATTTGGAGACAAGCCCTCTTGTCCATAATAGACTCATAGTGCAGAGGATCACAGATCGCTATATAGCGATCGTATGCCATGACAGTGAGGAGAGAAAAATCTGATGACATGAAGAGAAGAATGAAAAAAACTTGAGCAGCACACCCAGAGTAGGAAATCAAGCTACTGTTCAGGAGGGAATTGACCAGTACTTTAGGGAGGGTGACTGAGATTAATCCAAGATCAAGGATGGATAGATTCATCAGGAAAAAGTACATGGGGGTGTGAACGTGGTAGTTCAGGGCTATAGTTGTGATGATGAAGATATTCCCAGCCAGGCCTGCCAGGTAAATGGCTAGAAATACTAGAAAGTTCAAAAGCTGTAATTCCTGATTGTCACATATTCCTTGAAGGAGAAATTCAGTCACCGTGGTTTTGTTGGACATGTCTTCTGTGGAACCACGTACACTTCCTGTAAGGAGAAAAGAGAGAAGAAACTTTATTTTCTGGTTCGATTTGGTCTGATATTGAGGGGTGGTTTCCCCCCCCCCCCATGCTTGAAAAGATGGAGACTTCTATGGTTAAATGAGCAGCTGCTGTTTGGGAGGATCTGTTCTGTAATATATTTTTTCTTAAAGAAAATGGATGATCTTACATGTCAGTTTTCCATGGGGGGAAATTGAATTTGGATACTGGAATATGGATACAAGAGCAACATCTTCCTGAAGCTGTTGGAATTCAGTACTTGACAGATTCCTTGGGTTTAATGTGACTAATGAAGTCTGGATCTACCCTATTTCAGCTAAACTGGATCATTTCAGCATCAGTGAGCTGTGCAAGGAAACAGACTTCTAAATATACAACTGATGAGGATGTGCATTGCAACTGGACTTCTCTGAACCAATATGATCTGTCTTTTGATGTGGATGAGGATGCACATGTCTATCTGGAGCCATTAGTTGTCACTTGCAATAAGTAATATCCTAGAGCTGGACTGGGACAAATCTTTTTAAACTATTCAGCTACAGCAGTTAACTGTGCGTTTCTTGTGGCTTGTACCTTGTTAATTCAGGAGTAATAAGTTGATCAGTGTTTCAAAAGAAAATTACTTGAGATAAAGCCAGGCAGGTATAGATGATAGATAGAGAGAGAGAGAGAGAGAGAGAGAGAGAGAGAGAGAGAGAGAGAGATGGTTGGGAGAAAATGTTTAGGGAAATAAATAATTGCAGATAAAGGAGACATGTAGTGTGAAAAATTATGGTTGCAATCCTATGCATACTTAGCTATGAATAAGGTCCATCTAACACTGTGGATGAATTTGGACAACACGATAGTCAATGGTGGGGTAATAATCAACTTTACAGTTGTTCATCTAGGGGGTACTCCCCACACAACATGGTAATAAACAATCAACTGTGGTGTGGATTAGGATCAGCGCTGAGTTGACTATGGCAGCATTCGGACAACATGATAGTCAATACAACTGATGATTGTTTCCCCTCCCCCAGTTGCTTATTGTGTCGTCCGAATTCAGCCAGTGAGTTGTATAGGGTGTTCTGTATATAGAAATGAAAGGTGGTATAGAAATGAAATGAAATAAGTAATATTTATTATGATTTATTCAATTAATATACTCACCTAGGGTATTCTGTATATAGGTGGAATTTAATTTGATTGAATACATAATAATAAATAATAAATATTGTTTATTTATTTCATTTCTATACTGCCCAATAGCTGAAGCTCTCTGAACAGTTTAAAACAGTTCATATGATAATGAATTACAGCCTAAAATACAACATAAATATAACTACAAAATTTAAAACAATTTAGACAACTAAACACAGTTTCAATAGAATGCTAGACCTGTTTAGATGGCTGGCATGATATCAGAGTAAAGATGCATAGATTTGCATTAAATAACTGCAGTCCCATTTAACAGGAAGGGACTTACTTCTGCGTAAACTTGCTTAGTCTCTTGCTGCAATGCTACAGTTCCTATGAAGTGGAGGAAGATCCTTCATCTGAGACAGAATTTCTGGATTCAACTGCTACTTACCAAGAAACAAGTCTCTCAGAATGATTTGACACAGTGGTCTTTACGTCTGACTAAACATTCTTATGATTTGGCAGGAAGAGTTGCTCATTTCAATACATACTGTAATGTGAATAATTAAAGCTTGCACAGGCATCTATGCTGAACTGGAAATTAAGATACCAAGTATATCAAATTAACTGCTATTTGAACAATAGGTAGAGAAAAAGAAAACTTACAGATCCCTTATTGATGCAGTTATCTTCTTTTCAGAACTATACATACTCTATCCCTTTATCATCTATCAATCCTATTACATATAGTAGTTTGAAATGATGTTTTTCAGTATTTCGTTCATCCACGTCTTCTGGTTAGCAGGCCTCTGTAGCGATGACCAGTGTGTATGCACATAAGTGAAATCCCCAGCCCAGTTGGGCGGGGGATGATATTTGCGGGTGGGGGGGCAAGGAGCCGAGGGGGATGCTCCTGATTGGAGCATCCGGATGGTGCCACTGGGCGGGGCAGGGACAGGCGCCTTAAATTGCCGGATAACGGTCCCGCCCGCCCTCTTCGTCTAGGCGCAGCTCGGCTATTAGGACAGCAGCCGGGAGAAGTGCGAGCCGAGCGCCTTTTCGGCCTTGACGAAGCGCACAGCCAGAGTTCGAGCCTACCGTTCAGAGGAGAGGGCTGAGGCGGCGTGGACAGGGAGACGGAGCTCCATTACCAGCGGAATTTCTTCAGGGCATTCTGCCCCCAGGTTGGAGGGGTGGGCCGGCTGCCCCCCCCTCCCGTCTCCCGAGCAGCACGGACGCGCCCAATTATGGGGGATTAACCCCCTGATTTCATCGGCCCGGCGGCGGCTGCCGGCGGGCGGGATCTTTCCCTCCCGAGGGAGCGGGCAGGGCGCCCGCAGCCATGCCGCTCCTGACGCCCCGGCTAGTGAGGGCTTTGCAGCTGTTGGTCTGGGCTTGGGCTGGGGGTGCGCACGCCGCATCTCCCGCCCACCCCCTTCCCCGGTCTGAGCTGCAATCGGCAGTAAGCTGCTGCAGGGTCTGCCACCTGGCCAGCTTTAGCGCAGTTGGGGCCGCTTCAGAGAGCAGACCTGAACGGCTCCTGGGGAGGCAGATGGGAGCATAACAGAGGCTGGTTGGGGGGGGATCTCTATACGGTCGCCCTGCATCGAACTGCTGAGGGGCCGGGGCTGGGGGTTTGACCCAGTGCGCTTTCACGCAGTGTGCGGGGGGGGGACTCACTTTCCTTCAACAGGCCTGGGCTTAATCTCCTTGCGGGGACGGCTCGCTGTTAGGCTGGGCCCGCGGTGACACCTCGGGCTCCGGACTGGACCGAGCAGCCGTTCTTCTAGGGGCATACACCTCCTGCAGAGGCCTAGGGGGGGTTGCCAGGGCCTAGTGCCTTTTTTGAGTTTTCAGGGGGGGCTCCTTAGGTTAGCCCTAGTTGAGCCACTAGGTGGTGCCAGTGTTCTTATTACTTTCTACACAAGTAATTCCTTAGTTTAACCACTGGGTGGTGCCGTTGCACTGCTTTATTCTGTACTCACAAGTAATTCCCTAGTTTAGCCGCCAGGTGGTGCCATTGCACTGCATTTTTCCCGTATTTACAAGTAATTCCCCAGATTAGCCATTGGGTGGTGCCATTGCACTGTTTTAGGGTAATTTATAAGTGTTTACTCTAGTTTAGTCATTAATAGGCACCATGTCATCACGTAAGGGCCTTGGGGGAAAGAAAGGCAAAGGAAAAGCCACGCGTCCACCGGTGAAACGGCTTAGTGTTTGGAGCAATTCTTCCTCCGACGAGGAAGTTAACCCCGAATTGGCTATAATTTTGGCACGGCTGCAATCGCTGGAGGACGTGAGGGGCATACCCGCAAGCGTGCCAAATCAGGTTCAGACGGTTTCATTGCTCACCCCACAGCGGCAGACCAGGTAACAAAAATTAGACGGTTTGCTGTCATCTATCAATTCCAGATTGGATGCTATCGAAGCTTCTTCCAGCCAGTCCACTAACAGGCAGGTGCATTCCACAGTGGTCTCACAGGATGCCCAGGTGATGGATGGTCAGCGAGCATGACCTTTGGTGCTACCTTAGTCTGCAGCCCCGAGCATTTCATCGCAGGGACCAGGTGAGCAGTTAGTGAACACCTTTAATTCCCCGGTGCAGGCTATGGGTGCCTTACCTCCTTGGGGATGGTACCCATGGATGCCTGGGATGGCATATTTGACATCACACTTGGGCGGTACTTTAGTAGGGACACCGCAGGCGAACGTTCCACCGCCATCCTCTATGGGGGAGAGCGGACCGATGCTGGGTGGAAGCAATGGGTAGCTCGGACACGACGCCATCTCAGCTTCATAACCTGGGTCTGTCGGCGGTCAGTCACAGTAGTACGGTAAGTAACATTAGGGCAACTTCTGAGGCACCGAGAGACGCTTCGGTTCAAACACCGGGTAATCCAATTCCAGAAACAGGGGCTGTCCCAGTTGGGGGGGCCTCAGCTTTGCAGGTGCCAGCTGTCATGGCAGCTTGTGCGGAGGTGTGGCAGGGTCCTGTCGGTTCGTCTGCCATGTCAAACTTGGCAGACAAGGACCCCTTAGCAGGTGAGGAGAGGTCGGTCATTCCCACGGGGAGCACCGCGGCTCCTCTGGGTTATCACCTCTTACCGGCTACAAGGGACAAGATCTTAAAAGGGGAATTCATAGATGTTTTTTCCTTATTATTCCGGGAACCAGAGAATGTCGATAAAGATAGGACGGCAGAGCGGGAAGCGGAGAAGCTACGGAAGAAGAGGGTAGCCAGGACCTGGAACAATTGGTTACCAGGTTTCTTAATATATATGGGCGTTGTACAACAATGCTTCCCTACCAAAGGTTGCATTCTCACAAAATACCTCGATATAATTTATCGGGCGTGTAGGGAATACGAGGGCGGGGCCTGGTTGGCCTATGATGTATCCTTCCGTAGAAGGGCCACCTTCAACCGCACCTTGCAGTGGGATGTTAAGGATAACGACCTATGGCTGCAATTCATGACGCCAGCCAAACCGGGTCAGGGAGACCGGGCGGATAGTCACCTTTTGGAAAATCCTCAACCCGCCACCACTCTGAGTGGGTCGGCGGGGCAGGGGGTTCAACTCCGCCTGCCTTGTTGGGAATTTAGCTCCCAGGGTTTCTGCACAAGATCCCCCTGCAGATATAGGCATGAGTGCCTTGTTTGCGAGGGCATCCACCCTGCGCATAGCTGCCCATCTGGCAAGAGGGGAAGGGGCAACTTTCGAGGTGGCTCCAACTTCAAAAACCTGGGGGGGCGCCGGGGGACAACAGCAGCCTCCCAAAGGGCCCCAGTCCAATTAGGCTTGAACCCTTTAGGCGATTGTTGGCACATTACCCGGTTAAGGAGGATGCAGGGTACTTAGATGCTGGTTTTACTGCAGGTTTTAGGATTCCCTATGAAGGACTAAGGTTTACTTCCATAGGTAAAAATCAGAATTCCATACAGGCAATGGAAGCCGTGGTGCAGGAAAAAATTGCGAAAGAAGTTAGTTTGGGGAGGGTACTGGGCCCCTTTGATAAACCGCCTATTCCCAACTTGCGAGTGTCTCCTCTGGGCATAGTAATAATAATAATAATAATAATAATAATAATAACAACAACAATTTATTTCTTACCCGCCTCTCCGCCTGGATCGAGGCGGGGAACAACAACAAGTACCAAAGAAGACACCTGGGGAGTACAGGTTGATTCATAACCTGTCCTTCCCCAAGGGAGCATCCGTGAATGATGCCATACCAGAGCATTTATGCTCTGTTAGATATGCTTCATTCGATTCAGCAGTAGCATTAGTGCGCAAGTGTGGAGCGGAGGTGCTGATGGGCAAATGCGACATAAAATCTGCGTTTTGCATATTGCCCATCAATCCCTGTGACTTCAATCTGTTAGGATTTTGTTTTTAGGATCAATTTTGCATAGACAGGGCATTACCCATGGGATGCTCCATTTCGTGCACCATGTTCGAGAGGTTCAATTCATTCTTGGAATGGGCGTTGCGAGACAGGACGGGACTCGAGGACGTGACTCACTACTTGGATGATTTTTTACTCATTGGGCTGGGGAGATCTAACCAGTGCCACTTCCTGATGCAGCAGTTCCAGGGGCTGGCCAACGAACTGGGGGTCCCTTTGGCACATGAAAAGATGGAAGGCCCCGTTACTACCCTCCGTTACCTCAGAATCAAATTGGATTCCATGGCACAGTGCAGCAGATTGCCCCAGGACAAGTTGCAGACACTTCTCAAAAAGCTACAGGTTTTGATTAGCTCACACAAAGCGACACTGTTCCAATTGCAGGAGATAGTCGGGCATTTAAACTTTGCCTGTCATGTTATAGCACCAGGGAGATCCTTCATCAGGAGCTTGTGCACCGCCATGCAGGGCCTTCACTCACCGCACCATAGGGTCTGGGTGTCGACCCAGATGCAGCAAGACCTGCTTATGTGGGTTTCATTCTTAAATAAGTATAACGGGGTGTCCTTTTGGCGACACAACCTGCTTCTTGAGGCGGAGATGCAGGTCCATTCCGATGCTGCTGGCGCCCTGGGATTCGGAGTAATTTGGCAGGATCAGTGGTGCACCGAGAAATGGCCCTCGGGTTGGTTGACTAAAGGCATCTGCAGAGATTTAACATTCCTAGAGTTTTTTCCTATTTGTATGGCAACACACATCTGGGTGACGGAAATGGCCAACTCAGTGGTTCATTTCTGGTGCGACAATAAAGCTACGGTGCAAGTCATCAACATGTTGACCTCGCGCAGTCCCAGGGTGATGGGGCTGGTCAGGGCATTTACACTGCACTGTTTGTCGCATAACATTTGGTTCAGGGCACGGCACGTGCCTGGAATCAAGAATGATATCGCTGACGCTTTATCGCGTCAGCAGGTTCAGAGGTTCCGGGAACTGGCTCCTTGGGCGCGGCCACTGCTGGAAACGATGCCAACAACACTCTGGGAAATTGGAGGTTCGACATAGAGCAGGCCATGTGGCAGTCCGTGGCACCTGCTACCAGGGCAGTCTATGCCAAGACAGGTAGGCAGTTTCAGGAATTCCTGACCACCTACAATTTACGGGAACACTGGCCTATTCCGGTTGATCAGATATTGCAATTCCGTGCGGTGTTGCGCAGGTCTGGGTTAGCTGCATGCACCATTGGGGGCAAGATAGCTGCGTTATTTCTGGCTAAATTCCGCGGTGTAGCGGATTCTACCACAGATGAGAGAATTAAGTGTACCATCAAGGGTTGGACTAGAATGACACCTAGGGCCCCAGATACAAGGTTCCCGGTATCTCCTGATGTTCTAAAGGGTCTAAGGACGGCCTGGGTTGAGCTATGCTCTTCACATTACGAAGCTCTGCTTTTCCATACGGCCGCTCTGATGGCATTTTTGGGGGCCTTTAGGATTTCAGAACTGGTGGCAGCATCAAAACCCAATAACACAGGCAGGGCGCTGCAGTACAGGGATGTAACCTTCTCTGAATCAGGTGTCACTATTAGATTAAGATATTCTAAAATGGATCAAGGGGGAAAAGGTGTGGACATTGCCATTTTTCCTGCACCAATGTGGAGATATGCCCGGTAAACATGGGAAAAGGGGGAGTGACGCGGGATTCCTTTTTTGTCATATTGGCGGATCCCCACTGACCAAATATCAATTCTTGTCGGTGACAAAGCGGGCTTTGAGGCACTTGGGTCTTCCAGCGGATATGTTTGGGACTCATTCCTTCCGAATAGGTGCTGCATCAATGGCGGCCAGCGCGAGTTTTTCTCCCACACAGATACAAGCCGTAGGGAGATGGCATTCCTCTGCCTTCAAGTCGTACATTAGAAAGTTTCCGGCGAAGTACTCAGTTGTTGGGTTGCTGACATGCTAATGTTTGATTATAGATACCTGGAGAAGGCATCCCCCAGTGAGCGTGATCATATGCGGACACAGCATGGTCTTTTGGGCCGGACGACGAGCGTCTTCCTCCAGCTTTGGAACTCAGCTGGGGCTGAGTCACTGCGCGTCCATTCTATAGCTGGGCAGATGTGGCATGCGGTGGGAGTGCCTCCTGCCCACCTTATTTCATCAGCGCGCCAGCCGTCCCCCCCCCCCCCCCGCAAATCCTTATGATCCATCTGGGGGGAAACGACTTGGGCTTGCTTAGAGGCAAGGCCCTGATTCTGCAAGCTATGGCCGATTTTGAGATCATTCGGCAGCGTTGGCCCGGCATGCTGATCATGTGGTCATGTTTGTTGCCCAGGCTTGCCTGGAGAGAGGGTAGCGACCCTCTGATGTTGGAGCGTGCCCACAGGAAAGTTAACTCCAAAGTGTTTAAGGAGTTATCCAAATATGGGGATGTCAGTATTCAACATCCAGACATTGTGTGTTCCCGGAGGGAGCTGTATCGTCCGGATGGTGTACATTTTTCGGACTACGGCAATTATTTATTTTTGGCAGATCTGCAGAAGGGTTAGAGGGAAGTAATAGTGGCCAGGCGGGGGGGGGGGGAGTGACTAATCAAGTGGCTCGTCAGTCCCCATGGCAGAAGGTGTGGGCATCCTTAGGGGCGTTTTCAAATGGTGAACATTCTCAGGAACCGTTGAGGTAAAGGGTAATACCTGAGGCCCACATCTGGGAGCCCCGCGGCATCAGATCATGGGAATAAGGTTTACCTTTGAGGCCAACTCTACTCACACACTCGGAGCCCTGCGGCATGGGTGTTGTGACAAAGGAAGGCCTCCCAACCCCATATGGGGAAGACCAAGGGGTGGCAACGTGTGCTGCCACCTTGAGGTGAGAGACTTGTTTGCCCATTCCTAAGATTTGGCCTGGAAGAGGCCAAGAGAGGATGCCCACATAGGTTTTACACCTCGCAAATGCAGTACATTGTAGGCTGTGTCAAAGAGAAGATCCAGGTGGTGAGGAGACACATTTTTCATACATTCAGGCACTTAGAAAATCACTCCCTGGAGACATGTAAACTCATCAGCAGGGGAGTTGTTAGTTTACACTGTGTATGCACCTTTGTGTTTGGTGGAGAGATTTAAGTGACAAATAGTAAGTCAACAATTATATTGCAATTGTAGTGCTTCTGAAATTTTCCCCTTCTGAATTTCTCCACAGGCTTTGGAGTTCTGAATTACTTGCTTTTATTTCTGAAATGAATCTAATGCATTAGGAATCCTCCATTGTTCAACTTTTATTTCCAAATGTTGTACAGGGTCCTCTGCACGCACAGTTTGTCATAGCTTTCAGAATTGTGTATTTTTCCTTCCTCTACATTGCCAAAGAACACATGTGCAATGAAAAAATATAGCAAAAAAATCAATCCTTATGTGATTGTACCTATGGTTATATCAGGACTCCTTTTGAAATGTATTTCACTAATGAACAAAAGCTCATGTCTGCATTGATAAACCACCCAAACAGCAATTTGATGTAATAATACATACAAACTATTTGGTTCACATTTGTACAAAATAGGAATGCTCAAGGATTTTTTTTGTTCCATATGTTAAGTGAACCATCCTAATTCACACTTCCTTGATTAATATGCAGATTAGAATGCAGTTATACTGCATTTTTTATACTTCTTCAAGTTATTTGATGGAGTTCTTGGTGTTAAAAGTTACCAAAAGAAGAATAAGTTGAGCTTCAATAATTATATATTAATACAATATTAAATTAGATTTTTGAGGTTCAAATGTGTACACAACACATGTATTTTAGGATAAACATACATACAAAACTTTGTCTTTTACGGTAAAGGATTTACCGAAATGCATATTTTGTGGGGAAATTATCCAGAAATAATGCATTTTTCATATAGTTAAAAAAATACAATACAGGAACAGGATAGAACAGACTTACAAATGAATACATGCAAACGTGGCATCAGCTGAAAGTAGTCAGATCCATTCAACCAATCTTATTTTTTTGTTTTGCTTTATTGGGGTTCATGTGCACATTGGGTAGAATGATAGAATGAAAGGATCTCCGTGGACTGAAGAAATGGAAAGCTGTAGTAAAGTGAAGATTAGATTTACAATACTTTATACCCCACCCTTCAAGATGTTAAGGATTTACATGACACTTTTATGTCTAGTCCTCTTCCCACCCTCAGTGCTACAAAGAATAGGCCAGGAATAGCATGAATATGAAACTAACTCTGAATTCCCATGCATGTCTACTGAGCAAGTTCCATTGAGTTTAATGGTGTATGTAGGATTGCAGTCCAAACTAATTTATAAATCACAGTGAGAATCCATTCCTCCAAGTTATGTTGCTACATAAATAGTTCTCCATCAAGCAGAGCATTTGCCATGTTACATTAAGAAAGCCCATTTCTGCTTACAACCTCTGCATCATGGCATTGAAAGTAGACTTCTATAACTGAGTTGTTGGAAATCAAAAGTTTAAAATATAGTTGGAGACAACAGCTGAAGAAACATTGGGTGGTCAGCCAGTTTTAGGGTATGTGTAAATGGCCCGTCGCATAGTGGAATGAGTGTTTAAGATTTTTAGATCTTAAGAAACTACTTATCATCATGCCATCGTCATTATGGCTATAAACCTGATTCAGTTGGTAGAAGCTTTATATTTAACTTGTGCCAGATCTACGCCAAGCAGGATATGACACTTTGAACATGGTGTAAAAACTGTATATGGAGTGTGTCCTGGGCCCCAACAGTTGTCACTACTGTTATAGACCATTTTAAAGCAGTAGTGTAGATCCTGCCTTGGTGGCCTCTATGAAGAAGAAATTTCCTGCAACTAAGACTACAAATATTTGTGTCAGTTAAAAACCTCAACTTAAGCTGTTAAAATTCTTGGGAGAAAAAAAAAGTTTTGACCTGGCACTGAAAAGATAACAGTATTGGCGCCAGGCGGGTCTCATCGGGGAGATCATTCCATAAGTGGAAGACCACCACAGAGAAGGCCCTCTCCATTGTTGCCATCCTCCAAAATCCCCTCGGAGTAGGCACCCAGAGGAGGACCTTAGATTTGAGAGTAGTGTATGGGTAGGTTCATGTTAGGAGAGGGGTTTCTTCAGGTATTGTGGTTCCAAGCTGTGTAAGGCTTTATAGGTTAAATCCAGCACCTTGAATCTGGCTCAGACATGTACAGGCAGCCAATGCAAGTGGGCCAGAATCAGTTTTATATTTTCAAACCTTCTGGTCCCTGTTACCAATCTGGTTGCTGCATTTTGCACAAGCTCAACATTCTGAACCATCTTCAAAGGCAGCCCCACATAGAGTGCATTGCTCTAATTTGGAGATTACCAGAGCATAGACAACTGAAGCCAGTTTATCCCTGTCCAAATAGAGGCGTAGCTGGCCACCAACCAAAGTTGGTAGAATGCCCTCTGTGCCACCGAAGCCACCTGAGCCTCAAGTGACAGAGACCTATGCGTGCAAAGTGAAGTCGATGCAGAGAAACAAAGGTAGGAGAACAGATACCCAGACCTGAAGTGGGTTGAAGTGGCCAGATCATTTCTTGATTATAGCTTGAATAGGTTTAGATGGGCATAGGACTAGGATCCACCTTTTGCCAGTCTACCTACAGGCCAATCCTAATCCAGGTACCTTGGGCTCAACAGGGACATAAACCATTCCTTGCACCCTTGGGGTTGGCTTATACATGGGGAATGTCGACCCTTGCAGGAATGCAAATCCCTGGGAATGTAGACCAAGGGATATGTAGACCCTTGGAGGAAAAGAAAAATCCAATCTGCCCCAAAATATTTGGCAACCAGAAGCATCCCACGGTGTACCAAGGGCAGGTGGAAGATACATGCTATAATAAACATCACCAAAAAAGGGAGGTGAATCCTGGACATAAATTGCAGGCTCTTCAGCCCCTCCCATCTATGTGATATAGCTTTGGAGGTAGCCCCTTGTTGTATCTTCTACCTCTGTCCTGCCATGCAGGGATAGGAAAATTAGCAGAAATATGATTTCCCCCTATATTTGTATAAGCGCAAAGGGTTGAGCTGCCCCCTGCCCTGAAATGCAAGCTGAACCTTCTAGAAATAGCACTGGGGTATCTCTGGAAGGGCCAATGCGGCACAAGCTCTCCTGTGGATATTAAATTTTCAATTTAATTTGTCCCACTGGGCCTCTGTTGATATGTAAGTGGATTACTAAAGAACAAAATTGGATATTTTCTGAGTTCCTAAATTTGTGCAAATTTGCACTTTCACAAATATGCAAATACCACCAATGTGCAAATCCTCTCCCCGTCGGGGTTTTCATGTTTTTAGCTTATACTCTTTTCGAAGCCAGGTGAAGACCTTCTTATTCTCCCAGTTTTTTAACAGTTTATTATCTTCATCTTTAAACCTTGCTGTTTTAAATCTGTATAAATATCTCCACTGCAGCTCGGTTTTACCCTGGTTGTGCTTTTATATAGTATCATTATTGTATTTTTTATTGTTGTTAGTTTTATACTGTTGTCAGTTTTATATTTTCATTCATGTCTAATGGTTTTAACTTTTGTGAACCATCCTGAGAGCTTCGGTTATTGGGCAGTATAGAAATGCAATATCATCATCATCAATCTTTATTTACAGTCAATAGACCAAAGGCAAAACAAATGTAACATACAGCCATGTGCTTGCAGCTTGTAACTTAGCTGGTATAAAAAGGGACTACATTCTTCATCTACAAATAAATACTATAAATAGTGAGTGTTAATGTTAATCATCCGCTAATATTCTGGTTCGAATAGCCAGATTCAGAAACTTAGCTACCTGTTCCGTTATTTCCTTATTTGTATCCTGGAGCAAAATACTTGTTAGGGCCTCAGAAGAATGCCCTGGAAGGGACTGTGTAATTGGCCAAATTAAATCTACCCTGGCTGACTGGTAATACCTACAAAAAAATAAAACGTGTTATAGACTCGACCTCGGTGTCATTGCAGGGTCAGCATCTGTTGCGCCATGGAATTCCCTTGTAGCAGCCCTCCAATACCCTGGACAGGACAACTTTAAACCTGGCTTGCATAAAGGCCTTCCTATATTTAGGAATTGATAGCCACCTTAGATATTGTGATCCCTCTTTACTAAGGAGCACTGATATTATTGAAATGCAAGAATAAAACAATAATAAATAATTTTTAAAAAAACATAATTTTACAAATTTTTCTATGACTAAATTTGGGTAAAATTTCAGAAAGTTTTTAGTAAAACAAAAATAGTCTGCAATTTCGCAGAATCTGTTTGAGTCAGGAAAAGCCAATCCACTGTGAAATCCCTGGGTCAGATTCATAGAAATGAATGGACTATGCACTTCCCAAGGAGAGGAATGATAACCCACTATGTGTCAGACCTGTACAATTGAAATCTATCAAACCAATCAGTTTAGCTTTCAGTTAAGTCTTCCATCTCCTATTCCTGAAAAGCTGCTTCTGAGGGTTGTGCGCATGAATTCAGATCAAAATGGTATATGGTGGTGTGATGGGCTGCAGGAAGTACAGCTGATTTAAACAAGCAGAAATGCTCTCAGCTGAGTCAAAGCCACTACTGGTTAATTCAGCCCATAGTCTTTAATCTGTACAGCACACACAACAATCAAACTGCTTTGAGATGGAGATCTATTAGACTGTAATCTTAAACATGGTTATTAATGGGTAAGTTCCAATGGACTCAATGGAACTTACTCCTGAGTGAACACTGCTAGGACTGCATTGCGAGTTGTTTTTCCAGGATTACATCCCTAAATTTGACTTTTATTCAAGTACTTTCTCAAAGTAATAAGATAAGACTCTCACATGTTATGATGAAATGCAAGCATTTTTATTCATCAAAGACAATGAATGGAAAAGAGTTTAAACAGTTCTGCTTTAATCTCCTTGTTCCGCATGGTATAAATAATTGGATTCATTGTCGGCTGTATCACAGAATACATTAACGAAATAGCAAGATCTAAATTAGATGGAGAGGTGGAGGTTGGCTTTAGATGTGCCAACATTCCAAGAAAGAAGAACAAGGAGACAACGCTGAGGTGGGGGATGCATGTAGAAAACATTTTTCTTTTACCATCCAAGGAAGTCATACCTAGTACTGCTCTGAAAATTTGAATGTAAGATACAACTATGAAGGAAAAACAACCTGCACTTATACCAGCAGAAAGCCCAATAGCTCCAATTTCTACAAGGTACAGATTAGAACATGAAAGTATGAGAAGATGAGGAACTTCACAGAAGAACTGATTTATCTCATTGGAACAAAAAGTGATTAAGAATGTGCAACTGGTGTGAACTATTCCATACAAAAAGCCTCCAGTCCAAGCACAGGTTGCTAGCTGAAAACAGAACCTCCCATTCATCACTCTTCCATAGTTCAAGGGATCACAGATAGCCATGTATCGGTCATAAGCCATGATTGTCAGAAGTAATACCTCTGATGCCATGAAGAAGAAAAAGAAGAACACTTGGGCAGCACACCCATAATATGAAATAAACCTAGTATTTAGGAGAGAATTGGCCATAACTTTTAGGATGATGTTGGAGATGGAACCAATGTCAATGATGGATAAGTTCATCAGAAAAAAGTACATTGGCGTGTGAACTTGGTGGCTACAGGCTATTACTATGAAGACAAGGAGGTTCCCCATGAGGGCAACCATGTAAATTACGAGAAACCCACAAAATGTTAATAATTGCAGCTCCCGAATCTCAGAGAATCCCAGAAGCAAAAATGCAGCCGGTGTGGTTTGGTTGACCATTGTCTCCTCTGTAGCTGACGTGTTCTCTGTGAATGAAAAGCAACAATGATTGTTGAGAAAGGTGTAAAACAAAGAAAATATGTGATTATTATTTATTCTTTTCAATTTGGATGTCACATGATTAGGTACTATTCCAATATGACATTTTCCCTGTTTACCCTGATTCTTATACAATTTAATATTCCATACTGTAAATACACTAGCTCAAAAAATGGTTTCCATTCAGACATTTAACATATATATACACACACATACTGTTTCACATAAATTATTCTTACTCATCTGCATTCTGTGAATTCTTTGCCATCGTATGTGTCTTATATATTCTAAAGAAAAAAAAGAAGTGGTAGGTAAAGGAGAAGGAGAATCAATCAAGCTAGATTGTGTAATCATGATCTATTTTTTAATTAATAACTATCTGCAAATGTATGAGGGAGATAGATAGATAGGGATCAGCCTAATACATTGCAAATAATCAACATTTCATTTAAGTAACAAGAGCCTTCACAATGGCTCTGTTATGACTTGCAGTGGATGCTGCTGTTTAGCAATGCTTGAGGTAATATGGCAATGCAGACATGGGGACAAACACACTGTAGGCTCATCAAACACAGTTCAGCAATTTTCTAGCAGACTTTACCTTTAGAGTATATTGTTGAGAATGTTCTTCTAAACTGAAAATGGGAGAGAGGGGGAGAGAGAAAGGAGAGAGGGAGTGGGGACAGAGGCAGAAAGAGTGACTTGGATACAGACAGAGACAGAGAAATGGAAATAACAAAAATAGATGCATGGTGAAAATACATACATAGATCGATGTTGCTCTTCATGTGGGACCTTCCACTCACTCTTTGTGTTGCTGAATTGCATATTTCCAAAGATCTATCATGAGACTGATGATCTTTATCTATTGCAATGGGTTTAACGATAGTAAAATTGTTTCTTCTCAGGGTGATTTTTGATCATGCACTTGTCGTGACTCTCTAACCCTTTGCATTCAATGTAGTCAATAAAGAGGCCTCTTAGGAAAGCAATCAATCTTTCATTTAGCAAATGACCCCTTCCTTCAGCTGAAGGGAGTTTCAAAATTAGAAAGCGTTCTGCCCCACGGCATAATTTAGCTATGCAAACAACACAGTTGATCCATTCAAGAGAAAGAGAGAGTCACTTCTCAGAGGGATCCAAATCAAGTCGTTTCTGAGCCACCAATCTTTCTGAGCACTGCCTTCTGACCTCCCTGGTCTGCTCGCGCTTTTCCCACCTACGGAATTTGGCAACTCTGAAGTTGCTTACTCCCTCCCCTTCAGAAGAGGAGAGCTGTTTCTCAGCTGGAGGGTTATTTACATCAGGAGAGATAAGCGCTGGACATGGAAACCACATCCTCCCCTTCTGGTATGGGCTGGAATGTCTGTTCGAGTTCAGAATCTGATTCTGAATTAATGTCTGACAGCCCTTCACGCTGTGCAAGGGGAAGGGAATTGAACACAACAGCAATCTATTTTCTTGGAGTTCATTGCCAGAGAGTTTCTCTGACAACATATTCCCTCTCCTTGCCCTTTGCAGATGTGGCTATCTGAAGAATGGGGCACAGGAAAGGAAGAGGAGAGAGAGAGAAAGAGAGAAAGAGAGAGAAATGTTTACAAAGTATGGATTCTTCCCACTACTAATAATAGCCCTGTTACTGGCCTTACATGACTGAGAGTAGCATTGGCAGCAGCATTCCTCATCATCATCATCAAAATCATCGAAAAAACCAGTGCTGCTTTCCTCCCTGAGCTGTGGTTGCAGCTCAGAGAGGGGGCAGGGAAGGAAGAGAGAAAGAGAAAGAGGTGTTTATAAAGCACCAATCCATTGCCCATCCCCAGGCTCAGTTTGCTCATTCCTATTTCAGAATAAGCATGATTACCCAGTATGCAATGAATATTTAAAGCAAGAGACAGTGATTGAGCCCATGTTCCCAACACAGCAATTTTTAACGAAAAAGGGCTGACAAAGAAATTCTCCAGACCCTTCTGTTCCTGTACTCCCAAGGTACCAAATTGAAGGCAAGGACATACTTCCAGGTACACATGATTAGAACTCTGCTCTCGCCATGCAACTTTCCCTTCTGTCAGTCAGTGCTGATAGCATGCCTACTGTCCTAAGCCACATTCACACCACTGATGAATGACACGTGCATCAAGAACCATCACAAAGTTAAAATACATGGGAAAAGGGGGACCAAGAAAATGCAAAGAGCTGCAAATTGGCAGCTGCGTCATATAAGCAAACATGAGAAAGTTTGTAGACACGACAGAGTAAATACTAGGGGTGTGCACCAGACCGGATTGGATCCACGATCCGGACCCAATCCGGCCAGGATCGGATAAAATTATCTGATCCCGATCCCCTGCACCTGGATCGGCCAATCCGATCTGAAAAGGACCCGATCCGGATTGTATTGGATCAGAGGATCAGACACCTCCCCCCACTCACACTCCTAAGAAGCACGAGTGGGGGGAGGGTGCTTCCCTGCCAGGGCCATCCACTTCCATCCGCTGCTGCCCACGGGCGGCAGCGGATAGAAGTGGACGGACCCGACATGTAAGAAGCATGAGGGGGGAGGGGGAGGGCCCCACTTACCTGCCGGTGAGCCCTCTTCCTTCCGCAGCCGTAGATCTACTGAGAACTAAGCAGCGAAGCCTAGTTCTCAGTAGAGCGCCAGGTGATGACATCATCACCTGGCACTCTACTGAGGACTAGGCCGCAAAGCCTAGTTCTCAGTAGATCTACGGCAGGTATAGGAAGAGGATGCCCTGGTAGGTAAAGAGGAGCGCGAGAGGGGGCTTACCTGCCAGGCCCGTCCACTTCCATCCACTGCCTCCCAGCAGCGGATGAAAGTGGATGGGCCCGGCAGGTAAGGAGGAGCACAAGGGGGGAAGGAGGGAGGGCCCCCCACTTACCTGCCGGGACCATCTGCTGCCGTCCGCTGGTACCCGTGGGCGCCAGAGGACAGCAGCGGGTGGCCCTGGCAAGTAAGGAGCGTGAGCGGGAGGAGGGGACTGAATTTCCGGGGCTGTCTGCTGCCGTCTTCTGGTGCCTGCGGGTGGCAGTGGACGGCCCCGGCAGGTAAGAAGTGCAAGTGGGGGAGGGACAGGGAGGGTGGAGTCAGGCCCCCACTCACCCCCCACCACCATTTTTCCCCATAGACTTGCATTGGGGAAAAGCTTCCCCAATGCAAGTCTATGGGGAAAACTGGCGGCCGATTCGAAAATTGGACATCCAATTTTTGGATTGGGTCAGGTCTGATTTGAACCAGGAGACCTCCGATTTTGTTCTGTTCCGATACAAAATCGGAGGGCCCGATCCAGGTCCCGATCCAATCCGGGAGGGTCCGTGCACATCCCTAGCAAATACACCATGTAGACATTCCCTTGGTCACAAGAGCCTTCACAATTGTTTTAGCAAGGATCAATTATAATCTGCAGTACACAGATAAGTAAAGCTGCTGATATGTAGAACTGCAAGGCAATGTGGGAATGGGAATGCACAGTACTGTGGGCTTTTCAAACATGGCCTGAGGATTCCGCAGCAACATGAGAATGAAGTTGTTGTCCTGATAGAATATAGTTGAGAAAATCTTCCTAATTGACAAATTGGGGGGAGAATGAGAAAGACAGAAAAAAGTGAAAAGGGATAGGACTGGGAAAAAATACTGAAATAACAAACATAGATGCATGAGGGTGACAGATATGTAGATAGGTTTACCTCTTAATGTTGGACCTTCCATTTAGTCTTTGTTTTGTTTTCCTACATGTGCATCATAAGTATTTTTTGAAGGACCTATTTTGAGTTTGATGGTCCATTCTGTTGCAATCGGCTTAATGTTAGAGCATGTGGGGAGATGTTTCATTTCTTTCCAGGCATCATCTGTTGTGGGAGTTCCTCCCCATAGAGCATTGCAGAATTCAGAAGCAGAGATCTGGAGGGAAAATGGTGCTGGGGTGAAAAGGTATCACCGATCTGCAGCTGGGAGTACATTCAGGTGATTTGTTGTTGACAGACAGGAAGCTTAAGGGCAATGCAACAACACACACAATGTTGCACCATTTGAGATGTACGAAAATTCACCTACCCTGTCCCTTAGGTGTTTTGATAATCATTTAAAGTGTTTTCTAATTTCTCTTAAAAATGGATGATCTGAAAATATTTTTAGTGGTGGAAGATGGGAGTGAAGACAAAACTGATCTGGAGCATCATTTCCTGCAAGCATTGCACACATTCCTAGCGATGTTGAATATGGCCATGGTCAGGCATGCCTTAGTTACATCCCATTTGGACTGTCTCAACATGCTCTGGGTTTGGCTGCCTTTGAAAACTGTTTAGAACACTGCAGCTACACTACCATGAGTTAGGGATGTTGGAGGAATCTGTATTGGGGGTGGAGCTCAGCTGTGTTTTGCCAGCTCACCCGCCCTGGATGCCAGCGCGCAGATCCCTGATCTGGCTTGACTTGGCATGTGCCAAGATGGGCAAGCTGCAGCTTATCTCTTTTGGGCTAGAAATTGGAGAAAAGCCCATTCCCCTCTTTCAGAACCAGAGGAGCATAAAGGAGTGGGTTCTGGGATCAGGGCATGGCTTGCGGGAGAAGTTTGGCATGGATGAGATAGGAAAGCTCCACAGCCCAAATCAGGTCTGGAGCCTCAAATTACTCCATTCCTGCTCTAGGTGTTCCACAAGACACTGTAACTGAACTGCCCAAATAAGTCAATGGAGGAAGATAGAAACAACATTTTGTTTTCTATACATTTTCTCTATGTGGCCTTGCCTTGGTGCAATCCCCTGGTTTCCTCCCACTTGCAGACACTGGGCAGATACTTGTCATCCATAAACTGGTTGCACTGAGAGTAGGTCACCCATGAGGGTCTCCAATTAAGGCCATAGGGTGTGCATATGGCCCCTAGGCTACAGGTTGTGAACCCCAATTTATTAGATATACTGAGTTTACAAAACTGGAGAAATATAATAACATTTAAAATGAGAGATTAATATAACCAGGAACAAACTAATCCAACTCTCTATTGCTATATACAAAAAATGAATCAGTTTAGAAGATATTTGAACTTTTCATCAACACCCTTTCCCTGTTCCCTGATGCTGTTCCAGGCTGAATTAAAATATACCATGATTAGGGATGGGAGAACCAGGGATGTTTGAGCTTGGTGAAATTGTCTGAACTTTACTTCAAATCTTGGTTTGGCTCACTCCTGTTTTTGATTGCAACCTGAATGGGGGAAATTTGCATTTTTCAAAAGTTGTGCATTTTTCAACTGCATATTTTGCTAATGCAAAAACAATTTCAGGCATTTGCAAACATTTCTGGAGAACATTTTTCACATTTGTTCCTGGGTTTGGAGATCATGCTAACAACCCAGGAATGGAGTATTCCTGGATTGTTGATTAAAAGCAGAGGCAACAGGCACAAGGGAGGCAGCACACTCACATGTTCCTGCTTGGACACAGCAGTTCCTGGATTAAATAACCAAGGAATTGCCATTATGATTTTATCATGCACACACTATGATTGAATATTTTGGGGTGTGTGGATCCTGCCCAATATGTGTGTGTTTCACCCTGAACGTAATGTTGCAGACTCCTTTTTAACCATTCCTCAGAATGAGAAGTTGTCCTTAAAATTACAGGCCAATTCAACTGCAGCTTGTAAACAAAAGTGTGATTGATAAGATATACTTGATCACTATTCAAACAGAAATACACTGTTGTGACTGAAATGCCTTGGATTATATTTTCCCCAAAATATAGGGTTGAAATTGAGGCATGCACAAATTTTATAAAATCTGTTCTGTCTGTGCTTTGCAGATTGTAAGGTCATTGTCACAATCAGATCATTTCTGATTTCCTGAATTGTGCAACTTCACACTTTCACAAATGAATCAGTTTAGCCTTCCATTTTCCTATTCCTGATAAGCTGCTTCTGAGGTTCTGGGCTGGGAGGGTCAGAAAAAATGATATATGGTAGTGTGATGGGCTGCAGTAAGTACAACTGATTTGCACAAACCAAAGCCACTATTGGGTGATACAGCCCATAGTCTTTAATCTGTAAAGCACACACAACAATCACACTGCTTTGAGATGGAGATCTATTAGACTCAATGGAATTTACTTCTGAGTGACCACTGCTGGGATTGCATTGCGAGTTGTTTTTCCAGGATTACATCCCTAAATTTGACTTTGATTCAAGTACTTTCTCAAAATAATAAGATAAGACTCTCACATGTTATGGTGAAATGCAAACATTTTTATTCATCAAAAACAATGAATGGAAAAGAGTTTAAACAGTTCTGCTTTAATCTCCTTGTTCCGCATGGTATAAATAATTGGATTCATTGTCGGCTGTATCACAGAATACATTAATGAAATAGCAAGATCTAAATTAGATGGAGAGGTAGAGGTTGGCTTTAGATGTGCCAACATTCCAAGAAAGAAAAACAAGCAGACAACACTGAGGTGGGGGATGCATGTAGAAAACATTTTTCTTTTACCATCCAAGGAAGTCATACCTAGTACTGCTCTGAAAATTTGAATGTAAGATACAACTATGAAGGCAAAATAACCTGCACTTATACCAGCAGAAAGCCCAATAGCTCCAATTTCTACAAGGTACAGATTAGAACATGAAAGTATGAGAAGATGAGGAACTTCACAGAAGAACTGATTTATCTCATTGGAACAAAAAGTGATTAAGAATGTGCAACTGGTGTGAACTATTCCATACAAAAAGCCTCCAATCCAAGCACAGGTTGCTAGCTGAAAACAGAACCTCCCATTCATCACTCTTCCATAGTTCAAGGGATCACAGATAGCCATGTATCGGTCATAAGCCATGATTGTCAGAAGTAATACCTCTGATGCCATGAAGAAGAAAAAGAAGAACACTTGGGCAGCACACCCATAATATGAAATAAACCTAGTATTTAGGACAGAATTGGCCATAACTTTTGGGATGATGTTGGAGATGGAACCAATGTCAATGATGGATAAGTTCATCAGAAAAAAGTACATTGGCGTGTGAACTTGGTGGCTACAGGCTATTACTATGAAGACAAGGAGGTTCCCCATGAGGGCAACCATGTAAATTACGAGAAACCCACAAAATGTTAATAATTGCAGCTCCCGAATCTCAGAGAATCCCAGAAGCAAGAATGCAGCCGGTGTGGTTTGGTTGAACATTGTCTCCTCTGTAGCTGACATGTTCTCTGTGAATGAAAAGCAACAATGATTGATGGGAAAGGTGTAAAACAAAGAAAATGTGTGATTATTATTTATTCTTTTCAATTTGGATGTCACATGATTAGGTACTATTCCAATATGACATTTTCCCTGTTTTCCTTGATTCTTATACAATTTAATATTCCATACTGTAAATACACTAGCTCAAAAAATGGTTTCCATTCAGACATTTAACATATATATACACACACATACTGTTTCACATAAATTATTCTTACTCATCTGCATTCTGTGAATTCTTTGCCATCGTATGTGTCTTATATATTCTAAAGAATAAAAAGAAGTAGAAGGTAAAGGAGAAGGAGAATCAATCAAGCTAGATTGTGTAATCATGATCTAATTTTTAATTAATTAATAACTATCTGCAAATGTATGAGGGAGATAGATAGATGATAGATAGATAGGGATCAACCTAATACATTGCAAATAATCAACATTTCATTTAAGTAACAAGAGCCTTCAAAATGGGTTTATTCCATGTCTCTGTTATGACTTGCAGTGGATGCTGCTGTTTAGCAATGCTTGAGGTAATATGGCAATGCAGACATGGGGACAAACACACTGTAGGCTCATCAAACACAGTTCAGCAATTTTCTAGCAGACTTTACCTTTGAAATATTGTTGAGAAAGTTCTTCTAAACTGAAAATGGGAGAGGGGGGAGAGAGAAAGGAGAGAGGGAGTGGGGACAGAGGCAGAAAGAGTGACTGGAATACAGACAGAGACAGAGAAATGGAAATAACAAAAATAGATGCATGGTGAAAATACATACATAGGTAGATGTTGCTCTTCATGTAGGACCTTCCACTCACTCTTTGTGTTGCTGAATTGCATATTTCCAAAGATCTATCATGAGACTGATGATCTTTATCTATTGCAATGGGTTTAACGATAGTAAAATTGTTTCTTCTCAGGGTGATTTTTGATCATGCACTTGTCGTGACTCTCTAACCCTTTGCATTCATTGAAGTCAATAAAGAGGCCTCTTAGAAAGCAATGAATCTTTCATTTAGCAAATGACGCCTTTCCTTCAGCTGAAGGGAGTTTCAAAATTAGAAAGCGTTTTGCCCCACGGCGTAATTAAGCTATGCAAACAACACAATTGATCCATTCAAGAGAAAGAGAGAGTCACTTCTCAGAGGGATCCAAATCAAGCCTTTTCTGAGCCACCAATCTTTCTGAGAGCTGCCTTCTGACCTCCCTGGTCTGCTCGCGCTTTTCCCTCCTACGGAATTTGGCAACTCTGAGGTTGCTTACTCCCTCCCCTTCAGAAGAGGAGAGCTGTTTCTCACCTGGAGGGTTATTTACAGCAGGAGAGATAAGCGCTGGGGACAAGGCCATGGAAACCACATCCTCCCCTTCTGGTATGGGCTGGAATGTCTGTTCGAGTTCAGAATCTGATTCTGAATTAATGTCTGACAGCCCTTCACCCTGTGCAAGGGGAAGGGAATTGAACACAACAGCCCTCTCTTTTCTTGGAGTTCATCGCCAGAGAGCTTCTCGAACAAAATATTCCCTCTCAATAATAATAATAATAATAATAATAATAATAATAATAATAATAATAATAATGTGGCTATCTGAAGAATGGGGCACAGGAAAGGAAGAAGAGAGAGAGAGAGAGAGAGAGAGAGAGAGAGAGAAATGTTTACAAAGTATGGATTCTTCACACTACTGATAATAGCCCTGTTACTGGCCTTACATGACTGAGAGCAGCTTTGGCAGCAGCATTCCTCCTCCTCCTTATCATCATCATCATTGAAAAACCAGTGCTGCTTTCCTCCCTGAGCTGTGGTTGCAGCTCAGAGAGTGTGCAGGGAAGGAAGAGAGAAAGAGAAAGAGGTGTTTATAAAGCACCAATCCATTGCCCATCCCCAGGCTCAGTTTGCCCATTCCTATTTCAGAATAAGCATGATTAGCCAGTACGCAACGAATATTTAAAGCAAGAGACAGTGATTGAGCCCATGTTCCCAATGCAGCAATTTTTAACAAAAAAGGGCTGACAAAGAAATTCTCCAGACCCTTCTGTTCCTGTACTCCCAAGGTACCAATTGAAGGCAAGTACATACTTCCAAGTAGACATGATTAGACCTCTGCTCTCCCTTCTGTCAATCAGTGCTGATAGCATGCCCACTGTCCTAAGCTGCAGTCACGCCACTGATGGATGACACGTGCATCGAGAACCATCAACCAAGAAAATGCAAAGAGCTGCAAATTGGCAGCTGCGTCATATAAGCAAACATGAGCAGGTTTGCAGACACGACAGAGTAAATACTAGGGGTGTGCACCGGATCAGGTCCAATCCACGATCCGGACCCAATCCAGCTGGGATCAGATAACATTATCTGATCCCGATCCCCTGCACCTGGATCGGCCAATCCAATCCAATCCGAAAAGGACTCAATCCAGATTGTATTGGATCAGAGGATCGGACACCTCCCCCCACTCGCACTCCTAAGGAGCACGAGTGGGGGGAGGGGACTTACCTGCCAGGGCCATCCACGGACGGACCCGACATGTAAGAAGCGTGAGGGGGGAGGGCCCACTTACCTGCCGAGGTGCCCTCTTCCGCAACCATAGATCTACTGAGAACTAAGCCGCGAAGCCTAGTTCTCAGTAGAGCGGCAGTTGATGACATCATCACCTGGCGTTCTACTGAAGACTAGGCTGCAAAGCCTAGTTCTCAGTAGATCTACGGCAGGTGAAGGAAGAGGATGCCCTAGAGGAGCGCAAGGGGGGGCTTACTTGCCAGGCCTGTCCGCTTCCATCCACTGCTGCCCAGCAGCAGATGAAAGTGGATGGGCCTGGCAGATAAGGAGGAGCGTGAGGGGGGAGGAGGGAGGGGCCCCCACTTACCTGCCAGGACATCTGCTGCCATCCACTGGCGCCTGTAGGCACCAGCGGACAGCAGCGGATGGCCCTGGCAAGTAAGGAGTGCGAGGGGGAGCAGGGGGCTTAACTGCCAGGGCCGTCCGCTGCTGCCCACGGGCGGCAGTGGACGGCCCCGGCAGGTAAAAAGTGCGAGTGGGGGAGGGAAAGGGAGGGTGGAGTTAGGCCCCCACTCACCCCCACTGCCATTTTTCCCCATAGACTTGCATTGGGGGAAAGCTTTCTTTCCCCCAATGCAAGTCTATGGGGAAAACTGGCGGCCGATTTGAAAATTGGACATCCAATTTTCGGATTGGGATCGGATCCATCTGAACCAGGAGACCTCCAATATTGTTCCAATCCGATACAAAATTGGAGGGCCCGATCCGGGTCCCGATGCAATCTGGTCCGTGCACATCCCTAGCAAATACACCATGTAGACATCCCCTTGGTCACAAGAGCCTTCACAATTGTTTTAGCAAGGATCAATTATAATCTGCAGTGCACAGATAAGTAAAGCTGCTGATATGTAGAACTGCAAGGCAATGTGGGAATGGGAATGCACATTACTGTGGGCTTTTCAAACATGGCCTGGGGATTCCGCAGCAACATGAGAATGAAGTTGTTGTCCTGATAGAATATAGTTGAGAAAATCTTCCTAATTGACAAGTTGGGGGGAGAATGAGAAAGACAGAAAGAAGTGAAAAGGGATAGGACTGGGGAAAAATACTGAAATAACAAAAATAGATGCATGAGGGTGACAGATATGTAGATAGGTTTACCTCTTAATGTTGGACCTTCCATTTAGTCTTTGTTTTGTTTTCCTATATGTGCATCATAAGAATTTTTTGGAGGGCCTGGTTTGAGTTTGATGGTCCATTCTGTTGCAATCGGCTTAATGTTAGAGCATGTGGGGAGATGTTTCATTTCTTTCCAGGCATCATCTGTTGTGGGAGTTCCTCCCCATAGAGCACTGCAGAATTCAGAAGCAGAGATCTGGAGGGAAAATGGTGCTGGGGTGAAAAGGTATCACCGATCTGCAGCTGGGAGTACATTCAGGTGATTTGTTGTTGACAGACAGGAAGCTTAAGGGCAATGCAACAACACACACAATGTTGCACCATTTGAGATGTACGAAAATTCACCTACCCTGTCCCTTAGGTGTTTTGATAATCATTTAAAGTGTTTTCTAATTTCTCTTAAAAATGGATGATCTGAAAATATTTTTAGTGGTGGAAGATGGGAGTGAAGACAAAACTGATCTGGAGCATCATTTCCTGCAAGCATTGCACACATTCCTAGCGATGTTGAATATGGCCATGGTCAGGCATGCCTTAGTTACATCCCATTTGGACTGTCTCAACATGCTCTGGGTTTGGCTGCCTTTGAAAACTGTTTAGAACACTGCAGCTACACTACCATGAGTTAGGGATGTTGGAGGAATCTGTATTGGGGGTGGAGCTCAGCTGTGTTTTGCCAGCTCACCCGCCCTGGATGCCAGCGCGCAGATCCCTGATCTGGCTTGACTTGGCATGTGCCAAGATGGGCAAGCTGCAGCTTATCTCTTTTGGGCTAGAAATTGGAGAAAAGCCCATTCCCCTCTTTCAGAACCAGAGGAGCAGAAAGGAGTGGGTTCTGGGATCAGGGCATGGCTTGCGGGAGAAGTTTGGCATGGATGAGATAGGAAAGCCCCACAGCCCAAATCAGGTCTGGAGCCTCAAATTACTCCATTCCCCGCCTCGATCTAGATGGAGAGGCGGGTAAGAAATAAATCGTTATTATTATTATTATTATTATTAGGTGTTCCACAAGACACTGTAACTGAACTGCCCAAATAAGTCAATGAAGGAAGATAGAAACAACATTTTGTTTTCTATACATTTTCTCTATGTGGCCTTGCCTTGGTGCAATCCCCTGGTTTCCTCCCACTTGCAGACACTGGGCAGATACTTGTCATCCATAAACTGGTTGCACTGAGAGTAGGTCACCCATGAGGGTCTCCAATTAAGGCCATAGGGTGTGCATATGGCCCCTAGGCTACAGGTTGTGAACCCCAATTTATTAGATATACTGAGTTTACAAAACTGGAGAAATATAATAACATTTAAAATGAGAGATTAATATAACCAGGAACAAACTAATCCAACTCTCTATTGCTATATACAAAAAATGAATCAGTTTAGAAGATATTTGAACTTTTCATCAACACCCTTTCCCTGTTCCCTGATGCTGTTCCAGGCTGAATTAAAATATACCATGATTAGGGATGGGAGAACCAGGGATGTTTGAGCTTGGTGAAATTGTCTGAACTTTACTTCAAATCTTGGTTTGGCTCACTCCTGTTTTTGATTGCAACCTGAATGGGGGAAATTTGCATTTTTCAAAAGTTGTGCATTTTTCAACTGCATATTTTGCTAATGCAAAAACAATTTCAGGCATTTGCAAACATTTCTGGAGAACATTTTTCACATTTGTTCCTGGGTTTGGAGATCATGCTAACAACCCAGGAATGGAGTATTCCTGGATTGTTGATTAAAAGCAGAGGCAACAGGCACAAGGGAGGCAGCACACTCACATGTTCCTGATTGGACACAGCAGGTCCTGGATTAAATAACCAAGGAATTGCCATTATGATTTTATCATGCACACACTATGATTGAATATTTTGGGGTGTGTGGATCCTGCCCAATATGTGTGTGTTTCACCCTGAACGTAATGTTGCAGACTCCTTTTTAACCATTCCTCAGAATGAGAAGTTGTCCTTAAAATTACAGGCCAATTCAACTGCAGCTTGTAAACAAAAGTGTGATTGATAAGATATACTTGATCACTATTCAAACAGAAATACACTGTTGTGACTGAAATGCCTTGGATTATATTTTCCCCAAAATATAGGGTTGAAATTGAGGCATGCACAAATTTTGTAAAATCTGTTCTGTCTGTGCTTTGCAGATTGGAAAGTCATTGTCACAATCAGATCATTACTGATTTCCTGAATTGTGCAACTTCACACTTTCACAAATGAATCAGTTTAGCCTTCCATTTTCCTATTCCTGATAAGCTGCTTCTGAGGTTCTGGGCTGGGAGGGTCAGAAAAAATGATATATGGTAGTGTGATGGGCTGCAGTAAGTACAACTGATTTGCACAAGCCAAAGCCACTATTGGGTAATACAGCCCATAGTCTTTAATCTGTAAAGCACACACAACAATCAAACTGCTTTGAGATGGAGATCTATTAGACTCAATGGAATTTACTTCTGAGTGACCACTGCTGGGATTGCATTGCGAGTTGTTTTTCCAGGATTACATCCCTAAATTTGACTTTGATTCAAGTACTTTCTCAAAATAATAAGATAAGACTCTCACATGTTATGGTGAAATGCAAACATTTTTATTCGACAAAGACAATGAATGGAAAAGAGTTTAAACAGTTCTGCTTTAATCTCCTTGTTCCGCATAATATAAATAATTGGATTCATTGTCGGCTGTATCACAGAATACATTAACGAAATAGCAAGATCTAAATTAGACGGAGAGGTGGAGGTTGGCTTTAGATGTGCCAACATTCCAAGAAAGAAAAACAAGCAGACAACACTGAGGTGGGGGATGCATGTAGAAAACATTTTTCTTTTACCATCCAAGGAAGTCATACCTAGTACTGCTCTGAAAATTTGAATGTAAGATACAACTATGAAGGCAAAATAACCTGCACTTATACCAGCAGAAAGCCCAATAGCTCCAATTTCTACAAGGTACAGATTAGAACATGAAAGTATGAGAAGATGAGGAACTTCACAGAAGAACTGATTTATCTCATTGGAACAAAAAGTGATTAAGAATGTGCAACTGGTGTGAACTATTCCATACAAAAAGCCTCCAATCCAAGCACAGGTTGCTAGCTGAAAACAGAACCTCCCATTCATCACTCTTCCATAGTTCAAGGGATCACAGATAGCCATGTATCGGTCATAAGCCATGATTGTCAGAAGTAATACCTCTGATGCCATGAAGAAGAAAAAGAAGAACACTTGGGCAGCACACCCATAATATGAAATAAACCTAGTATTTAGGACAGAATTGGCCATAACTTTTGGGATGATGTTGGAGATGGAACCAATGTCAATGATGGATAAGTTCATCAGAAAAAAGTACATTGGCGTGTGAACTTGGTGGCTACAGGCTATTACTATGAAGACAAGGAGGTTCCCCATGAGGGCAACCATGTAAATTACGAGAAACCCACAAAATGTTAATAATTGCAGCTCCCGAATCTCAGAGAATCCCAGAAGCAAAAATGCAGCCGGTGTGGTTTGGTTGAACATTGTCTCCTCTGTAGCTGACATGTTCTCTGTGAATGAAAAGCAACAATGATTGATGGGAAAGGTGTAAAACAAAGAAAATGTGTGATTATTATTTATTCTTTTCAATTTGGATGTCACATGATTAGGTACTATTCCAATATGACATTTTCCCTGTTTTCCTTGATTCATATACAATTTAATATTCCATACTGTAAATACACTAGCTCAAAAAATGGTTTCCATTCAGACATTTAACATATATATACACACACATACTGTTTCACATAAATTATTCTTACTCATCTGCATTCTATGAATTCTTTGCCATCGTATGTGTCTTATATATTCTAAAGAATAAAAAGAAGTAGAAGGTAAAGGAGAAGGAGAATCAATCAAGCTAGATTGTGTAGTCATGATCTAATTTTTAATTAATTAATAACTATCTGCAAATGTATGAGGGAGATAGATAGATAGATGATAGATAGATAGGGATCAACCTAATACATTGCAAATAATCAACATTTCATTTAAGTAACAAGAGCCTTCAAAATGGTTTTATTCCATGTCTCTGTTATGACTTTCAGTGGATGCTGCTGTTTAGCAGTGCTTGAGGTAGTATGGCAATGCAGACATGGGGACAAACACACTGTAGGCTCATCAAACACAGTTCAGCAATTTTCTAGCAGACTTTACCTTTGAAATATTGTTGAGAAAGTTCTTCTAAACTGAAAATGGAAGAGGGGGAGAAAGAAAGAAGAGAGGGAGTGGGGACAGAGGCAGAAAGAGTGACTAGAATACAGACAGAGACAGAGAAACGGAAATAACAAAAATAGATGCATGGTGAAAATACATACATAGGTAGATGTTACTCTTCATTTCCTGAATTGCACAACTTCACACTTTCACAAATAAATCAGTTTAGCCTTCCATTTTCCTATTCCTAAACCGCTGCTTCTGAGGTTCTGGGCTGGGAGGGTCAGAAAAAATGGTATATGGGAGTGTGATGGGCTGCAGTAAGTACAACTGATTTGCACAAGCCAAAGCCACTATTGGGTAATACAGCCCATAATCTTTAATCTGTAAAGCACACACAACAATTACACTGCTTAGAGATGGAGATCTATTAGACTGTAATCTTAAACACGGTTATTAAAGGGTAAGCTCCAATGGACTCAATGGAACTTACTTCTGAGTGACCACTGCTGGGATTGCATTGCGAGTTGTTTTTCCAGGATTACATCCCTAAATTTTGACTTTAACTCAAGTACTGACCATGGGACATACTGACTTGCAATGATGGGAGTTGTAGTGCAACACCTTTGGAGGGCACCAGATTGAGGAAGGGCTGCTCTAAACAAAAAAAGAGAAGTAGGTGGCCCTAAGTTGTTCGTGATCAGTTTTCCACAACCCCACAGTCACCTCTGCATATCATATTCTCCACCCTGTCCTCATGGTTTATCTGCTTTGGGAGAATGAGAATTTCACTTGCACTTTCTGCCTCCTTAGGGAGGATGTGGCGTTAAGGCTTGTGAACCTTAACTCCCAATTTCCCTGCTTTTTGGTGCTTGGTTGGAATCTGTGGAGCCTTAACATTGTTTTTGTAAACCGTAGGTTTTTTGTTTAATGAATTTCATGGCTTTGTGTAACGGATGACTGGATATTATACAGTTGACAACCAAGCCAGCATCAGCCAGAATGTTCTACCATCTTGACATCCAATATAAAATCAAAGCTAGTGTTATGTGTTGAACACACTTTTAACATTAATAAATCAACCAAAATGCTTGCATCTCCCTCATTTTTAAAGATAAAGAGATGAAACCTGGCATCATGATAGCTCTTAAATAGTGATATAGCTATGCCAAGTATGAAGCAGATACGTTCATGCCTTGATTTTTAGGATTTTTTTTAAAGTTCAAACAGAAATCTCTTTGGGATCCAGAACCTTGAGCAGTACAAGTTTAAAAAATGAAATTAAAGATAAAGAGATGAAACTTGGCACCATGGTAGCTCTGAAGTAGCTACCAAGTTGGAAGCAGATCTGTTCATCCCTTGATTTTTAGAAATGTTTAAAACTTCAATTTATTTTTTTAAATTAACTAAAATGCTTACAATTCCATCATTTTTAAAGATAAAGGGATGAAACTTGACAGCATGGTAGCTCTTCAGTAGGGATTGAGCCATGCCAAGTTGGAAGCAGATCTGTTTATGCCTTGAGTTTTAGGAATTTTTTAAACTTCAAACCCAATACTTCTCTTTGGGGTCTAGGGCCTTGAGCAGTACATTAAAAAAATAAAATAATAATAATAATAATAATAATAATGATTTATTTCTTACCCGCCTCTCCATCTAGATCGAGGCGGGGAACAACAGCATGATAAAATACATAAAACTAATTAAAACATGACAAATATTATTAAAACTGCATTAAAACATCCTAACACATCATTAAAACATCCTAAAACATCCTAAAAACATTCTAAAAAGAAAGTAAAGATGAAGAGATGAAACTTGGCACCATGGCACCTCTTAAGTAAGGCTTTAGCCATGCCAAGTTGAAAGCAGATTGAAGTCAAACTTTTTTAAAAAATATCCTAAAAATCAAGGCGCGAACTGATCTGCTTCCAACTTGGCATGGCTCAATTCTAGGGTGACCACTAGGGTGTGGCTTAGTGGCTAAAGTGTTGGACTGGGAGCTGGGAGATCTGGGTTCTACTCTCCACTTAGCCATGAAAACCCATTGGGTGACTTTGGGCCAGTTGCAGTCTCTCAGCCCAACCCATCTCACAGGGTAGCTATTGTGAGGATAAAATGTAGAGGAGGAGGATTATGTATGCCGCCTTGGGTTTCTTGGCGGAAAAAAGGTGGGATATAAATGCAATAATAAATAATAAAAAAAAACTGTCAGGATTTCCCCAAATTTCTCCTGGTTTTTGTTCTATCCTCAGTGTCGGGGGATTTTATGCAATAGTCTATAATGACCTGGAATTACACACTTTCCCTTTTAAGGCCACCATTAGCGTGGCAGGGGGGAATGACATGCTTTCTGGAGGTGTGTCATTCTCTCCCACTGCTCCAATCAAGGCCTTAAAAGGGAAAAACATGTCATTCCCAGGCATTATAGAAAAGGGCCTGATTGGAGCGGTGGGGTGGGGTGAGAATGGCATGCTTTCCCCTCCTCCACTCCAATTGGGGACTTTAAGGTGGCCCCAGAAAGCCATTTTCCTGCTCCCCACTAGGTGTCCTCTTTTTTGGTTTCCCAAATATGGTCACCCTACTCAGTTCTTGCACAGGCTGCATATCCATCCCTAGATATTTACTCAAAAGTAAGACCCATTGAATTTCCTTGGTTCTTGAAAAGCAACACACTTGCTTTTAGATTTGCCAGTCTCAGCATTCTATGTGTGCTATGAATGCCTGCTCTGTCTGTCTAGGCTGACCAGATAAAATCCAGGTCAGGGCTCCTGTAACTTTAACAGTTGTAGAGAAAAGGGAATTTCAGCCAGTGTCATTTGTATGCAATTAGTTCCTGGTGAAATTCCCTCTTCATCGCAACAGTTAAAGGTGCATGCACTATACTAGAGTGACCATATACAGAAGAAGGCAGCGCCCCTGCACCTTTAACTGTTGTGATGAAGAGGGAATTTCACCAGGAACTGATTGCATACAAATGACACTGGCAGAAATTCCCTTTTCTCTACAACTGTTAAAGTTACAGGAGCCCTGACCTGGATTTTATCTGGTCAGCCTATGTCTGTCCCTATAATTTCCTGCAAGTTCCAGTCAGGGGAAGCCAGTAAATTAAACCCAGGGGTGGAGGGTGGGATTCCTTCACGTTCATCTGACAGCAGGTGCTTTAGAACATGGACCTTCCAGGAGTGTTGAGACTGGATTTCTGGCAGACCCAGCCAGGCAACTTTATGGCCTGTTAGTCCCTCCATTTGGTAGCCCACAGAGCACCTGCCTCATAAGGCAAATGTCCACATGAGGACTGTTATAATGGCCTGCCACTTTGTTTGTCTTTAGTAGTCTGTGGTCCAGAACTCTTCAGAAGGGGGAATAGTGTTTTGTGGTTGGGGTCAGTCTAAGTTATCTCCAGGGGTCCCTTACTCAGTGCCTCTGATAGCAAAGAAATTGAGGATTTTCCCCAACTCTGTTACTCTTGAAGTTACTAGGCCTGTTGAAAATAGATTTTATAACATAAGCATGAAAACAGTGAATACCCCTTTTAACTTGTTAAACCAATGAAAACATGCCACACAAGAAGTCTTAAGATATGAATGGTTTATAAAGAAAAGTAAATGCAAAAGAATATCAGATGCAGAAGTGAAATCTGAAACATTGCTCTTAGTAGTAGTAGTATCCTGCCTTTTGCCCAATGCTGGGCCTCAGGGCAGCCTTACAAAACTAAAACATATACAGCTAAAACCTATAAATAGGGATATACAAAAGTTAAAAATATAATTAAATACTTTTCAATATTAAAGCATTTTAAACATTTTAAATACATAACAATTTAAAAGTCAACGGTATAGACAGAGGTCCAGATGATTTGCCAAAGGCCTGCTGGAACAAAAAAGGGTTTGTCTGCTTCCAAAAACACATCAAGGAGGGAGCCAGTGTAGACTGCAAGGATTAGAAAGAAAATCCATGTGTACACAATGCAAAATAAACGACACCTCAACTGTTTCTAAACGTTATTTAAAAAACCAGGGTGACTAGGCCGAAACCAACATTGTAGGCCCAGAAGCACTTTGAAAGGTTTCAATATTGTACTTAAAACTTAACACCGGCCCAAACTAATTAAATGAAGTGTTTGAAGCTTTCAACTTTATAGCAGTATGGACCAAACTCTTAGAAAAGAGGGAAATTAAAAGAAAGGTATAGCTACCTCTTCCCAGGAGAGATCTGAAGATCAGGTTACCATGGATCCAGAGGAGCCACACCCTGCTTCACCAGGGAGCAAAAGAGCAAACTGGCCTTATGAAGATAGCCCAAAATTCTCTCAGAGCCAAAGGAATGCATGTTCCAGAAGAGAAAAGAGAAACTCTTCTTCTTCTTCACTCAAAAGGTCTGTGCTAGAGGCAGCGGCCATTTCACTCACCCACCCCACATTCTAAGGCAGGAGGGAGGGAGGAGAGCGACGCTACTGAGTGTGTGTCAGTGTCGCGTTATGAGGGAAGATGGCCACCTCATTGACTTGAATGAGAGGTTAAAATAGTCCTTAAAAGTCAACAGAAGGGAATTTTTAAAAAACGAAAAGCTTTCCATCAACTACAGTCAGGGACGAAGAAGACCCCACCACTGGTTTAATTAATAAGGCTCTAGAAATTATGCAAATTGTGAGCACAAAAAGTCTCAACCCGGAAGTAAATTACAAAAGCAGGGAGCCAGGTTTGTATTCCTTTTCTACCTTAAACTGCTCTCCTTCCCTCAATCTTTCACCAATCTTCTTGAAATTTTCAGGTAATGTAAAACAAACATTTCTTTCTGGCACCTGTAAATTTCAGAAAGGTTGGTGAAACATTTTCGATTTTATGGCTGTTAGAATGACCCCCCCAATTATCAATTTAACATGGTGGAATGTGTTTTTTACTGTCAGCCCTTAACAATGGAGGCACGACTGTGCCTCCATTAATAAGATAAGACTCTCACATGTTATGGTGAAATGCAAGCATTTTTATTTGTCAGAGACAGTGAATGGAAAAGAGTTTAAACAGTTCTGCTTTAATCTCCTTGTTCCGCATGGTATAAATAATTGGATTCATTGTCGGCTGTATCACAGAATACATTAACGAAATAGCAAGATCTAAATTAGATGGAGAGCTGGAGGTTGGCTTTAGATGTGCCAACAATCCATGAAAGAAAAACAAGCAGACAACACTGAGGTGGGGGATGCATGTAGAAAACATTTTTCTTTTACCATCCAAGGAAGTCATACCTAGTACTGCTCTGAAAATTTGAATGTAAGATACAACTATGAAGGCAAAACAACCTGCACTTATACCAGCAGCAAGCCCAATAGCTCCAATTTCTACAAGGTAAAGATTAGAACATGAGAGTATGAGAAGATGAGGAACTTCACAAAAGAACTGATTTATCTCATTGGAACAAAAAGTGATTAAGAATGTGCAACTGGTGTGAACTATTCCATACAAAAAGCCTCCAGTCCAAGCACAGGTTGATAGCTGAAAACAGAACCTCCCATTCATCACTCTTCCATAGTTCAAGGGATCACAGATAGCCATGTATCGGTCATAAGCCATGATTGTCAGAAGAAATACCTCTGATGTCACAAAGAAGAAAAAGAAGAACACTTGGGCAGCACACCCATAATATGAAATAAACCTAGTATTTAGGACAGAATTGGCCATAACTTTTGGGATGATGTTGGAGATGGAACCAATGTCAATGATAGATAAGTTCATCAGAAAAAAGTACATTGGCGTGTGAACATGGTGGCTACTGGCTATAACTATGAAGACAAGGAGGTTCCCCATGAGGGCAACCATATAAACTATGAGAAACCCACAAAATGTTAATAATTGCAGCTCTCGAATTTCAGAGAATCCCAGAAGCAAGAATGCAGCCGGTGTGGTTTGGTTGAACATTGTCTCCTCTATAGCTGACATGTTCTCTGTGAAAGAAAAGCAACAATGATTGATTTATTATTTATTCTTTTCAATTTGGATGTCACATGATTAGGTACTATTCCAGTATGTCATTTTCACTGTTTTCCTTGATTCTTATACAATTTAATATTCCATAAACACACTCGCTCAAAAAATGGTTTCCATTCAGACATTTAACATATATATACACACACATACTGTTTCACATAAATTATTCTTATATGCATTCTATGAATTCTTTGCCATCATATGTGTCTTATATATTCTAAAGAATAAAAAGAAGTAGAAGGTAAAGGAGAAGGAGAAGGAGAATCAATCTAGCTAGATTGTGTAATCATGAACAACTTTTTAATTAATTAATAACTATCTGCTAAAGTATGAGGGAAATAGATAGATAGAAGATTAGCCTAATACAATGCACATAATCAACATTTCATTTCAGTCACAAGAGCCTTTACAATGGGTTTATCCCATGTCTCAGTAATGACCTGCAGTGTACAGATGTTGCTGTTCAGCAATGCTTGAGGTAATGTGGCAATGCGGACATGGGGACAAACACATTGTAGGCTCTTCAAATACAGCTTAGCACGTCTCTAGCAAACTTTCACTATACAGTATATTGTTGATAATGTTCTTCTAAACTGACAATGGGAGAGAGAGGAAGAGAGAAAGGAGAGAGGGAGTGGAGACAGAGGCAGAAAGAGAGACTTGGATACAGACAGAGACAGAGAAATGGAAATAACAAAAATAGATGCATGGTGATAATACATACATAGATCGATGTAGCTCTTCATGTAGGATCTTCCACTCACTCTTTGTTTTGTTGATTTGCATGTGCATCACAAGAATATTTCCAAAGAACTATCATGAGATTGATGCTCTTTTCTGTTGTAATAGGTTTAACAGCAGTAAAAATGATTTTTATCAGGATGAGTTCTTTTTAGTTTTTTTTGTCATGTATTATCTTTTCTGGGAGTTCATCCCCAGAGAACATTTCAGAACTCAGCAGCAGAAGTCAGGAGGAAACGTGCTCCTCAACTAAATTGCATCACTGATGAACATTTAAACAGCTATGAGTACTTTCAAGCTTTTATTGTTAACAGACAAGAAACCTAAGTCCAGTGCAACCCTCAATATTGAGTCATTTGAGATATATGAGCATTCACCCACTCAGTCCCTTGAACTTTTTGATGGCCTTTGAAAGACTCTTCTAATTTCTCTTAAAATCCTCTCATCTCTATCCAAGAAATGAGTGAGCTGTAGTTATTATAAAAGATAGAAAGAGGATGGGAAAATATTAGTCCAAGTATACAGAAGTCAGAAATCTACCTGTAATGATAATTTGAGGTCAAACTTTTCCCCTGTTGATTATGGTATCCATCTAGGCTGCTTATTTAGGATGGGACTGATGAATCCAGTTTTTCCTCCTATGTAGATCATGAAGGTGATGGGAGACTGCTACCCTATCCCCTGTCCTTTGGCATACGTGGTACAGAAAGCTCCACTCTTCTGTCACGCCTTTCAAAATGTACATGTAACCATTGGAAAAGGCCACCAATATGCAGATGACATCTAAATCTGTCTCTTGTTTTGCTCCTCTAATCCTAGGGAGGCAGCAGGTGGGAAGTGTGGATGGAGGCAACTGTAATTATACTTCTGTAATTATACAGAAGTATGAACACCCCCTATTGGGGATCTTCTCTTCCTATGGGGAAACTGCTCCTTCTCTTGACAATCTCACCTATGAGGTTTGCTATTTTTAGGCATTGCTTGTATTTCAGGGCCTAAGGCACACTTTGATAACTCAGAGTTCCACAAACTGTCCCTTTTCCATTGCCACCAATTCTCATAGAACATTTTAAGACCTCCTAGTAGCCTGATATAAGAGGCATAGGCATACGATACACACAACACTAGAGTCAAGATGAACTATTAAACAACTTGATTTATTGTTTTACATAAAGGAATACTAATATTCATTTTGGGGTTTTCAAAAGAATGCTTACTGAGGCTCAAGAGACACTTTTGCTGCTACAAGCCTCTTATTGACTTCTTTCGTTGCATGTCAAATCCCTAAACTTCTGCCCCAGCAAATACACTCACAATCAGGGCCATCGATTGGGTACATTATTCTTCTGACTCACAAAGCTCCTCCTGTTGTACTTCTGGCTGCATGGACAGTTTATCTGGGTTTTTACTGCCCACTTATTTACCCTTCATCTGGCAAATTCTTAGGGCAGTCACCAGATCCCTACTCATGACCTCCACCGGCCTATGAGAAAGAATAAGTTAATATTCAGTTCATCATTTTCTCCTCTGCTTCATACTAGGCCTTCTATAACACCACCCACCCACCAGCAGACCTTCTCCCTTACTCTCCACAGCCTAACTAGCCTCAACTATCAACTCTTTAAATGGCATTTCCCAACCACTCTTTTCCACCTAGCTAGAATCCTCAGCTGACTAGAATTGAATGTATCTGATCCAGGCCCCATCTAATAAAATATTCAAAGCAATTTCCTCTCTCTGTCTGAACCAGGCCACTGATTACATCTTTGCTATAGGCAGTGGCCATTTTCTCTCTAGCTGATGCAGGGAGAGGGGAGGGAGAGAGAGAGAGAGGGATGCTACTGAGCACGCTTGCATTATGGATAACATGGCCGCCATGTATCTGTTAGAATGAGGCAAACAAATATTCATTAAAAATCAACTGAAGGGAATATTGAAAAAAGAAAAGTTGTTCCACAAACTACAATGAAGGGGGAAGAAGACACCACCACTGGATTCCTTAGTAAGGGCTTATTCTTTTTTTAAAAAAATCCAGGACATAAATACTCGCCAGTCATAATTATCAGAATCATTGTGATTCAGAGACCTTTTTCTTCTTTTCTAATTTAAACTGCTATCCTTCCCTCATTCTTTCACCAATTGTCTTGAAATTTTCAGGTTATGTAAAACCAATGTTTCTTTCTGGCACATATAAATTTCAGGAAGATTGGTGAAACATTTTCGATTTTATGTATGTTAGAATGATTCACCTCCCAATTAGCCCTTTAACATGGTGGAATGTGTTTTTTACTGATTGCGCTTAACAAAGGAGGTACTACTGTACCTCCATATATGTATACATATATGAAGGTAAAGGGCAGAACACAAATCCCTCCATCACCTTGTAACAGTTATTTCTCTCCCACCACACATATCTCTTTTCATCCATCTCTCTCTCTGTGTGTCTGGGATGTGGGGGGAACTGAGCTGAATTTATCTGATCGGTGGTAGTTCTGGATGGGTTGCATTTCCTCTGAAGTAATTGCTTTACAGTTAAGAACCCCCCCTCCCTAGATTCAGACCTTTAGCTGGTTGTTGCACTAAATAGGCATACTCCTTTCACATTGGCCTATAACATATTTATAGTTTGTATTGGAAATGTATTTTCATTTTAGCCTATGGTTGTTGATAAAGTATGGCATGGCACATAATCAATACAAACTTGTGTTGTTTACCAGCTGCTTAAGTTAGAGAAATCAGAGGTGCAGGGGCAGTAACTGTTACAGCTTATATTTTGAATTTAACCTTGGAACCAACTGAAAAAGGCTTCTGTCAGGGCTGGTGAAATCTTACCCCCTCCACCAGAAGAAGAAACGTCTTAAAAATAAACAGGAAAGGATTACACTGAAATAGTTTAAGTCACAACTCACATTTGCCAGTTCTCCACATAGGCCTTGGCTCTTTAGCAGTAGTAGTGTGGTGGCTGCTATCTGAGAATGGCTTCCTCCTCCTTTGTCTCCATTTTTTAAACTGAAATCTGCTAGGCTTCAGTGCTGCTTTTTGACTTTTACCACCCTCCAATCGTGTACCTTGTAACGCGACCTTCCCCAACCTGATGCCCTCCATTTGTTTTGGACTTCAACTCCCATCTGCTCCAGCCAGAATGACCAATAGCCCAAGAGTACTGTAACACCCTCTATGTTGGTGCCAGTGGGAGCAATCCCTGCCACAATGTAAATAGCAGCTATATGGGGCCCAATCAAAACTGGGAGTATTTTGGAGAAATTGTTTTATCTAAGTAAAATATACTTTAAGCATAGCATATTAAGATGACCAGTTTTAAAAGTTTGGAAACCATAACTATTTTTATTTTCTGAGCATGATCAATAGACATGTCCTTCAAGAAATCAAATAGCAAATCAAATCAAGCAGCAACTCTCCAGAATTCATAATAACAAGATACCTTCAGAACTAAACATTTTAATTTTCATGTCATTGAAGAAAAATGTTAAGATTGGGCATCATCAGATGAGCATTTTATTACACACTCGTTGCTGGGCACTCACAAATTTTCACAGGTCCCTATCATGATGTTGTCTGCCTCCTGCATACCTCCTGTCCCTTCTAGCCTTCTACACATGACAAAAAAACCTCCCCAGTAAGTCTGACTTATTTTTTCAGATGGAACTTGCCACTATCTCCTGCTATGTGGAGGAGAAGCAGCATGATCAAAACGGTCCACTGAATTGGCCACGTTGACATTGTTTACTTCCCCTTTTGATAGAGGAAGTAATGAGTGACAAAAGTACGGCCAGAGAAGCAATGCTCAGGAAACACAATTTTCCCCTGTGTGATGATACTCATTGTCTTAGAAGATGTTTACTTCTATCTTGTAATGCAATGAAAGTCTTAGAGCAAAAGAGCAATAATTTGATGTAATGATTTGCATATCTGTTGTTTCATTTTTCCAGTGGTAATAAAATGTAAAAGGTTCCCCCACCCCCACCCCCCAAAAACCAATGCATTCGATTGTACTCCTAATATTCTTTTTTCAAAAAATTAAAAGAAAATAGAATTTATTTAATCTTACATCTACAATCAGGACTGATTTTTATGAAAGTGACTATCATCATTATCTGTTTGGGGTGAAAATTTCCTGTTCCTTGATTTTTTATTTTCCTTCACCAAAACACATTGATGTGAATTAGGTTTATTTTTGATTGAACATTTCCAATTGAATAATGACCAGAGAGCAGCTTTTATGTCTTTGTTTCTCATGCTGTAGATGACAGGGTTCATTACTGGAGATAATACACCATAAAGCAGAGCAGCCACAAGGTCTAGATAAGATGCTGATCTGGAGATTGGTCTCAAGTAGCTGATACTGATAGCACAAACATACATGGAGACCACAGTGAGATGTGGTGTGCAAGTAGAGAAGAGCTTTTGTCTTCCCAGAACAGAAGGAATTCTTAGCACTGTGGCAAAGATGTGTACATAAGAGGCAATTATGAACACAAAGCATCCAAAGCCGAAACATGCAGCGATAGCAATAACCACAGTTTCTCCCCAATACCCAGCAGAGCAGGACAACTTGAGGAGCTGTGGGATTTCACAGAAGAACTGGTGGATGATATTTGAGCAGAAAGTCAATGAAAATGTCCCTGCAGTGTGAAGTGCTGCATTGAGAAGGCCGCTGATCCATACACCAACAGCCATTTGGAGACAAGCCCTCTTGTCCATAATACACTCATAGTGCAGAGGATCACAGATCGCTATATAGCGATCGTATGCCATGACAGTGAGGAGAGAAAAATCTGATGACATGAAGAGAAGAATGAAAAAAACTTGAGCAGCACACCCAGAGTAGGAAATCAAGCTACTGTTCAGGAGGGAATTGACCAGTACTTTAGGGAGGGTGACTGAGATTAATCCAAGATCAAGGATGGATAGATTCATCAGGAAAAAGTACATGGGGGTGTGAAGGTGGTGGTTCAGGGCTATAGTTGTGATGATGAAGATATTCCCAGCCAGGCCTGCCAGGTAAATGGCTAGAAATACTAGAAAGTTCAAAATCTGTAATTCCTGATTGTCACATATTCCTTGAAGGAGAAATTCAGTCACCGTGGTTTTGTTGGACATGTCTTCTTTCGAACCACACACACTTCCTGTAAGGAGAAAAGAAAGAAGAAACTTTATTTTCTGGTTTGATTCGGTCTGATATTGAGGGGTAGTTCCCCCCCCCCCATGTTTGAAAAGATGGAGACTTCTATGGTCAAATGAACAGCTGCTATTTGGGAGGATCTGTTCTGTAATATATTTTTTCTTAAAGAAAATGGATGATCTTACATGTCAGTTTTCCATGGGGGGGAAATTTAATTTGGATACTGGAATATGGATACAAGAGCAACATCTTCCTTAAGCTGTTGGAATTCAGCACTTGACAGATTCCTTGGGTTTAATGTGACTAATGAAGTCTGGATCTACCCTATTTCAGCTAAACTGAATAATTGCAATATCAGTGACCTGCACAAAGAAACAGACTTCTGAATGCACAACTGATGTGGATGTGCATTACAACCTGGACCCCTCTGAACCAATATGATCTGTCTTTTGATGTGGATGAGGATGCACATGTCTATCTGGAGCCATTCGTTGTTGAGTGCAATAAGTAATATACTAGAGCTGGACTGGGACAAAGCTACAACAGTTAAATCTGCATTTCTTGTGGAACTTAGAGAAATACCCCATTTGTACTTGTTGGTTCATAAGTAATAAGTTGATCAGTGTTTCAAAGGGAAAGATTACTTGACATAAAGCCAGGCATTTAAAGATAGATAGATAGAGATAGATAGATAGATGATAGATAGATGATAGATAGATAGATAGATAGATAGATAGATGGGGGGAGTAAATATTGAGGCAAATAAATAACTGCAGATAAAAGACATGTAGTGTGAAAAATTATGGTTGCAATCCTATGCAGACTTAGCTGAGAATAAGGTCCATCTAACACAGTGAGTCTTAGAGGGTATTCTGTATATAGAAATGAAAGGTGGTATAGAAACGAAATATTTATTATGATTTATTCAATTAATAAATTGGGATCTAAATTGATTGAATACATAATAATAAATAATAAATATTGTTTATTTATTTCATTTCTCTACTGCCCAATAGCAGCATAGACATATAGTATAGTTCATAAGATAATGAAGTACAGCCTAAAATATACCATAAATATAACTACAAAATTTGAAACAATTTCAGCTACTAAAAAACATCTCCATAGAATGTTAGACCTGTTTAGATGGCTGGCATAAGTGCCCATCATAATAGCTGGGTAAACATGCATAAATTTTTATTACATAACTACAGTCCTAAAAACACTTATTATTAAACAAGTATTGTTTAACAGGAAGGGACTTACTTCTGAGTAAAGTTGCTTAGGCTCATGCTGCAATGCTACAGTTCCTATGAAGTGGAGGAAGATCCTCCATGTCAGACAGAATTTCTGGATTCAGCTGCTACTTACTAAGAAACAAGTCTCACAGAATGATTGAACACAGTGGTCTTTTACCTCTGACTAAACAATGTTATCATGGGCAGGAAGAGTTGCTCATTTCAGTACATACTGTAATGTGAATAATTAAAGCTATTGTTTGAACACTAGGTAGAGAAAATGAAAACTTACAGACTCCTTATTGATGCAGTTTTCTTCTTTTCAGAACTATACATACTCTATGTATGTGTCTTTCTATCCCATTACATATATTAGTTTGAAATGATATTTGTCAGCATTTGCGAGTATAGAAGAAATCACAAGAAATAAGACACTGACACCAGAGCTTGGGATAAACTAGGGCCTCTTTATTTAACATGGAGATTCTCCCCTCCATAGATCTGAGCGGGAACATGTGGGAATCTCACTTATTTATCTCAGGCAACTGGCCTGCCAATCAGGGCAAGCCACTCGGTTGAACTCAGGGGTCGGGTGATCCAGCCCCCTTTTCCTACACTTGAGTGTTTGGTGAGACCTACCTGCGTCATCCCCACCCAGGGTTGCACAGCTCTGGGTAGATGAGATAAGCCGGTCCCCAAAGGCAAACCATATCCTGACACAGAAACTGCACAGTCCCTGAGGAGCAGGACCTCTGACTTACCAATCACCATAAAGGTGACAGAGTGCTCACCATCCCTATTCTCATCCCCCCAAAATTCCCACACCATTAGGCTGACCATCTGAAAAGGAGGACAGGGCTCCTGTAACTTTAACAGTTGTAGAGAAAAGGGAATTTCAGCCAGTGTCATTTGTATGCAATTAGTTCCTGGTGAAATTCCCTCTTCATCACAACAGTTAAAGTTGCAGGGGCCCTTCCTTCTTTTGTATATGGTCACTCTAGTATAGTGCCTGCAACTTTAACTGTTGTGATGAAGAGGGAATTTCACCAGGGACTAATTGCATACAAATGACACTGGCTGAAATTCCCTTTTCTCTACAACTGTTAAAGTTACAGGAGCCCTGTCCTCCTTTTCAGATGGTCAGCCTACACACCATCTGCCAAAGAAGGGAGCCAAGCCTCAGCTTAGGCTCCTTACCCCCACCTGAACTGGAAGAATTCCAGCAGGGCCATGTGCAGATCCTGCAGGAAAATGTCATTCCCTGCATTGGAGAGGTGAACTTGTTGATCTGCCCTGTTTAGATCCCTCCTGGCAACTACAATATCCGGGTGTGAAATGGCTATTCGCTGCCAGTCACTAAAAAAAAAAGCCTAATTTCCCTATTAACATTTTTAACTGCTCTATTTAAACTGCTGGTGTTCCAACCTTCATGCCATTGGCATCTAGGATGCATGTTTGACCACACGATCCAAGTGTCAGGCCAATTACTCCATATAAACTCAAAATCTAATTTAGCCTGTAAGATTAGGGCCTTCCCTTTTAGAAGGCCCAAGTCATTCCCGCCCGAGTGTAACACCAACACCCTGGGCGGCCTGGGCATATTACCAGATCTGAATAGGGTATGGAAGAGACCTCCCCAGTGCAAGCCGCAGCTGCCCAACCACTGGATGGAGGCTGATGGACTGAAACCCAGCTGTGTGCCGGCAGCTGCTCGCGTCGCTCTATGGCTGGCCCAGAACACCATACTGTGTCCACAGATGAGGACCTTCACAGGCGCTGGTCTCCTCCAATGATCTGCAGAAGAAATATAACTAGTTACAATATATTCCTGAGTTCTTATTTCCGAACATAAGCCTTGAAGGCACCTGACCGAAAATACGAACCATCTCCCTATGGTTCGTATTTTAGCGTCACCCAATCCAATCACAGCTGCCGTAGATGCGGTGCTAATCCTAAATGAATGGGTGCCAAATTGATGATTTCCCAAACCCAATGCTTTCAATGCCTTTTTTGCCACCGTCCAGAATTGACGTTTAGTTAAAGGGGACTTGTTTAAGTGTTGGAAGAGAAAATCAAGCTCGCTACCCCTGATCTCTAAGTAGCAGTTCAAGGCTGCAACAGGGCAGAGCTCCTTAAGTGGAGCCTCAGCTAGTGCAGTGAAGGAGCCTCTGCCTCTCTGATCCTTCGCAGCCTAAGGACTACCCTGTCCTCAAACCTCTGCACATCACCAAACTGCAGTGCCCTGTCAGATTGATCTGACTTTGAACAGGCGAGAACTTCCCCAATTCTAAACGCTCCAAAAAAGGTAGTAATAGCCACCGCATGGAATAAAGCTTGTTCAAATACCGAAAAACAGAGGGCTACCCATTGTCCTTTTAAACCGACTAACAAGTCGGGGGTAATAGGATGACATGAATCAGGAGCTGGCAGGGCCAACCTAGCCCATCCCTCAAGCATCTTTATCATGTGAAAGTCCAAGGTGGCAACAGGCCACCCATTCGCTTTCAGCATAAATGAGAGTCCAACCAGCTTACCTCTGATGGTACGAGTGTACAGGTCAGTGCAGTGTAAAACCACACAGAACTCCATTAAGTGCTCTATTGGAATAGGCCAGAGGACCAGAAACTGCCGCCCAGCCCTGAAAAAGCTGAACTCCCTACCTGCTCTCTCGTAGGCTGCATGTGTGCTGGGATCCACAGATCCCTTACTGATGCAGTTATCTTCTTTTCAGAACTATACATACTCTATGTATATGTATCATCTTTCTATCCCATTACATATATTAGTTTGAAATGATGTTTGTCAGCATTTCTTTCGTCCATGTCTTCTGGTTAGCAGGCCACTGTAGAGATGACCAGTGTGTATGCACATAAGTGCAGTACATTGCAGGCTGTGTCAAAGAGAAGATCCAGATACTGAGAAGACAAATTTTTCATATATTCTGGCACTTAGAAAATCACTCCCTGGAGACATGTAAACTCATCAGCAGGGGATTTGTTAGTTTACACTGTGTATGCATCTTTGTGGTTGGTAAAGAGGCTTAAGGGACAAAAAGTAAGATGACAATTATATTGCAGGTAGGGATGCTTCTGAAATTCCCCCCTTCTGTATTCCTCCCCAGGTTTTAGAATTCTGAATTAGTTGGTTTTGTTTGTGAAATGAATCCAATGCATTAAAGATCCTCCATTGTTCAACTTTTATTTCCAAATGTTGTACAGGGTCCTCTGCACACACAGGGGGTATCTACACACGAGTTTTTTGACGTTTTATAAGGGTTATGAAAACTCTTTGGGCCACATGACGTACTCCCTGTAACGTTGTATATCTGAGGTTTTTTAAAACTCACTTCAGTTATATACAACGGTTTCACTTTTAATAAATCGTTTTAAGTAAAATAATGTGTCCTACCTTACCGTTTGTAATTCCTGGGGGCAGTGCTTCCTTTACTGGTGCCCAAATGCTTAGCAGTTGATTGGTGGGGAAGAAAAAGGAAGTGGACCAGTGAACTACAACACCCACAATTCTTAGCCCTATATTCGCTAGGGAATGACAGAGGAACTAAGAAGGAAGTGTGTAACTGAACTACAACCCCCACAATGCCTTGCCCTAAATTCATTGAAAAACGAAAGAGAAAAAGACAGGGCAGAACAGCATGTGACCGCACACATCGCTTTAAAGACTAAAGACTGTTCTCCTGTAACGTGAGTACTCAGTAATGTGGCCTAAGACGTTTTAGAACACACCTATTTGGAACGTTTTAAAATACTTTTTAAAAAGTTCCAAAGGACTGTGTGGATTCCCCCACAGTTTGTCATAGCTTTCAGAATTGTGTCTTTTTCCTTCCTCTACATTGCCAAAGCACACATGTGCACTGATAAAACATAGCAAAAAATCAGTCTTGATGTGATTGTACCTATGGTTATATCAGGACTCCTTTTGAAATGTATTTCACTAACAAACAAAAACTCATGTCTGCATCGATAAACCACACAAACAGAAATCTGATGAAATAGTACATACAAACTAGGAATGTTCAAGGATTTTATTTGTTCCATATTTTAAATGGACCATCCTGATTCACACTTCCCAGATTACTATGCAGATTAGAATGCAGCTATACTGCATTTTTTATACTTCTCCAAATTTTGTGATAGAGTTCTTGGTGTAAAAATGTATCAAAAGAAGAATAAGGTGATCTAAAATAATTGTAAATAAATACACTATTAAAATAGGTTTTTGAGGTTAAAATGTGTACACAAAATATGTATTTTAGGATAAAAAATACATACAAAACTTTGTATCTTAGGGTAAAGGACATACTGAAATGGCTATTTTGTGGGAAAATTATCCAGAAATAATGCAATTTTTTGTACAGTTGAAAAATACAATACAGGAACAGGATATAACAGACTTACAAATGAACACATGTAAAACTGGCATCAACTGGAAATAGACTGATCCAGTCAATATATATTTTAAAAAATTCCTTTGCTTTATCTGGGTCCATGTGCACATGTGCCCTACGCCGTGTCTGGCTTGCCTAGTCACGGGGGGGGGGGAGGGTGCTAGTTGTGATGACACCATGGCGAGACACCAGGCTTCCTCCCAAGGTGGTGCCACCAGCTGAGGGTGGAGGCTGCGACACTTTTGCAGTTTGCTGCTCCAGCCTCAGCCTCTTCAGTTCATGGCTTCCGAGTGAACGGACGTCCACTCGGTACTGGGAACTGGAGACCACGTGGGACTGGTGATTTTGCTTGCGCCCTTCTTACCTTGTCCCCTTTCGGTGTCGGGAGTGGCTGAAATGACGGGAGACAAGGACCGCGAGCCCCATCGGGCAAACAATGCTCTCGACCTTGAGGGTGGTGGGGCCACGTCGATTGCAGAGGCAGCGGTAATGGGCTTGGTCAGCCCAGGTTTGAGGTGGAAGCTGCACGGCGGCAGCAACGGGCCTAGTCGTTCTTTCAGTTTCTCCTCATTGAATTGAGGTTTTGGGTTTAACTGTATTTTGCAATTTCCATCTACATTCTGTGTCAATGCCACCCAAGAAGGGACAAGGGGGCAATAAGGGGAAGGGGAAGGCTCCCTGCCCCCTGCTAAGAGGCCAGCTCCCCGACCTGTTTCTGTTTCTTCTTCTTCTTCTGAGGAGGAGGAGCCAGATGTCTATTATCTTGGCCTGCTGAGCAGCTATTGAGCAGGGTAAGGGGATCATTCCCCCTCCCATGCCAGTCACACAAGCAGGGGAGCACACAAGACCAAGACAGACCAGAAAGCAAACACAGCATGATCTTTGGCTTTCTGTTGCAGCACGCCTGAAGCTTCCAGCAATCCCATCTAAGGGACTGGTGCCAATTCCTGATTGCTCGGTGTTTCCTCCAGTAGAGCAGAGTTCAGATGATGGATCTTTGGCTGAGGTGATGAGGGAGCAAGGTGGGTCAGGCCATGGGCCAGCTACCATTGCTCAGTATTGGGGCCCCTTTGGACCTTTAGGATGACTCCCCGTTCTGTCCAGTTTGGGATTGCCTGTTGCATCACTTCAGGGTGAGCACCCTGCAACTCAAATTCAGCAATTAGAGGACGCTCCAGTTTTCCCATCGGTTACCGCTCTTCCTTCTGCCAGGGTGAATGAGACCGTACCTGCATCTGTGCATCTGAGCCAGTGCCACATGCAGCGGCTCTTCCTACCAATACTCTGGTGGCAGCTCCCAGCTCGGTGTCGCAGCAGGTGGCATCTCCAGCCAAGGCTTGTGTTTCAGTCTGGCAGGGCCTGGCTGACCCACCTATTTCCGGGCAATTATCTTTGTGCTCTAGTATGCATGATCCTTTTGCCAAAGCTGATGCTATTGCCATCCCAACAGGAAGTACTTCTTCTCCGTTGGGTTATCATCTCTTCCCAGCCATCAGGGAAAAGATATTGAGAGGGGAATTCATTGATGTTTTCTCCCTTCTTTTCCAGGAAACTGATACCAAAGATAAGGATATGAATAGCAATAAGATGTAGACAGAGTCAGATGTAAGAAAGTACATCACACTTGAGCCAATTGGCTTCCAGGGTTTCTTATATACATGGGTGTGTTGCAACAAAGATTCCCTGATTGTGGCTGGATTCTAACAAAATATCTTGACATCATTTATAAAGTGTACACTGAGTATGAAGGCGGGGCTTGGTTGGCCTATGATGAGGCCTTCTGTATGAAAGTGGGCTTTGACCCCTCTATGCATTGGGACTTGAAGGACCAGGATCGCTGGTTACAATTTATGACCCCGTCCAGACCTGGCTTTGGTGACAGGTTGGATAGTGGTCACATCATGGCTAGGCTACAACCCGCATCTATCCCAAAGGTTAGTGCAGGGCAGGGGGTTCAACACCGCCTGCTCTGCTAGGAATTCAATGCACGTGGTGGATGCTCCAGAGCTGCTCCTTGAGGCTGAATTGCAGATATATTCTGATGCCTGTGGTGCCCTGGGATTTGGGGTGATTTGGCAGGACAGGTGGTGCACACAACATTGACCTGATTCCTGGCTAGCTACTGGGATTGTGAGGTATCTCACCTTCTTAGAGTTTTTTCCCAATGTATGTCACTGCCCACTTGTGGGCTGGAAAAATGGCGAAAACTCTGTAGTACATTTTTAGTGTGACAACTTGGCTTCTGTGCAAGTTGTTAATGCCCTCACCTCACGCAATCCCAGGGTCATAGCTCTGGTTAGAGCTTTCACCTTACATTGCCTCAGATACAATATATGGGAGATTGGAGATCTGAGGCAGAGCAGGCCATGATGCTCTCTATAGCTTCCAGCACTAGGATATGACACTTTGAACATGGTTTGAAAACTGTATATGGAGTGTGTCCTGGGTCTCAACAGTTGTCACTACTGTTACAAACCATTTTAAAGCAGTAGTGTAGATCCTGCCTTGGTGGCCTCTATGAAGAAGGAATTTGCTGCAACTAAGACTACAAATATTTGTGTCCCAGTCATTTATTTTTTTTTTTGAAAAAAAAATTGTATCACAGTACTTCTATCATCAAGCAGACTTATGCATGCAAAGTGGAGTTGATGCACAGAAACAAAGGCAGGAGAACAGATATCCAGACCTGAAGTGGGTTGAAGTGGCCACAACATTTCTTGGTTGCAGCTTGAATAGGTTTGGATGGGCATAGGACTAAGATCCAATCCTCTCCCAGTCTACGTACAGGCCAATCCTAATCCAGGCATCTTGGGCTCAACAGTGACATAAACCATTCCTTGCACCATTGGGGTTGGCTTACACTTGGGGAATATAGACCCTTCCAGGAATGCAGATGCTTGGGGATGTAGACCAAGGGATATGTAGACCCTTGGAGGAAAAGAAAAATCCTATCTGCCCCCCAAAATATTTGGCAACCAGAAGCATCCCACGGTGTACCAAGGGCATGTGGAACATACATACTATAATGAACATCACCAAAAGAAGGGAGGTGAATCCTGGATATAAATTGAAGACTCTCCAGCCCCTCCCATCTATGTTATGTAGCTTTGGAGGTAGCCCCTTGTTGTATCTTCTACCTCTGTCATGTGGGATAGGAAAATGAGCAGAAGCATGATTCCCCTGTATTTCTATAAGTGCCAAGGCTTGAGATTCCACCCCATCCCCCCTTTAATGCAAGCTGAACCTTCCAGGAATAGTACTGGGGTATCTCTGGAAGGGCCAATGCGGCACAAGATCTCCTGTGGATATGAAATTTTCAATTTAATTTGTCCCACCGGGCCTCTGTTGAGATGTAAGTGGATTACTAAAGAACAGAACCTTGAAATCAAAGCAAAGGCAGAGAAGAGTTTAATCAATTCCTAATTAAGCAGTCACAACCCAAATAAACTTACTGCTAAGAACAGCAACTCTGAAGAGAAAGAAGAGGTATCATGTGCATCACATCGCCCACATATCGGTTGTTTAAGAAGAGGTGAGGAAACATTAGCATAATCTCTAAAGAGTGAGCTGATCAGACAGGTGTTTTGCTTTTGACTACTGCAAAAAAAATATGTTTCTTTGTGCTACAGTCTAATGGTAGTTGTTATAAAGGAAGTAAGGTGCTTGCCATATTAAGTAAGGGGGAAGCCTCAATGGCAGCAATACACTTATGGTGGTGGTGTTGAATGGTTTGCATGAACGGTTTGCGTATGTTAAATGTAGAACTATTAGGTTGGGTTCACACAACTGCTAACCCACCCAGTGTGGATTGTTCTTGAACTGTGGGTTATCATGTTGTCTGAACACAGTAGTTTTCCCCCCCCCCTCAAGATGGGTTATTGTGTTGTCTGCAGTGCTTTTTCCACAGGATGCGTTATCGTGTTGTCTGAACGCAGCACATTTTCCACAGGGTTGCTTTTTAACCACTCTGAATAGCCTAACAACAAGCCATGAGTTCTCAAGGTGGCATGTTCGAGAAAAATAAACCACACTGCATGGTTGACAAGCCATGCTTTGGAAAATGCACTCCGTTCGTACAATATGATAATCCAACCTTGCAGAAAATGCACTGCATTCAGACAACACAATAACTCACATAGTGTTAGTGTGTTGTGTGAACCTGATCCAGGGAAACCATGCAGGAAACCACACCACTTATGTAATGTATGACCCTTATTTCTTTCTCTAAAGGTCCTGTGTTTTTCTTTATGAATATTAGAGTGCAGTGGTGCACCAAATAATTTTATACACTGGACTTAATGGGCTTAAGATCTTTTAAATGGCCATGTGCTTTATTTCAGTCATGAAACACAAAGCTAGCATTTCTCCCCCTCCCCGACACCATATCATGTTTTAAAATTACTTCTACATTTCTGACAAGTTAGAACAATACCACAACTATTTACCAACTCTGGTTTTTGTTACAGTTGCTTCAGCGTGTGTGTGGGGGGGGGGGTACTCTGACTATATTTTAGAGATGGGTGAAAATTTTGTTTGGTCTGCATTTTGATGCTGACCAGCCCCAACCAAAACATGTACCAAACCACAGTCACCACCAGAAATCTGCACATTCCTGGAATGTTGTGCTTGTAAATTATATACATTTCAAAATGTGCATATTGTTAGAAATGACTTTTCAGTCTGCAAAAGTACAAAACAATCTGGACAGTAAAAGCAAACTTCTTTATTGAAATACAATCTTGCAAGATTGGGTGCTGAGCTACAGAAGCAGAGCAGGCACAACGAACATAAAAAATCACACATATTCCCTGCCACGTTCGGTGAGGACCCCTCCCCTGTTTCCCCAGGGCGGGGTAGTTCAGGGTTCACAGCCTATCACAACCGCCTAATTAAACTACTAAAATCCCTGCCCCTGTTTACATATCCCCTTACTCTATATTTGTGCCTCCAATGCACCTATTTACAAATCTCCTTATTTGGTTTTTCCTAGACCCCTGCAAGCAGCTTTTAGCTGAGCTAAGTTTCGTTTCTGCATGATTGCAAAGCCTTGCCTTTTGAAGCCTTCCCACAACAGATATGATCTTACCACAATTTTCTACTAATTCTTAAATGTCAAGTGAAGCAAACATGTCAAATGAAGCGAACAGAGTACAGTATCACTTACATAGGTTTAACCGCAAACACTTTCCTGTTTTCTTCTTACCAGCGAGGTTTCCATTATATGTACGCATATTCCATTACAAGCATAGCATTAGTCCAAGCATGCCTATTCACCTAATTTCATTATGAGCTTATGTATTTTAATCTTCCGTGAAAAAGTAACATTTTTCATTTCTCACAATATTTAACAAATATGCAGACATTTGGGAAAATAGGACTGAATGAGGACCCTGCCCTAAATAGGGAAAGGAGGGTTTTGGAATAAATTTTGAAAACTTATTAAAATCATATAAAAAAACAGGCTCTTCCCATTCTTAAAATATATTGTTTATTGTAAATTTAAGAGAACGTTTGGCCCATTGACCTCTATTGCCTTGATTCTTGTCTGGTACATTTGAGAACATAAGAGCAATAGAAGAGCCATGCTGGTTCAGATCAAGGCTCCATTTAGATTTATTTCAATGAGAAGAAGAATACACAAAAAGCTTATAATCAAGCTTTTCTGCTGCTTGGTGTTTATTTTAATTTTGTCAAGAGCTTTATACTAATTTTAGATTTTGATGTATTAATGTTCCAGTTTTAAATGTTTTTGTTTCGATTTGTTTTCCTGTAACTTTACCTTCTGTAAGCAACCCTGGGGACCTGTTGAAATAAATAAAAATGTGACAAAACAACGTACAATTTCATCTGGTCTAGTATCAAGTTGAAAAGATTTGCATGTGCCACCAGCTACTATGCCTGCCCAGAGGCTCATGGCGTGTGAACTCTAATATGTAGGGGCTAATACACAGGTTAAAAGGCACATGGAACATTGCACATGGTGTGAATCCTTTTGAAGCATCTCCATTGGATAAGTCCTTACTTTTCCCTTCTTATTTTTTCTCTCTAAAAATAGTGTTCTTCCTTCCCCTATCCTTATGTCAGTGAAGATAATTACGCAGGCACAGCAATGTTATGACACGGACGGAGAGTCCATGGTAGAGGACCCACCACCTCCTAAGCCTTGATAGGTTTCCATTTGCCGTGGCAGAAGGGGGCAGCTTTTATCTTTTAACTCCATTTTTGCTGCTGAGTATAATATTTAGTTTTCATTACATTTATATCCCACTTTTTTTTCTCTTGCAAAGAACCCAAGCTGACTTACATAGTCCTCTTCTCCATTTTATCCTCACAACAACCCTGTGAGGTAGGTTAGGCTGGGAGTCAATGACTGGCCCAACGTCACCCAGTAAGCTTCATTACCCAGTGGGGACTGGAATCCGGATCTCCTAATTCCCAGTCTGGCACGCTAACCATTACACCACACTGGCTTTCAGTGTTGTGTTCTTTTATTATCATTTTCCCTCCTCTTGGCTCCATTGGAGGGAAAGTAACTGCACCAGGGCTAGTGTAGTTCCCCCCCCATTCCTTGGTTGGATCTGGGGAACAAGGGGGCTTTGGTTCTGCTAGTTCCAAATCCTCCCCTAATAACTCTCCGGCACACATCACAGAATGCCCCTTTTCTCTTTACTATAGTTGAGGTAGCAACCATGGAGCAGCCATGGTGGATCTAGTTCAAATGCCCATTTCAGTTGACTTACCTTTTGAGTCTCATAGGGTGTCAGAATACAGCAGAACAAGGAATTTCTGATGAATCTTAGTGTATGTTGCAGATTTCAAAATACATAGTTTATGAACTTAGACCTGTCAGATATGGCACCAGCTGAGACGGCAGAATCGGCATGAACAACTACTACAGCCTAACTTCTAATAAATAAGCAATACTGATTTTTTTTCCTCCTCACTATTTTCATTGTGTTTCCTACTACAGGCACTATACAACATACCATTGACTGCAAAATGTCAATCAATGCCTCAGTTTCCGATTTTCTGCTCCTGGGGTTCTCCGATGTTCGCGAACTTCAGATTCTACATTTCGTAGTGTTCCTGGTATTGTACTTAGCAACTGTATCAGGAAACCTTCTCATAATCTCAGCCGTAGCCTTTGACCATCACCTAAATTCCCCAATGTACTTCTTTCTAATGAACATGGCCATGCAAGACCTTGGTCAAGTTACAGTTATTATCCCCAAATCCATGGCCAGTTCCCTCATAAATGACAGACACATTTCTTATTCTGGATGTGTCACTCAGGTCCTCTTGTTATTTTTCTTTTTATCATCCGATTTCTTCCTCCTCACAGTCATGGCCTATGATCGCTACATTGCCATTTGCAATCCGTTACATTATGAGATGGTGATGAACAGACAAGCCTGCATTGAAATGGTTGTTAGTGTATGGATCAGTGGTCTCGTCTTTGGAATGCTTCACACCAGTGGCACCTTTGCCACCCCTTTCTGTTCTAATGCTGTCAATCAATTTTTCTGCGAAATCCCACAGCTACTTAAGCTTTCCTGCTGGGAGGTAAATCTAATTGAAATTGGAGTTGTTCTGTTGAGCAGTGTCATTGCATTAGGCTGCTTTATATTCATCATTGTATCCTACGTGCAGATTTTCACCACAGTGTTAAGGATGCCCTCTGTGCAGGGAAGGCAAAAAGCCTTCTCAACTTGCCTTCCCCATCTCATTATTTTCTCTATATTTGTGTTCAGTGGTTGGTTTTCCTATGTAAGCACCATCTCTAACACCACCTCACATTTGGACTTCGCCTTTGCAGTAATCTATACCATGGTCCCACCCTTGTTGAATCCAATGATTTACAGCATGAGGAACAAGGAGTTCAAGCTTGCCCTGTCAAAACTATTGCATTTGGGGAACTCTTCCAACATTTAAGAACACTTCTCATCATACATATGTGAAACCAGGATCCAATTTATTAAAGCTTATCTCACAATAAACTTGTTATCTTTCTTTAATTGTCTTTGGTGTAGATTTGGGAAGTTCTTAATTACAACAGTAGCAATTTAGGAAAGTCATTAAAATGAGATGGGTGCATTTCTTGCTACTATCTTAAACATGCTGTGTTCTAGAAAAACTCAGAGCCCTCCCATTCTTCAAATATATTGCTAATCAGCTGTCCTGTGGAGAGAGAAAAGAATAACAACACCACTATTCCAGTACTGCTATTACCAGCAGTGGGACAGAGTTCTCACTGTAAATCACTGTAGAAATGACAGTATATTCCAACCCCACAACAATTCCATTTTGGATAAGCAGCAAAGTTGACGATGATGACTATGGTATAGTGGGAGGTTTCATCTCCCCTTAGATCTCCACAAGCCAGAAGGGAAGATTTGACCTCCCCATCCCTGTGAAATGAAGTGTGTGTGTATATACTGGTCCCATCACCACAGGTAACACCAGACCCTTGGTGCCAATGGGATTGAGCATGTGTGCCTCTATCATACAGTGACCATCTCATCTGCACATTCTCAGTCAATTAAAGATTTCAGTGGAGGCTGGTGGCTTCTATGTCAGTGTGTTGGTGAATCCACTCCAGGTTTCAGTCAGCGCCGAACAGAACTCTAAAGCAGCTATCCAAGGTTCTGACTGAAACCCAGAGCAGATTCACTGCAGCACTGACATTGGAGACACCAGCTTCTACTGCAAGATTCCCTCCAAGCTAACCTGCTTTCTTCCTTCTGTTTTGCCTGGATCCCCATTTTCACCAAAGGTAACCGTATCTTATCTGGAGAGCCATGTATTAAATCAAAGAAACAAAAGTATCCTGCTGACTTGTTTAAAAGGTACATTGTGTGGGCAGTGCTTAAACTGGGTCTGGTTGGTAAAGGGACAGAACCAAATAGACCTACAGATATAGGCATATCTGTAATATCCATATTGCAGCACATCAGCAAGGCTTCCAAGGCAGTGATTGTAAACAATGCACCAAAATAATAAATCACCCAGCAACATGACTTTAAAATAACTATGGTGACTTTCTCCAAAATGCTCCACACAAATGGGAGGCCAAACCACACCATCTTTCCCTGTTGAGTTTTGAAGGGAAAGAATTTGGTGATTTCTGCTGTTATAAAGCAAATGTAGTTCTCGTGACGATTCTGTAATTCTAAAATTGCCACATTTTAGTCAATTTCTGCTAATTAAATTACCAGTAATACAGAGCAAGAGTTAATGACTTTCTGTACACTTAGCTGTGTTGGCCTCCTGGCGGATCTACAGTACTCTGATGCTTTAAAGCACTTTAAAGCGGTTTATAACAGTAGTGACAACTGTTTTTGGAGTGTGTCCTGGGTCCCAACAGTTGTCAGTACTGTTATAAACCACTTTAAAGCAGCAGTGTAGGTCCTGCCTAAGTCAGCTGCAATGAAAATCATGTATAAATTGGGGTAGCCCATGACAACTGCTTACTGCCAGTGCCTATAGTCTTTTTTCTAAAAGATAAAAGTAAGACGATAAATTAAGACATATGAATGATGGCAAGGTATGCAATGCTCTAAAATGGTAATGAAGTGTATGTGAAGTGTATGTGAAGCAGTTAACAAAATGGGTTTTGTTACTATTGTAGTCTTTTTTGTGATGTCTTCATATGGTATGTGTGTGGCACAGCTGAATGAATTTCTTCCTTGTCCCTAACAGCTATCACAAATAGTCTTTCTCTAAAAGATAAGGATGATGAATTCAGCACCTGTATGCTGATATTGCATCTGGAGCTGGGGCTTCAGGCAGTTACTAGAATGCATGCAAGCTGTTCCATGCATGGAACAGCTCTTGCATGAGGAATGTCTCATAGCATCTTCCTTGCTGCTGGTGGCATGGAGATTTTTGATTTGCTAAGGATGAAGTTCACAATGCACCATTTGCATTATGGCATCCATGTAAAGCACTACCATGTACGCTGTACTGAAATAAAACATAATATATAGCCTTTATTTCTCTTATAATAGTTCAGCTTATGATCTCTATTTTTCTTATACTTAATTTCAATGTGATTATGAGCACAAAGCAAGTTTTTGTTCATTCAAAGTACCACGTAGACTAGCAGCATGTTTAAAAGGTTCTTTAGTCTTGTACAAATCAATATTTTATTTGTTGGAGCCAGAACACAGGTTAAGAGCTCCATGAAATTCTACATTTCTGAGTCCTTTGGTCTTAGGAAATGACTCCATTAAATCTGCTCTCACTTTCTCTCTTATTTGTTTTGTCTCTACAAAACAATGTGTTTCTTTCACCCATGTGTTCTTTACAAGTGAAAATAATCATATTTAGAATATATACAGATAAACAATATCATCTTTTCAGTATATCTCAACTGATTGCATCAAGTGTGCTGAGCTTTTGGCAATGGTTCAGGGAAGGCTCCTGCTAATGAATGGTTTGTTTCTCTCCATTCTCCATGAAATAAGCATGATGGGAGGGGTTATCTGACCATATTTTAGTTTTTCAGTATTACAGTTTTTGTCTTTGCTAATTAAGCCATCCTAAATATATTTGTAATACACACAAACACACACAAGACCTTTTCCCACCCTGCCAGCATGGCTCGGGCGGGGTGGGCTGTTGCAGGAAGGGGGAGGAAAGGCGATGCACGTGCATGCAGCACGTGTAAAAGCATGAGGTGGGTGCGCACCTAATAGCCTCTTTCGCTTTCCAGCTGGCAGAGGGGGAGACAGTGAAGCAAAGATCTGGCACGAGGCTTGAGCCCAGCAGCCACTCCACTCCCACATTGTTGAGGCTTCCTTGCAGTGAGGAGACCAGTGGAGAGGGCGAGCCTGGGCATCCGGCCCAACGGTTTGTGTTCCCGGTGCGGGCTCTGCTTGACCCAGTTTTGGGTGGGTCTAGGCCGTGCAGCACCTACAGCGAGGAGACCGGTGGAGAGGAATGGCCTGGGCGTCCAGCCCAACGGTTGGCGTTCCCGGGCAAAGGCTTCGCCGTGCTCGGGCCTTGTCTTGGTCCGGTTTCGGGGGGGGGGGGGTTAAACCAATTGGCGGCTATAGGGGCCGTCTCATCTCGCCACTTCTCGTCATGGCGGCCTGGGAACAGGATTAGCCGCACCCAGGGGCCTTTCCTCCGGGGGTTTCTGCCCATTTGGGCATTGCACCGTGGACTGGTTTTGACACGCATTGAGGCTTCTCGGTTTGGGCTGCAGCAAGGAGCTTTTCCCTTCCGATAGCTGAGTCTAAGAGGTTTGGCTAGCTGCGCCAGTGCACAGGGGTAGGCTGCACCCTCCTGGGTGTGTTGCCTACCTTGCTGAGGCCAGGCTGAAACTCTGATTTTCACCCAACACCCATTCATTCTGGGTGAGTTTTTTGTCCCAGTATTATGACTTAGGCCCCATGTTGGGGATTATCCCCATTCTTTCTGCGCTCCCCGGAGCGCTACCATCATTTTTTTGGGGGGGAAGGTTGTTTACCTACCCGGGCCCTGTTGCCACACTTGCTTTCCACAGTGGGACAATGGGAGCGTGGTCAGCTGCATCAGAGCCTTCCTCCAGGGAGCGTGAGGGAGTGCGGGCGGTGGTTTCAAAGACTTCCTCCCTTGGTTACTTTCAGGTGCTGGTTTTGCCGCACCTGTGAACAAGGCTTTAGCAGCCTTCCTCCAGCAGCGGTTTTTCCATGCTGGCTGTGCTGCGCCTGTGACAGGCCATGGTTCAGGCGGGGGAGTGTGGGTGGCCACGAGGCTTTACACCGTTCCCCCCTCTGTTGTTCTTAGGCACCCAGCTTCGTTGTGCCTGTGAAACCGGGAGCAGCCACGAGGCTTAAAAGCCTTTCTCCTGATAGGTGAGAGGGCATGGGATAGCCGGCGTGAGGACGCTGAGACTCCGGCTTCGGTGCCCGGGCCATAGACTTTGGGAGGGCTGGGTGCTGCAGCTGCGATGCTCGGACTCTTAATTCTTTTTTGCTGCTTTCTCCTCAGGAGCTGTCTTCGGCTCCTGGATTCTGTGCCTCCAGGCCGGTTCTCCATAGGCGCTGCACTTGTGCACGCACTTCCCTCAAGACCACACAACAAGCCTGTGCTTGGCCTAACGTGCAAGGGCAGGCTGGCATTATTATTTTTATTATTATTATTTATTACACTTATATACTGCCCCATAGCCGAAGCACTCTGTGCGGTTTACAAAAAGTTAAAAGATTTAACACTAAAAAGCCAATATACAAAATTTAAAACCATAAACATAAAACAGCTGACATTAAAACACTTTAAAACATTTTAACTGTTAAGCCTGGCCACAATGTCAATCAAAACCTCAACTTGAGCTGTTAAAATGCCTGGGAGAAAAGAAAAGTTTTGACCTGGCGCCAAAAAGATAACAGTGTTGGCGCCAGGCGGGCCTCATCGGGGAGATCATTCCATAATTGAGGGGCCACCACAGAGAAGATCCTCTCCCTTGTTGCCATCCTCTGACCTTCCCTCGGAGTAAGCACCTGGAGGAGGACCTTTGATGTTGAGCGTAGTGTATGGGTAGGTTCATGTCGAGAAAGACGTTCCATCAGGTATTGTGGTCTCAAACCATGTAAGGCTTTATAGGTTAAAACCAGCACCTGAATAGGGCTTGGAAACATACAGGCAGCCAATGCAAGTGGGCCAGAATCAGTCTTATATGTTCAAACCTTCTGGTCCCTGTTACCAATCTGGCCACTGCATTCTGCACAAGCTTTAGCCACATCCATACACACACTTCCTCCTCATCACACCAGAGTGGGGCCATAGAGTGCTGCTGCCTTACAGTCTTAACAATAAAAGGACTGGTGATCCATTGGTCTGACTCAGTATAAGGCTGTCTCCCAATAATAAATAAATAAGAGACAGTGTGGTATAGTGGTTAGAATGTTAGAGTGGGAGCTTGCTCTTCGGGTTGGACTGGCCATGGAGAGCTGCAGTCTTTCAGTCTTAACTATAAAAGGGCTGGGTGGACCCATTGGCCTGACTCAGTATAAGGCAGCTTCCCAATAATAAATGAGAGGCAGTGTGGTGTAGTGGTTAGAATGTTAGATTGGGGACTTTCTCGTCTGGGTGGACTACAACCATGGAGAGCTGCAGCCTTGCAATCTTAACAATAAAAGGGCTGAGTGGACCATTGGTCTGACTCAATAGAAAGCTGCCTCCCAGTAATAAATGAGAGACAGTGTGGTGTAGTAAGTAGAATGTCAGATTGGGAGCTGGCTCCTATGGGTGGACTGCGGCCAGGGAGAGTGGCAGCCTTTCAATCCTATCAATAAAAGGGCTGGGTGGACCATTGGTTGGACTCAATATAAAGCTGCATCCCAATAATAAATAAACGAGAGACAGTTTGGTGTAGGCTAAGTGTCAGTCATTATTCCCAAATCCATGGCCAATACTCTTATGAATACCAGACACATTTCTTAATCTGGGTGTATTGTTCAACTCCTTTTGCTTATTTTCTTTTTATCATCTGATTTCTTCCTCCTCACAGTCATGGCCTACGGTCGCTACATTGCCATTTGCAATCCGTTACATTATGGGATAGTGATAAATAGGTGAGCCTGCATTGAAATGGTTTCACAACCATTGTATGGATCAGTGGTCTCGTTTTTGGAATGCTACACACCAGTATATATATTAGGGTGACCACATCAGTGGATTTCCCCAAATTTGTTGAGTTTTTTGCTCCATCTTGGGTGTGAGGGGAGATTTTCTATTATTTTCTATAATGTCCAGGAATGACACACTTTCCCCTTTAAGGCCCCAATTGGACCGGAGGTCAGGAAATCACACTTTTCCCTTCTCCGCTCCAATCAGGGGCTTAAAGGGGAAACTGTGTCATTCCCGGATATTATAGAAAAAGCTCCAAGTGGACCAGTGGGGGTGAGTGGGAATGAAGGAGGGAAAAACATGGTTTCTGGGGCCTTTGAAAAATGCATCATTCCCCTCCACCATACTAATGGTGGCCTCCAATAGCGTGGCTGGTTATTCTCTAGGAACATTGCCTGCCAAGATGATCACCTGCCAGAGTTACTTCCCATCTTGAATGTTTAAATACTGGTGCAGCAATTAATAGAATGCACCCTTGCATCTGATACTAAAAACTAAAGATATTCTGAGTAGCAGATGTATTTGAAATAAAAGTTGGAAAGTCTTTAGCTCCCATGAGTGATCAGTCATTCTCTAATAACTGCAAAAAAGGTTGCTGGCTAATAATGTTTACAGACCAGTCTGTGTGCCTCCATTGCAGAGCTGGTTTGGGCTCCAGAGATTAAGTCTCCAAGAGTACAAAAGGTATATTAAGAAAGCTCCCCCACCACATGGAGAGAATTTCTTAATACTAGTGTGGACAGACCATTTGACTATCTCCAAGCTAAAGAGTAGGACTTTTATAAAGTTTCATACATGGCTGGACAGCTACACAATGATTTCAGCCAGTTACAGGAAGAAGATCCCAAATCTATAAATACAGCACTATATTACTTATATGGTTGTTTCTTTAGTGCTCACCAAAGTAATTTTTTGGAGATGAAGGAGGTCTGAAGAAAGCCTGCTTGTTGGAGGTGAGTTGGACACATATGCAACAACATAGTCAAAGATGATGGCTTTCTTCCACTGGGAGATATTTAAGATATTTAACAGCATTCAGGGATCTCTGAAATCAATTGGAGTTAAATGTGTTTCATTTTGGCTGGATTGAACCTTATATTATGTGTACATATGCATTGCCTTCTCAAGTGGAGCACCCTGCTCATAGAAACTGTGTGCTGTATCCTGAAGTATGCATAGGAAAAAATAGTATAAAATACTTGGTTTTATCAGTGCTGAAAGTTATTTTACTGCTGCTGTTCTATACTGTTTTAATGTTTTGGGGTGGTATGTTTTAATCTTTACTTCATTTTTGTAAGATGCACTAAGAATGTAAACATTTTTAGGGGAAAAATTATGTAAGTCACAGTGCAATCCTGTGCAAGTCTACTCAAAAATAAGTCCCATTGAGTTCATTGGAACTTTTCTCCCAGGATCTATAAGATTTCACTGTGTAATTAAGTATCATAACAATCTCAAATTGGGGTGGGGGTGAAGTGGCAGATCTTCTGGCATGCATTGGCCCAGATGGGTTGTATGTGTGGAGTGGAGGTCATACCTGTTTTCTTCCCGTGCAATTCTTGTTTTTAACCAATTGGTTTCAATGGGAGGGTCCTGATCCTGGAGATTTTGGGGTGGAGGACAAAGGATAGGTTGTTTTGTGCAGGCTTAAAGGGAAGGTGAGATCCCTGAAAATTGGGTAGAAGTGACTTCCATGAGTGGTCTCAAATGAAAAACCACACTGGTCCTTAAAAAAAAACAGATATACTATGGCTAAGAAATATGATACATTCACTAATAACCTTAACTTTGTTGCAGTATCTTCCATGAGCGGTGCCTCGGCTTCATTTTCCATGAGACCTATGCATGGAAGGAGCCTATGCCTGATTTTCAGGATCCACCCCATTCAGCAGGGTTCTTCAACCCTCATTGTAGCCTTATCGGGGCTGGAGGAGGTGCCACTGTGGGGAGCAGGGAAATCCAGCCCCGTTTCATGTACCTAAATCTTCATTCTACTCGTGGATATTGTTATAAAGGGGAACATGAGTGGGATATTTATTTAATGTGTGACATAGTTATAAGCTCAATTTTATGCTTTCACCTAACCTATTTTGGTAATCACAATTGCCTAGTAGATTAGATTGTGTGTGTGTGTGTGTGTGTGTGTGTGTGTGTAATATATATAATGTATTTGTGTTTCCTCCCAAAGTTACAACATAATTCCTTTTGAATGCAAAATGCTGAACTCCTCGTCACTCTCTGAGTTCCTGCTCTTGGACATTTCAAAGGTTCGTGAACTGCAGATCCTACTCTTTGTTGTTTTCCTGATAGTGTACTTGGCAACTGTAACTGGAAATCTTCTCATCATCTCTGCAGTAGCTCTTGACCATCACCTGCACACCCCCATGCACTTCTTTTTGATGAACTTGGCCTTGCAAGACATTGGCCAAATCTCAGTCATTATCCCTAAAACCATGGCCAATTCCCTCATGATGAATACCACACACATTTCTTACTCTGGATGTGTTGCACAAGTCCTCTTGTTTCTCTTCTTTTTAGCATCTGATATCTCCCTTCTCACAGTCATGGCATATGATCGGTATGTTGCTATTTGCAAGCCTCTGCACTATGATGCTGTGATGAACAGGACAGCCTGTATCAAAATGGTTGCCTGTGCATGGATTAGCGGTCTTCTCTATGGCGTGCTACACACCAGCGCCACCTTTGCAAACTCTTTCTGTTCGAATATTGTCAATCAGTTCTTCTGTGAAATCCCACAGTTGCTTAAGCTTGTCTGTTCTGACTTATACCTAATTGAAATTGGAGCTGTTGTCTTAAGTATTAGTATGGTGTTTGGATGCTTTATTTTCATTATTGTAACATACGTGAACATCTTTATTGTGGTTTTGAAAATCCCTTCTCTTGAAGGGAAGGAAAAAGCCTTCTCAACTTGCATTCCCCACCTCATTGTCTTCTCCACATTAGTACTCACTGGATGCTTTGCCTATCTCAAACCCACCTCTTCTAACACCTCATCACAACTGGATCTAGTATTTACTATGATCTATTCCATCTTTCCACCCATGCTGAATCCATTTATCTACAGCATGAGAAACAAAGAGATCAAGAATGCCTTGTCAATATTATTCAAATTGAAGTACCCGTCTGAGAGCAAATGATTCTAGCATACATTTATATGTGTAGATTGAATTCTGATTGCACTCAATTACAAGCATAACAACTTATACTGATCTCAGTAATATGACTATGGTTCAATTTGAACGACACAATAAACAACTGGTGTGGGGGAAACAATCGTCAGTTGTTTTGACTATTGTGTCATCCGAATGTTGCCATAGTCAACTCAGCGCTGATCCTCATCCACACCACAGTTGATTATTTATTACCATGTTGTGTGGGGAGTGCCCCCTAGGGTTAGCGTGAGGGTTAGGGTTAGTCAACCCACCATTGACTATCGTGCCGTCCGAATTGAGCCTATGTGTATTTTTGCAGTGTCACAAACACAATATCCTTTCATTCCTTGTTATTTTATATATTTATCTGAAACATTTCTATCCCCACTGGTTTAATTGTGCCCAACTACTATTCAACTATACCTTTATGTTTTACCTACATAACTCATTCTTCTTTTGTTAGAACTCAAAGGCCCTTTCCACACCAGGCTTCTTGCCTGGATTGTCCCCCGTCTGCTCCCAATGTGTCCAAATGATGCACAGGGAGTCCCGGGGGTGGAGGTGGGGGCAGGCACGGGATTTTTCCTGTTTCTCAGGAACCACAAAAATCCTGATTCTTCCACTGTGTGCCTGCTCGCCCCAGTGCAAAAATCGCCATCCCCAGGTTGGCGGAGGTGAGGGGGCTCTTCCTGGATACAAACCAAAACCAAAATGGCAGGCGCAATATCCGATGATCTGGGACGTCTCGCCCTGATGTGCATTGAAAGGGACGATCCCAGAAGTGGCTATTTTCGGGATCATCCACACTGCACCCGCTACACCCCCTATGGTGTAGAAAGGGACAAAGACTGTTAACCTCTGTTGCCCTAATCTTTTCTGAATGTATCTTTAGTTTGTTTTTCTATATTCAGTGTCCTGCCATGACTGGATGCCCAAACAGCAAACACCATGAATGAATGAATGACTCTAAACCTCATGGTGCTTATGTGTCAAATAAAGGAAACCATAAATTACAAACGATATATTATTTCAGTGAAATTCCTCCCCCCCCCTTTTTTTTTTACTACTTTCCTGTGTCCACATTGGCCATCATTGCAGGCGAAAGGGGGAAATAACAAGACAAGGCAACTGTATAAGGTATCAATTTAGGGCCACATTTATTGAAGACCTGCAAAGGGAAACTGGGCAGGCCCTAAACTATGCCAGCAACTAGCTAGGCATTTTATATCAAGTGAAGCCTATCCCCAAAACCTAGCACGAGAATAAACATCTTCCAGCTGAGGGTACCACCTCAGTGTCCACTGAAGGGGCTCATTCTTAACTGGGATGTAACCTGACTCCAGGTTTGAGCCACTCAATCAATCTTGCCCAGGACACAACCATCCTCTAGATCTATGACATTTGGTAAAAGTATGTTGACCACAGCAAATGGAACATTCCTGGTGTTATCAGCACTGGACTCTGGTGCAAGAATCCCATGACCTGAATGCCCACAAAGTGGTTGAATTGAATCCCCTGCCCAGTGCTCAGCCCAGGAGCCTAGGCAGGGTCTGTTGAACAAGGATATGTCCCCTGTGGGATCTATCCCCAAATCTAGGCCTGGCCAGACACATAAGCTGCAGCCACAAATCCTGGTCTTTTAAGATTTCTACAAGTGGAAGGGTTGAAAGGCCACTTTTATATGCAATGCCTTGTCATAGGCCAGCCTGGCCCCACCCTCAAATTCCATATATGCCTGGTATATGATATCAAAATATTTAATCAAGATCATTCCGCGTTCTGGAAATTTCTATTGCAGAACGTCCCTGCATCAGGATTCTTGACAGCAAATTAGCCCATATGCAAGCAACTGTTTGCTCCTAACTTCCTTGAGTTCTTCATCACCATTTCCCTTGCTTTGGTTTACAAAGGGGGGGGAAGTCACTAAAAAAACGTGCCCTACATAATCTTTCCTCTTGCTCAAGTTGGGATAGTGTCTGCATTGTCCATGGCATATGGCTCTTATACACCAATTAGTGTGCAACAGCCATGGGGCCCAGCCGGCCATGCCACACCCATGTGCTGGCAGCCACCACTGGTGAAACCTGCCATTCGCTTGGCACGGCCAGTTGCAGAACCAATGCCTGTTCTTGTTCAGACAACCCTGTATAGGTAGGTGATTTCCTGGCATTGGTGTATAATTTCAACGGAATGTGCTGGGTTGATGATGGGCATAGTGCCTGGGTCACCTTGGGGTGGAGCGAAGGCAAATGAAAGCCCAACAACAGTGTGAGCAACCCATATTCCATATAGGGCCCCCTTCTAGTGCTGGGCCCCTGACCCTTCTTACCACGTCCCTAGTTTACCGTGCTTACACTTGCAAATAACTGGTGATGTGTTTCAGTTGGGGATGTGAGTATTGCTGTCACAGGGGTTCACTTCCAACGTGTCTTGTACTGCCATTGTTGCTGCTGCCTTGAGAGTGGAACTTCCAGTGGCTCCTACAGCATCCAAGCATACTAAAAGAGATGATAACATGTCACAACACACTTGCCTCTTTAGTTTGAAGTAGCATCAAATCATGTCAGGAATGAAGAAATACTGATTCCTGGAAAATTGGAGTTGGGCAGCCAATACAATCTCGCATCCTGCACAGACAAGGCTCATACCCACTCAACTCCACACAGGGCTTTATCCCCTGGATTACTTCTGTGGGTTCCCCCTCTGTTTCCTATGCAAATCTAGCATTTTGAATCACACGTGGTAGGGATTGCTGCGATACCTCAGCTCAGCCTGTTGAACTTGCCTGAACTTGCCTGAAACGGACTTTGCCCGTTCAGGATTAAATTAAAACAGAAACTAAAAATGGAGCACTCAGGGTGCGAAAACAGCACGAGGGGGACGATGTCATGTGAGTCCCACGCTGAAGAAATGGATCAAAGTCGTGTCAGGTGTGCTTAAAACCACCCGTGTGATATGAGTGGCCCAGCTTGCCACTCATAAAGCAAGCAGAGGCCAGCACAGAGACCAATGTCATCCAAACCCCCAAAAGCCTATGCAAATGCTGGGATGGGAAAGGTAAAACCCCAGCGGCAACTTGCCTGGAACAACCCGGGGCACCAGCCGCCCAAAAGAGCCCTGGTCATTCAATAAGCAGACTCAGCAGGCATGCTGGGCCGCAACAGGCTACTGGAAAGCCTCGAAAGAAGCAAACTGCTCAGCGCTGCAGCTGCAGTGCTTGAGAAAATCCACTTCGCCCCAGAATGCAAAAGGCCCTATCTGCCCTCCCGCACCTTGTCCTGGTGCAGGGCAGAATCCACTCAAACCACATCCTCGTGGCGCACAGGCAGTGTCCCGTGGCCTCGCACCAAGGTGCCGCTCACTGGGAGGATTAGGAGGCTGCTCTCTCAGTGGCGCTTCATGCAGCTTCCCCTAGGCCGCTACCACAGTGGAGGAGCAACCGCTTGACTGCTGCATCGCCGCCGCTCTCCAAAGCCTGGGTTGAGGATGTTCTTCTCCCACCCCCAAAACAGGGCAGCCTCTGGGAAGGGGAAGGCTCTAGCAGCCTTCTCAGCAAACCTGTGGCCAACTAGGCCTTCTGCCGCCACCGCCGCACCTCCGTGAAGCCTCCGGAGTCCTTGATCCTGCTGCTCTCGAGCAAGGAAGCAAAGAGGGAAGGGGCAAGCTGTCACTCAAATGACCTAGCCTTCACTGCTCTCCCTGCCAAGCCCAGCAGAGACAGAAGATGAAGCACCCAGATCCCTGCTTAGGAACACATGGTGTCCAGACTGGCAGCAGGAGCACGTTCAGTCACTCCAGAAGCCGCACTTCAAAGAGCCTGGAGGGCTGAGTGCAGCTGTCCTATATAAGTGAAGCCACCCACCCCCCAGCCCAGTGGCACCAAATATGCCCTAATGGGGAGAGAGCATGTCTCTTGTCTCTCCGCCCGCAACTACCTCCAACTGGACAGTGCCAGGACGCAGTGGAAGGGCGTTTCACAGATAATCATAATTCCAGTTTCCTATGAATGTCATCAGATGAGCATTTTATGACATGCGTGTTACTGGAAACTCAAGTTTTTTTGTGGGTCCTTTTGACGCTGCTGTCCACATCCCACACTTCTCCCACTCCATCTGGTATTCTTCCATAACAAAATAAGACCCTGGTAAATCCATTTTTATTTTATTTTTTGGAAGCAAAACTTGCCACCATTTCCTACTGTATGCAGGAAAAGCAGCACAATAAAAACGCCCACTGAATGTGATTTCCCCCCACCCCCATTGATACTCTATATCCTTTTGGGACCCCTTGAACAAACACAATTTGAGTTAACCAGTATCCACCAGGGAAAGGGATGTGCTATGGATTATTAAATGCTACATTAAATCTTTTTAACCAATCAAAACACTTGGAAAACAGGAACTGAGGGCCAAATCATGTGTTCTTCAAATCACACATTTAAAAACAGAGCTATGCATGATTGTATTACTTACCTCAATGTAAGCACGTGTGGTCCCAATTCAGACCTGCACCCTGGTGCTCCAGGAGGGGGGACTTAATTAAGCTTTTCCCTGTCCCACTTTCAGTCTGGAATTCAACCCCCCCCCCCATACACACACATACAAATGAAGGGTTAAAAAAATCTGCAGTAAGCCCAGATAGGCATGATTTAAATAATGTGTAATTTGACTTACACATGTGTTAATGTATTAGAAAATTACTACAAGATCCTTGCAACATGATGCCTGATCCTGAAGGATCAAAAGATTATGCAAATCAGACATCAACAGAAATCAGTGTTGTGGGATGAATAAAGCAGATGTGCCTACATATATAATGGTTTTGCCTAGATATTTAATGATTCTGGAAACACGTAGTAGATATGTTTAGGGGAAGGAAAGCATCCCACTAGTTTTGTTTTGTTTGTTTGTTTCATTCAGAACTGTGTAGATTATTGTTTGGGGTAGAATGGAAAGAGCCAACTTGAATGTGACAGAAGTTATGTAAACAATGTGTGATTGGCTTTCATTCTTACTAATTTTATCCCTTTCTACTTAACTGTACATGCATGAGTTTATATATTATAAATGTGTATTAGTATTATATATGTTTATATCATGTGATTATGTACATTTTTACATTTAAAACATAACAAAAAGTAAAATAGATTGTGACAAAGTAGAGACTGTATCTCTTATAAGTGCTGTCTCATCTTCATGTACTTGCACAGCACTAATGTTTCCCATTGAATATTTGAGTTTATTTGGGAAAGATAAAGCAAAAAACACACACACAAGGCAAATTATCCCCATTACTGCAACCCAAAAATGGAAAAGTAGAAAAAGTATCTTTCCTTTACTGGAACACAAGGCTTTGCCTTGAAGAATTATAGGAATGTGAAAGTGGGGAGGACAAGCCCAACCAGGGATTATGCTAAACCTCCTCACATTCTAAAGTTTTCAAGTCAGTGGGGAGAGATTTCTTTGTTACCTTCACTACATTGGATTGGAATGAACTTGTGTCTGTGATGCTGCAGAATAATAAAAAATATAGTTCTGGCACTGCAGAAGAAAACAATTCCATTCCTAATAATTAGAATCTGGAATCAAATTTCCTTTCAATCCAATAATCTAATATTGGGCAGAATTGCATACATATACGCATATACTGGGAGAAATTGTCCAAAAAATGTGTACACATTTTCATGTAAGCTATCTTTTAAAGGAATATATTTAGATTTCAGATGAACCTAAAATTGGAAAAAATGAGAATCACAGAGAGAGCAAAATTGAACGAAATAATCAATTTCTCTACTGTACATTAAACACTGTAGACTCCACATTCAGCTTCCTTAACCATGGGAGGGCCATTGCAGGTTAGGGGGGAAAGAGGAGATGCTTCTCAACCACCAGCATTGGTGAGGCTTTGTTGTGACACTGGCAGGAGAAGGGGCTTATGAGGCGATATTAGCATTTGGGGGCCCTCCTCCTGTCCTCTTTGAAGCACGGCTCTCAGCAAAGAGGCTCCCAGCAAAGCGATTCCTTTTTGGTCCTGCTGCTGGGAGCAACAGTGCTCTCTCAGAGGCAGCAATTCTTCAACATGGTAGCAGAGCAGCTGGAGGACTGTTCCCGCTGTGTTTGGATCCCCCTCTTCAGCCCTACTCAATGCCCCCCTCAATTTGGTGCTCATTGCCTGAGACATTAAGGTGTTCCTGGACACACCCAGCACACCCCTTGTGCATGCCTATATGTGTGCTCACCCCATAGGAAAAGCCATGGCAGAGAGCTACGTGGAAATTCAAACACCACACCCCAAGCAAACACAGCATTCTGGGACAGAAGATCTTCTGGTGGATTATTTATTTATTTATTGTAGCATTTTTACCCTGCCCTTTAGCCAAAAAAGGCTTTCAAGTCAGCTTACAAAAATATTTCTTCAGACAGTCCTTGCCTATAGGGTTACAATCTTAAAAAAATGTCACAAAAGCAACGGGGATTGGAATGGAAGAGAGAGGGAAATGATGCCAAGTTTTACAATACATGCAACAGTCTAAGCTGGGTCACATTCTAGACCAAGACATTACAAGCTTCAGCAATTTCTCCAATTTGAAATGAGTGCTGTAAAAATAAATACATAAATCAATACAATGGTTCAGCTTAATTTTCAGTAGCCTTCTTCCAGCTCTTTCAAAGCATAATTACTCTAAAAAGAAATAGATATAATTTCATGTTGTGATGGGAGACCCCTAGTGCAGTGTACCCTTTGTTTTCTGAGCAATCCGACCCCCACAGTAAAGAGACAAGAGACCAGATCTCTGGAGTTTTAAAATGGGATAGGAAGAAACGATAAGATTAAAATGAATATGTTTGTGGATGATACATTATTGACACTAGTAGATCCCCTAGAAAGTGGGGAGACGATTCAGAAGTATCTGAGAGAATTTGGGGAAATTACGGGATTACAAGTTAATTGGGGGAAGTCAGAAATGATGTTGTATAATTAAAACAAGGAAGAGTTGGAGAAGTGTAAAGCTAAATTAGGATTAAGGCATAAAAACATAATACGATACTTAGGAGTTGATAGAGATAAAGAATTAGAAAGATTAGAGGAACTTAATTTTGTAATGTTAAGAAAAAAGGTAGGGGAGAAATTAGAGATATATAGAAAACTAAAACATTCTTGGTTCGGTAGCATGGCGGTTATTAAAATGAAGATTTTACCTAAGGTTAATTTTTTGTTTAGAATGCTACCAATTAGAATTTCAGTAGCGGAGATGAAAAGTTGGCAAAATATGATTAATGCTTATTGTAATGGGGATAAAAGAGCTAGGATAAATAAAGGGTTATGGTATAAGGCTCAAAAGAAAGGAGGTTTAGGACTTCCGAATATTAAGTATTATTATATTGCTAATCAGTTAAGATATATTATTAATGGTATTTTAGGGGAGGAAGATTTGGAATGGTTGGAACCGCAAACAGGAGATGTAGATTTTAAATTGGAAAATATATTCTTTACTAAAATGCAAAAGAAAGAATTGAAGGTACTGGACAACCCATTGTTGGAAAATATTTTAGAGATCTGGGAGAAGTTTAGGGGGAAATTGATACCAGGAGACTCTCCACTCGCCCCAGTTGTAGTAGTGGGAAACTTCCCAAGAGTATTAAAAGTAGAGATAGAAGCGAGACTGAAAGATCAAGATATAATTAAGTTAAGGAATTGGATGGAAAAGATGAAGGATAGTGAGCATATTAAAGAGTTGTTTAAAGGACAAAAGATAGCATGGTTCAAATGTTTACAATTGGGAAAATGGACTCAGGAATGGAGGTTGAAAAATAAGAAATGTAGAAATAATACTAGATTTGAAGATTTAATTGAACTAAAAGGAAAAAAAGAAAAAGTTGGGAGTTAAGAAAGGGCTGACTAGTGAGATATATAAAATATTGATAGAGGAGGAATTTCAGGACTCACTCAATGTTATAAAAGAGATTTGGGAAGAAGATGTAAAGGGAAAAATTAATAATTATAACTGGGAGAGGATATGGAAAGTAAGAATGTTAAAGCTGTTGTCGATTAGAATTAAGGAGAAATACTATAAGACAGTGTGGAGATGGTATCTAACACCTGTAAGATTTCACCAGATTGATAAAAAAGTGTCTAAGAATTGTTGGAGGGGGTGTCAGGAGGTTGGAACCTATTTTCATATGTGGTGGAGCTGTGAACATGTACAAAAATTTTGGGAAAGGGTTTTTAAAGAAATAAGTAGGGGTGTGCATCGGATCGGATCCGATCCACGATCCGAATCCGATCCGACCCAAAATCGGGAAAATCCGATCCGATCCGATCCGACCAACCTCCGATCCGATCTGATCCGATCCGATGAGGTCCGATCCGGATCGGACGCCATTTTGAATGCTTTTTCCCATAGCCAAGTATTGTTTTACAAAAACGCCTATAACTTTTTCATTTTTAAAGATAGAAGGATGAAACTTGGGGACATTGTAGACTGGTTAGGGATAGTTATCTGTGAGAAATTTCAGAAAGATTGGTGCATGCGTTTTGTGGCAATTAATTTTTTAATAAATACCCAGGAATGCTTATAACTTTGTCATTTTTAAAGTTACAAACATGAAACTTTGCCACATTGTAGGAGGTACCTTGGGACCTATGTGTGTGAAATTTCAGAAACATAGGTGCTTGCCTTGTGTGGCAATTAATTTTAGAAAAATGGGTAGTAGTGGGGTAAATACAGTTACGCCTCCCATTTTTTTATTTTTTAAGATACAAACAGGAAACTTGGGCACATTACAGATACCACTTGCCTTGATATGTGAGTGAAATTTCAGAAACATTGGAGCTTGCCTTGTGTGGCAATTAAGTTTTGAAACAATGAGGAAAGAAACACCTATAACTTTGTCATTTTTAAAGTTACACACATGAAACTTTGCCACATTGTAGGTGGTACCTTGGGACCTATGTGTGTAAAATTTCAGAAACATAGGTGCTTGCCTTGTGTGGCAATTAATTTTAGAAAAATGGGTAGTAGTGGGGTAAATACAGTTACGCCTCCCATTTTTTTAGTTTTGAAGATACAAACAGGAAACTTGGGCACATTACAGGGAACACTTCACTTGATATGTGTGTAAAATTTCAGAAACATTGGTGCTTGCCTGGTGTGGCAATTAATTTTTGAAACAATGAGGGATTCATTGGACAGCACTTGCCCATAAGGATTCATTGGACAGTACTTTCCCATAGGGAATCATTGCATTGCACTTTCCCATAGGGAATCATTGCATTGCACTTTCCCACTGAGAAATACAGTTATGCCTCCCACATTTTTATTTTTGAAGATACAAACAGGAAACTTGGGCACATTGTAGACTGGTTAGGGATAGTTATCTGTGAGAAATTTCAGAAAGATTGGTGCATGCGTTTTGTGGCAATTAATTTTTTAATAAATACCCAGGAATGCCTATAACTTTGTCATTTTTAAAGTTACACACATGAAACTTTGCCACATTGTAGGAGGTACCTTGGGACCTATGTGTGCTAAATTTCAAAAACGTAGGTGCTTGCCTTGTATGGCAATTAATTTTAGAAAAATGGGTAGTAGTGGGGTAAATACAGTTACGCCTCCCATTTTTTTATTTTTTAAGATACAAACAGGAAACATGGGCACATTACAGGGAACACTTCACTTGATAGGTGTGTAAAATTTCCGAAAGCTGGGTCCAGGCATGTGGTGGCAATTAATTTTTGAAACAATGAGGAAAGAAACGCCTATAACTTTTTTATTTTAAAAGTTAGAAGTCTGAACATTGCTCACTTTGTAGATGGGTTAGGGGTAGATATGTGTCAGAAATTTCAGAATGATAGGTCCAGGCATTTGATGGCTATGGAATTTTTAGATTAAATGTTTCAAAAAATGTTCCACAGAGGCCAGGTCTTCCTTTCCTCCCCCTCCCGCTTCCCGCGAAGAAAAGGAAACACTGTCTCGTCTCGATCCCTTTGATCCTTGCTAGTATCCATTACAGGGCTCGTGTCTGCTTTCCTACTTTCACTTTTTTACTCAAGCAGACACGAGCCCTGTAATGGATACTAGCAAGGATCAAAGGGATCGAGACGAGACAGTGTTTCCTTTTCTTCGCGGGAAGCGGGAGGGGAAGACCTGGCCTCTGTAGAAATTTTTTTGAAACATGTAATTTAAAAATTCCATAGCCATCAAATGCCTGGACCTATCATTCTGAAATTTCTGACACATATCTACCCCTAACCCATCTACAAAGTGAGCAATGTTCAGACTTCTAACTTTTAAAATAAAAAAGTTATAGGCGTTTCTTTCCTCATTGTTTCAAAAATTAATTGCCACCACATGCCTGGACCCAGCTGTCTGAAATTTTACACACCTATCAAGTGAAGTGTTCCCTGTAATGTGCCCATGTTTCCTGTTTGTATCTTAAAAAATAAAAAAATGGGAGGCGTAACTGTATTTACCCCACTACTACCCATTTTTCTAAAATTAATTGCCATACAAGGCAAGCACCTACGTTTTTGAAATTTCACACACATAGGTCCCAAGGTACCACCTACAATGTGGCAAAGTTTCATGTGTGTAACTTTACAAATGACAAAGTTATAGGCATTCCTGGGTATTTATTAAAAAATTAATTGCCACACAAGGCAAGCACCTACGTTTCCGAAATTTCATACACATGGGTCCCAAGGTACCACCTACAATGTGGCAAAGTTTCATGTGTGTAACTTTAAAAATGACAAAGTTATAGGTGTTTCTTTCCTCATTGTTTCAAAAATTAATTGCCACACAAGGAAAGCTCCAATGTTTCTGAAATTTCACTCACATATCAAGGCAAGTGGTACCTGTAATGTGCCCAAGTTTCCTGTTTGTATCTTAAAAAATAAAAAAATGGGAGGCGTAACTGTATTTACCCCACTACTACCTATTTTTCTAAAATTAATTGCCACACAAGGCAAGCACCTATGTTTCTGAAATTTCACACACATAGGTCCCAAGGTACCTCCTACAATGTGGCAAAGTTTCATGTTTGTAACTTTAAAAATGACAAAGTTATAAGCATTCCTGGGTATTTATTAAAAAATTAATTGCCACAAAACGCATGCACCAATCTTTCTGAAATTTCTCACAGATAACTATCCCTAACCAGTCTACAATGTCCCCAAGTTTCATCCTTCTATCTTTAAAAATGAAAAAGTTATAGGCGTTTTTGTAAAACAATACTTGTCTATGGGAAAAAGCATTCAAAATGGCGTCCGATCCGGATCGGACATCTGGTCCGATCCGATCCGACCAGCCTCCGATCCGATCCGATCCGACCCCCCAGGTCCGATTCCGATCCGCTATCCGATCCGATCCGGGGGGTCAGTGCACATCCCTATTTAAAATTACTGTGTGGTTAGGGGGTGGTTTCAAAACTATCAGAAACCTGTGGTGTGACTAGAAGTTCATTCGGAGACCCGAATTGATCCAAAGGGATCCAAAGTTTTTTTAGGCAATGTGAGGGCTCATTGTATGTTGATGGACAACTAATTGAACACTTCCATATTAGGAAGACACTGTTACTGAGGGGTGAGGGAGGGGTGGTGTTGTGATTGACATCTGTGGCTAACCAATAGCCACAGTCTCCTTCCTGTCTCCCCTCCAATCACATTGCTTGTTGGGAGGGATTGCAAAGAAAGAGCCTGTAGCACTGCTCTTTCACATCGTGGATAAGCCTGACTGAACATCTTAGAAATGGGAAAGTTCCATCAGCTTTTTCTAGCATCTTCCTAGCTGGGGGCATTTTGAAGCCACCTCTGCCCAAGCCCCACTGGCCCAGCATAGCCTGCCTCTGGCTGCCGGGGGGGCGGGAGCTTTGCCACCACACTGCTGCTGCTGCTGCCAGCGTGACCATTGGCTTGAAGGGGGTGCAGCCTGTTAAGACCTAGCATACATGGGATCCTCTGCCACCAAAGAAAAATGATTCTAGGTGCTAGACTTGCATTTTGAAGCAGTGGGTGCAGGTGGAGCCTCAAGACTACCCACACCCGACTTCTTCTCCTGAACTTCAGAAGGAGCAGCAACAGCAGCAGCAGCAGAGAAAAGGGTGGCCAGAGCCAGCTTTCTTTGATGGTTTTTCTTTTCTCTGTGTGTGTCGGTCCACACTCCCCTTATGGTGTTAGTGTGTGTGTGTGTGTTCTTGTTCCACACATGGAGATAGGGGACTTTGATTTTTGTAGGAGGTTTCTAGTTTCTGAAACTTCTGCAAACTCTCTTGAGAGAAAATGGAGCGCATCTGAAGTGTGTGTGTGTTGTGTGTGTATGAGGGTGTTGAAGCAGAATGGTTTGAGGGGGATTTTTTTTAAAAAAAAATCCTAAAAATCAAAGGATGAAGGGATCTGCTTCAAACTTGGCATGGCTAAACCCTTAATAAGAGCTACCAGGGTGCCAAGTTTCATCTCTTTATCTTTAAAAATGACAGAGAGGTGAGCATTTTTGTTAATTCCCATTGACAATAATAGCGTGGTTACCTGAAAATGGAGCAGTTGTCCGACGGGAAAACTGACAGTGTGGGGAGTCAGACCCCCTCCAAATATCAGGAAGGAGAATCGGCTCATTGGTGCTCTGCCCCAAATTTCAGGGAGGAGCAGACCCGCTCTGCACAGCCCTAATATATTATACTTCCCATTCCAAATATAGACATCTGCATATGTAGTAAAATGCATATCTAACTATTATCGCATGGTTTATGTATATTATTATCTGTAATTTGCTTAATTGTATATCAGCTTTTGCATCCACTTGTTGTTGTGGTATATTTTGTTTTTATTTTCTTTATTCTGCAACCATTAGTCCATCCTGCAAGTCATTTGCAATACAGAAAACATCTTTGAAAGATTAACATATTCATGGCTTAGAAAACAATCAACATTTTAACCAGTCAAATTAAAGAATCCAAAATATATGAGAAGTTGTATAAAGAATTTAAACTGTTTTAAGAATTATTTTTGTTAGCTGCCTTGAGAGCCTTTTTTGGCTAAAGGGCAGGATAAATGTGCTATAATAAATAAAAAAAAATAAGTATTCCAGTCCAATGGAACAGTAGTTATTTAAATACAAATATTTGGGGCCTGTAACAAGAAAGCACACCCACACACCATTTGTTCATGGAAAAGAAGAAAGCTTATATGTTTGAAAAATACAATAATCCAGTGGTGTTAGTGCAGAGCACATGTGGTCTTAAAGATTATATACCACAAATAATAATAATAATAATAATAATAATAATAATAACTATCTTTATTTATATCCTGCCTTTTGCCCAATGCTGGGCCTCAAGGCTGCTTTACAAAATTAAAACGTATACAGTTAAAAGCTATAAATAATAGATATACAAAAGTTAACAATATAATTAAATAGGTTTCAATATTAAAGCATTTCAACATTTAAAATACATATTAAAATTAAAAGTCTTAAAACATAGATGGGAGGCCACATTATACTAGATTACTTACGAATGAATGTCATTTGATGCTTGGAGTTTAAATTCCTTCCCAAACATCTGGACATGGCAGATCTAATCTCTTGATTTCTCATGCTGTAGATAACTGGATTCATCATAGGTGGCAACATGGTATATAGGACAGAAATCATCATAATCAGATCTTTTGAGGCCTCGCTAGTTGGGCACAAATAAGCAAGGGTGCCAGTGCCAATAAACAAGGAGACAACAATAAGGTGGGGCAAGCAAGTAGACAATACTTTCTTCCTTCCCTGAACTGAGGGTATTCTCAGTACATTTGTGAAGATCTGTACATAGGAAAACATTATGAAAATAAAGCAACCAAAAGCTACACATGCTGCAAAAACGTTGACCCCATCTTCTATCTTGTAACTACCATGGCAGGAGAGTTTGAGCAGATGTGGTATTTCACAGAAAAACTGATTAATGACATTGGAACAGAAGGTTATGGAAAAGGTGCCCCCAGTGTGTAACACAGCACAGGATGTGCCAGTGATCCATGCACTGGCTGCCAATTTGATGCAGGTTCCCCTGTTCATCATTGTCTCATACCGTAGTGGATTGCATATGGCGATGTATCTGTCATATGCCATGAATGTAAGGAGTAAGAGATCAGTCATTGCAAAGAAGATGAGAAAAAAGACTTGAAAACACATTCTGAATATGAAATCATCCTGGTGTTCATGAGGGAACTACTCATGGCTTTGGGAATGTTGACAGAGATGTTGCCAATGTCTGCCATTGATAAATTCATCAAAAAAAAGTACATAGGAGAGTGAAGTTTATGGTTGAGGGTTACAAGTATGATTATGAGGAGATTCCCCATTACTGTTGTCAAATAAATCAGAAGAAACACCACAAAATGTAGAATTTGCAGCTCCCGGATATCAGAGAATCCCAGAAGAAGGAAAAAGGTCTCATTGAACATTTTGTGATCTGGAAGACGAAGCAGAGAGACAATGGATAGAATTTATAGGTATGGGATCCTGTTTCAGACCTGAATATAAGAAGTGTGTTGTTGGATCAGACCAAAGGCCTATGTAGTCCAGCTCCTGTTCATCACAGTGGCCAACCAGAAACCCATGGGAAGTCCACAAGCAGGACAAAGGGACAATAGCTCCCTCCCACTGCCCTGCAAACAGGACTCAAGAGTTGCTAGATACATAGGAAGCTGCCTTATACTGAATCAAACCATTGGTCCATCTGGTTTAGTACTGGATCAGTATTGTCTGCACTGATGAGCAATGCATCTCTGGAACTTCATACAGGGGTCTTTCCCAGCCCTAGATGGATTTTATCCATTGATGGTTGCAACATGAAACAATGACTTGCATATTTGAATGGTCCATGATAATTAGAATTTTGATATCACTTCAAATCCAATGACAGATTTCTTTGAAATCAGTTCACAGATTCAGCCACCAGCCATTAAAGCTACACTAATCAAATATAGGAAAGCTAGTGAAAGGCAGCCACATATAAACCAGCCCATGGCATCTGATTCAAAAGATACAAATAAAATGAAGAATAATAAATAAGCCTCCCTTTGCTATGAGCATTGTTGGTAAGGCAGAGACTACAGTACAAACTGGGTGCAAAACAATTTGTTGGATTTGGAACTGTCTACTGAAAGGAACATTGAGAGATGAGTAAGAGTAGAGAGTACAGAAAGAAATATGGCATAAGGAGAGAGTAAAATGCAATAGCAGACATAATAATGCAGTGCAAAATAAGATTTCTTATCAGTAACATATTATCTACCTTCTGAAAATAGTTGGCCTTAATGCAAAATTTGCTTTAATATCTGGCAATTCAAAAACATGGAGCATACTAGGGTGTAATTTAAAAATGCCATAAATGAAGGGGACAGGTCATGGAGAAATCCATTGATTCTCAGAGGAAGACAGTAAATCCTTCTTTCACATGAGCCACGACAAAATCATAGGAACTGAACTTGCTACAATAAAACTCAAAGGATAGTCTCTGCACATAACTGGGAAATGCTCCATTGAACATGTAACAGATTTATCAATCCATTCTTAAATTCATGGTTGTTTTGACTTGAAAAGGTACCCCCATGCCAAGGAATGAAAACATGAAAGAGTGAATGGTTTGAACTAATAGCTTTATTATTTATTAAATTACCTGCCTGATTTGCAATGTTTTTAACTAGAATGATAGACTTGGGGTAGGGCTTGTCTGGCACCTAGACCATTTCCTTGATCAATGCACAAAATTTAGGGCTAGAGCACCAACAGCCTCAGCTTGAAGACCTGTAGTGAGGAAGAACCCACCTCCCCCTTGGCAATTTGTGCTGTCATTTAACTGATTTTATTGTTCAGAATGTTCTCCTGATATTCAACTGAAGTCTAGTCTATTCTGCAGTAATTGAGATCTAGCCCTGCCTTCAGCAGATAACAGGCTTTTGCCCTCTTCTATGTGTCACAACCCTTCAGGTAATTTGAGAGTGCTATCACATCCCCGTACAGTCTTCTCTGCTTCAGACAACATGAACTTTTCCTTCGACCTTCCATCACAGTACATGTTTTCATTCCTCTGATCTTCTTGGTTTGTCTAAATCCTTCACAGATGTAACTCAGTGTGGGTGTATTGCTACAAAGTTGAGTACCCGGAAATTCAATTCCCACCACTCACATAGGGTGTACAGCCCCAAGACAGAGATGTCATTGGTCTTTGCTCTTTACTATTCACATACCTGAAAAAATGGCAGTTGAAGCGTAATCAAAGTAGATCCATGAGACCACCAGGGCCCAAGGTCCCCCAGGTCTTTACATGCCAATAATCCCTGAAAAGATTTTTTGAATAATACTCCTTTCAACACACTCAAGATACTCACCACTGTCTCTCTCCATCCATTCAACCAGCACAGATCCTGCCAATTGTGACCTATTTGCATGAGGAAATCAAACCAATTATAGAACCCCAGACAATGGTACAATACAGAGCAAGCAAAAAACAACAACAACAACCCTGCCCTGTTGTCAAGTTAGAATGAGTTCAGCTAATCCTGCTTTGCCCCAAAATTGGATGAATGGGCAGAGCCCCACCTTAGAAAGGAACTGCAGCAGCTTCTGGGCCATGGCTGCATTAAAAAGATAAAGTCATCCCTTCTCCTCATTGGCTGGTGTACCATAGGGAAGACAGGTAACCAGCTTCCTGCCTCATACTTCATCCCTCCCTAGGGGTGTGGCAAATCAGCTGGCTGGTGAGCGCCAAACCTCCAAATTAGCACTGCACTGTATGAGAGAAAATTTAAAATCAGAAATGTTATTTTCCATTTTTTTAAGAAAAAAAACATATTCAGTAATGTATAAAAAACGAACAAAACAAACAAAACAACAACAGACAGACAGACAGTCAGACAAAACCTCTACCTGAAGACTAGTTTTGCTCCTGCACTTTTACTACCTCAGTGGAGTCTCCTCAATAAAAATGGGCTGGCAGCTGCTCTAAGCAGGAAGTGTTTCATTTTCCTCTCAGATTTAAATATATCTACTCGGATAATTGGAAAAGAGAGCCACAGAACAAAGGGTTAGCACAGGCAAATGTAAAGAAAGCTCACAAGTCCATGACAAATGAAGTCAGTTAGAGGGATGATGATCTTCTGTTAAGATGGTGAGTCAAAATGATGGAATAGACTACCTGACTACCATAGCCCTGTTCCTGTGTTATTAAATAGAGGTCAGTAAATGTGTGAGGAGAAGGAGCGGTCCAGTCCCACCCCTCTCTTCAAGCATTTCTGTCATCCTGTATCCATGGAGGCCTATGGTCTGAAGAAAAGAGACTCCTGTATCTGTGGAGATTCTCCACACAATTAAGAACCCTGATTTTCTAGAATTTGATATACCATAAGGTAATTTTATAATCCACAAAGTAAGAGAAAGATATTCAGTAATTAGCTGGAACCAAAACATTCTATGCCCTTTGAAAAACATGGCCCTCATAATCTACTCTTCTTTTTGGTGGGAAGGCACTTAGACTGATCTAACAAAAGAGAAACAATATGCTGATTAGCTGGGAGTGGAGAAATAATATGACTGCACAGAGAGCCAATGACAACATGGCTGGGTTCAGACAATATGTCACATCTCATCATGGATTATTTAATCCATGACAAACCACACTCCCCACAGGCAACATATTGCATATCGAACCCTAAAACAGACTATGGCCATGAGAGGGTTGTTTAACACTCACATAACCCAGGCTTTTCAGGATCACATGACGTGACAATCCCTGAGCTGGGGTTGCACATTCAAAATGGGGACTGCGATAGGGTGACCATATGAAAAGGAGGACAGGGCTCATGTAACTTTAACAGTTGTAGAGAAAAGGGAATTTCAGCCAGTGTCATTTGTATTCAATTAGTTCCTGGTGAAATTCCTTCTTCCTCACAACAGTTAAAGGTGCAGGCACTATACTAGAGTGACCATATACAAAAGAAGGCAGGGCCTCTGCAACTTTAACTGTTGTGAGGAAGAGGGAATTTCACCAGGAACTAATTGCATACAAATGACACTGGCTGAAATTCCCTTTTCTCTACAACTGTTAAAGTTACAGAAGCCCTGTCCTCCTTTTCATATGGTCAGCCTAGACTGCGAGCACTCTGCACATGCGTCAGCCTCACCTTGAGTTGAATAACCCATGGTAGGTCCATGTGTTAACAGACCAACGGAGTGCTTCCACCCAACTCTCCCTCCCTCCCTCTCTCTCTCTCTCTCTCCTCCACTCCATTTTCCTTTGAATTGTTTCTTTCATTCTCTCTATAACCTCTATCACACCTAATTTCCCCCCGGTTTGCCTCTGCATTTTTTACCTCTGAGGCAAACGTGCGTCAAGCTTATGATCTGTTTCACCTAGGGTGCCCATATGGGAAGGAGGACAGGGCTCCTGTATCTTTAATAGTTGCATAGAAAAAGGAATTTCAGCAGGTGTCATTTGTATACATGCAGCACCTGGTGAAATTCCCTCTTTATCACAACATTTAAAGCTGCAGAAACCCTGCCCTCTTTTGTAACTGGTCACTCTAGTATAGCTCCTGCAGCTTTCACTGTTGTGATGAAGAGGAATTTCACCAGGTGCTGCATGCATACAAATGACACCTGCTGAAATCCCCTTTTCAATACAACTGTTAAAGATACAGGTGCTCAATCCTCCTTTTCATATGATCACCCTAGTTTCACCTGAATAGCTGCTCTTTCGCTCCTAAGGTCCTTAAGGTCCTTCGCTGTGGTGCTTTGTCACTCCACTTCACCCCTCCCCTTCTCTTTCTCCTTCCAGTCAGGTCCTGGAAGATGAGTACTTCAACCAGACCACCTTTCTGCTGGGCAAAAATGGAATGACCCTTTAGTCTGGCTCTTTGGGGGCATCAAGGGCATACAGTCCTGTCTCTGCAGGGATTCAGGCCTTGTATGCTTTTTAAAATAATATTTGGAGCCTAGGATGCAAGGTTTGGGTTTTATATTGAGGCTCGGAACTGGCTGCTGGGAGAGATTGCTTTCCCCTGTCAGGACCTGATGCAATCCATTCAAGTTCCCAGTTCCTTTAATACTACATAGAGACTTAAGGTGCATTAAATGTGTTTAGGAAAAATAATCCAGACTTTTAGCATTCTAGGAAAGGCTGGGGAAGAGGCGGGGTGTCAGCAGGACAGGCACGGTGTCATGTGAGCACCGTGCTGCAAATCTGCACACCAGCCATGGTGAGAGTGCACTAAATCCCTGGTGTGATAGAGCTCTGCATCTCTTTCATTTGTTTCTGCCTTCCAAGGTATAGAGCTTCTCTCATCAATTGCTCTCCATCTCTGTTGAGTGATCAGGAGGCTAAGCCACTATTCCCCTCAAGTAGCTTACCAAAATGGATGTCTCTCTGTGTCAGTCAGAGGTCAGCAGCACTCATAAATGCCAGGATTCAGCAATACAAAAAGACAATGGCAAGCAATCAGGTGAGCTTGTGCGGGGGGCAGTGGGACAAATCACTGAGCATGGTACCTAGAGCCTTGTTCCAAAGGGCCTCTCCAGGTACCCTTTGCACTCTGTGGTTGGATCACACATGCACCTGCCTGCCTATCAGCTGTTCTCTTTATGCTGCAGAGGGATGACACAGGGGATGTAAAGAGGGAGGGCGAGAACCTTCTACAGCTCACAGCTTGCCCAGCTCTGATGTACATCATCCAAAAGTAAAGTGTGCCTTTTGCTTCGGAACTAGTACTTTTGCTAATATAGGCTGACCATATGAAAAGGAGGACAGGGCCCCTGTATCTTTAACAGTTTCATAGAAAAGGGAATTTCAGGAGGTGTCATTTGTATCTATGCAGAACCTGGTGAAATTCCCTCTTCATCACAGAGTTAAAGCTGCAGAAGCCCTGCCCTCTTTTGTACATGGTCAAGAGACAGAGGTCCTGCAGCTTTAACTGTTGTGATGAAGAGGGAATTTCACCAGGTTATGTATGCATAAACAACACCTGCTAAAATTCCCTGTCCTTTGCAACCGTTAAAGATACAGGAGCCCTGTCCTCCTTTTCATATGGTCACCCTAGCTAATATGCATATTTCCATTTAATTGATCGATCAGTTGAATCAAAAGTCTATTATTAATTGACTAATGGCCAAACTAAACATGTCATTTCTGCAACTCCAATTAAATTGCTTATAAATAGCAGCCACAGGGAAGCCCATGCAGCCTCTGCACCCAAGAGAGAGAGAGAGAGAGGTGAAGTTTACAATAATAATAATAATAATAATAATAATAATAATAATAATAATAATGCCCCTCCAAAGCTACTATGTGGATTTCAACAGAATGTCCTAAAGGTGGAAGTCAAACACCCAAAGAGGAGCAAAACCCCAAATCCCAAAGCCAGAAAGCCTATCCAGAGTAAAGCCAGCATCCATGGTAATTAAAGCTGCTGAGGGGAGCAGAAAATGTAGCAGAGTTGCAGTTTGAAGTAGAGATATCTGAGAAATCCACGATGGATTGAAATGACATTGGATTTCTTTGAATCCAACTTGTGGATTCCACAGTGCACTGGCTTTTCCAAAGTCATGTGGAGTCCACATGCGTGCGTGGATTTGATTGTTTGTTTTTTGCTAGGGGGTGCACTAATGCACACTTGTGCAAGTGGAACAAAATTCTCATACATCCTCCTAAAAAATAATATTGACAACAGAATGAAAGACACCTGACAATCCATGAAACACAGATGGAATGGATCTAACAAAATCCATACATCCCTAGTTTGAAGTAGAGGTGAGTGAAATTGCACAGCATCCATCTCAGTGGATGCTCGCCCTTTCCCGCCCCCATCCATGCCCCGCTCACTGAGCTCTGGGAACCTCTTCTGAGGCTTGGCTTGGCCTGGTGAGTGGGAGGCAGCCACATGCAAGGCGCTACTGGGACCCTTAAGGCTGCCATTGACACAGTGGGGTGAAATGCACAATTTCTGGAGACTCCATTACATAAACACAGTGCTGGAAAGTATGCAATGTCGGCTGTCAGGGTGGTCAAATTCCGAGTGCTCACAGGGGGTTCATGAGCACATGGGTTCGGGTCCTCAATCACTCCGAGCATTCTGACTAGGTTGGGGGGGCAGAGAAGGGATGGTCCCATGGCCTCCCAGACCCAGTCAGGCAGTTGTGACAATCCTAGTTTGAAGTGTTATTCCCACCCACCCCCAGCATTCAAAAGGCTTGAAATCTCTCTCCTAAATTTTAGTTACTGACAGTAACAGCCTGGGCTCCTGCAGCTTTAACTATTGTGATGAAGAGGGGATTTCACCAGGTGCTGCATGCATACAAATGACACCTGCTGAAATTCCCTTTTCTATGCAACTGTTAAAGATACAGGAGCCCTGTCCTCCTTCCTTTCCATATGGTCACCCTACATAAAGTGGGCATCAAAATAAGGTTGCAATACTAAGCATGTTTATTTGAAATTCAGCTCCAATGTTCTTTCAGAAAAAATGTTTGGGATGGGACTATTCATATGAAATTTACTGTCATTCTCTTTCATAAATGGAACGTTTACATTTTAAAATGTACTTTGCCTCTTCTGCCCCTCCCCCCTGCAAGCATTTTCTTTTTTTCTGTCATCGCTTTGCTTCTCTTCTACCAGGACAGTGTGTGGTGGGAATTAATTTTTTTATTTATTGTATTTTTAATTAAGATTAGAAATAATTTTTTAAAATAAAACACCATATGTCACAAAGGAACTTCCTTTGAAACTTAAATCTATCTTTCTCTGTAGGGCTTATTTTTACAGGGCATTGTTTTTTAAAAGGATATGTTTGAGTGCCACCTATCTTTTCTTTTCTTTCCAGAAAACTGAAGTGGGAAAAAATGTCCTCAGTAACATTTTAAGAATAATCATTAAAAAGAAAGAAAGAAACACAAAGAAGTCATTAGTGTCGTTAAGCTGTTTTAATTAATCTCCCAGGGAGAAAACTCACTCAACACAAACAATTATTTCTTTCCAATACATTTAATGTGGAACTTGGGAGTTTTTTCAGATGAGTGCAATTCATTGAACTTCACCCTGAACTGAACTTCTCATCTGCTGAGGATTCTAATTCTCAAAAGTTAATCGTAACCACCATAGCCATTTTAAAATATATGTTTTTAGCAATTCAACTTCTAAGCATTTCTCTGAAGAGAAATTAGAGGGAAAATAGATCCACATGCCTGAGATTATCATGTTTTACAATCAATATAATGAACTGTACTAATTATCAACACAGTTTTTCAGGTCTTTGAGGGCTCCATTACAATATTAAGTTTAATTAATCCTCTGGGGATAGTCTTGAACTTTTGTACTAGTTTAGCTGAGAATACTAAACTTTAATATGAGGGAAAGCATACTTGTTTTTTTAAAGGAATATTTGAAGTTTAGCCGTTTTACTATTTCCCATCTTCTGTTGATTCTAATAATTTTGTCACAGTCATAGATTGTCCAATTAACATATTTCTCCAACTTCTTCTACCTTGAGCTGATATCTGGGTGCATCAATAATAACACTTAATTATATCATGGGTTTTAGGTGAACTTTCAGAGTCTGGATGGGGATCTGGAGATGGATAATAGATTATGAATATTAATCAAAGTCAGGCACTGAGAACAATTTCTGGGTAGATTCCATCAAAAAAGCTAGAAAACTTATTCACTCATTATGTCCTTCATTAGATTAGAATCACATGAGGGGGAGAGTAGGGGCGAGCTGGCTGTCCCCATCCCCTCAGCTTCCATTCCCATCTCCTGGATCTGGCTGCCCTCCCTATGGAGGGAGTGAAGGTGTGCAGTGGTGAGCCTGCTGTGCTCATGTACACTTCCTGCATGATTTAGGACTCTACATGCTCAAGCTTCCAGTTGGGAGTCCACAAAAATACAGCACCTTCCTCTCTTCACAGGGTTCTACAGGCCAAATAATTGTTCCCATTTCTACTTTTGTGAAGGTGTGAAGGGCCTAGTCCAGATTGGGACAATAGCATGGGGGATGGGGTGAGGATTTAACCCTCCTCCTCCCCCTTGCTAAGTGCCCAATCTGCATTGGGGGCCATAAGCCTGCAATTTATATTACAAAATGGAGATGTATTATTAGTATACAACTCTACTATTTAATTTATATTCATGAAATTGATATCAATGGGTGCATTTTGTTGCAATTTATTCATCTCTTTAAAAAAATCCTATGATTTCTCTCCCCCACCCCCTCACCCCGAGTAGAAAGCCAAACACATGTAACGTTTAACCAGCTCTTACTTCCAAGCCTATTATAATATTGCTAGGTGACAGCATTTACAATTGGAGGGTTTCTATGGAGCAGAGACTGGAATCGGGTCAGTCTGTAAGTCAGTGACCCTATTCAGAGGACATGCTAAGCCATGGTAGTTAAGCACTTTGAGATAAACATTGTGGCCTAGCATGTCGTGTGAACCATGACTTAATGTGTATTGTGTACCATTCCTAACCAAGGGGGCTGCATAATCATGGTTTAAACATGCTCACTAACCATTTTTTGCAAAAGAGTTAGCAGCCTAACCATGGCTTAGCATGTTGTCTGAACAGGCCCTGTAAGTGAAATAGGCAATTCAGTCTGTAAATCAAAGTAGTCCTGTTGTAAGTGAAATAGACATTTGTCTTGACAGAAAATCTCCAGTCAATCAGTTTACATGGTCCACTTTTGACATTTTTGTTTCACATGCTAAATATAATTGGATTCACACTACACAATAGTCTACAGCAACTACACAAGATCCATCTGTGATGGAGTCCTACTGATTAGTCATAAGTAGACAAAACATGAAAGAAGTAGAATATAGGTAGTACAATGTTGCGGCCAGAGAGAGAAGCAAGAAAATAATGACATGGACACCGGAGCTGGGGTATAACTAGGGCCTCTTTATTTAAATTGAGTAACCCACCCCTCCCATGATCTGTATGTGAGACTGTGGGAATCCAAATACACCTGTCTTCAGGCTACTAGCCTGCAAAAGGACGAGCCACCCAGCCAAGACAGGAATCGGATGTACCTGGCTCTTCCTTAAGTTACACACATGTGTTTTGGGGGAACCACCCCATGTCATCCCCGCCAAGAGCCACATAACTCCCAGTAAATGAGACAGAGAAGTTCCCAAAGCAAGCCATATCCTGGGTCAAGAGCTGCATAGACCACAAGGACCAGGCCATAGAACCTGCCAATGACCATAACAGTGCCCAATGAGTGCTCACCAACCTTACCTGATATCTTGAGATTCCCACACGTCAACCTATTTATCCACTCCCCCCCCCCAATTGTAATAGTCCCAGTATGGAGGAGGCGAAAAACCTGTACACTGGTGCCAATTTGTGGCAGGTAAAATTCCTACTCAACTCCTCCTTCAAAGGAGGCGGCTGGCTAATCCCATACTAGATACGGATGGGAGGGTGGGAGCCGAAAAATGAAAGAAGCTGGTAAGTGAGCGGAACCTGCCTTTATAGGCAGGCCCCCACCCACCTTGTGCTCTCGAATCATGTGCCTTGTGCACGTGCCTCGCCTTTCCTCCCCCTCCCCTCCCCGCGACAGCCTCCCCCCGCCCAAGACATGCTGGCAGGGCAGGAAAAGGTTATGTGGGACAAACAGGTAAAGAACATCTTCTGCCTCCTTTCACAAAAGAGACTCTCATCACTGCTTTGAAGATTTGCACATAGGAAATAAGAATGAAAAGGAAGCAGCCAGAATATAAACAGCCAATCAGGAGAAGGATCCCAACTTCAATGACTTACGTGTCAGATGAGAGCATGAACAACTGTTAAGTTTTGCATAAGAACTGCTTGATGATGTTCATGCAGAACGGACTTCTCAAGAGAAAAAAATCAGATGTTCCAAAGAAATCAAAGGAAAATACTTGGGCAATACAATGAGAATACAAGATCAGTATGGTTTTCGTTAAGCAGTTGGCTATGGCTTTAGAGATTGTGACTGAAATATATCCAAGGTCAACAGCTGATAGATTTAGGACTAAGAAGTACATTGGAGTAGGAAGGTGGAACCTAAGATTTTTTACATTGATGGTGAGAAGATTCCTCATCAGAGTTACAAGATATAAGAAACACCACAACATGTAATTTCTGCACCTCCTGGGCATCAGGGAAACCCATGTTTTTATTGATAACTTTCTCCTCAGCAAATTTAGCATTTGTTTCTGGAAAGGAATGGAAAAGAAAATAGCTGTGAAGTCAGAAAAAAAATGATAGAATCTTTGGATAAATAAAAATAAAGGGCCATCCACATTGGGGGGGGGAGAGAATTCAGGGGGATTTTATTAGGAAAGGGGGTTGTTTGGTGCAATATGTTTCATAAATGTTCTGGAGCTATTATGTTTTGAGCAAAGAGTCAATCCAGTCGATCCTGTAGTGTTAGCAATGTTTCAGATGAGCTCTCTGAAGATACATACATAGAAGCAGCAGATTTTATATTTCCTCAAATAGGGAAAATCCATATTTCCTTTGTGGTCCCAGTCAGTGCCTTGGATGCTTCTTACACACTTCCTTACACCTTGATATTCCAATTCAAGTATGTCCACAATGCTCTTCTGGAATTTCAGAACAAAATTAGATGAAAGAGTGACTCCTTTAATGGATTATACACATGAATAAGATTCCTTGCTGCCCCCTCCCCCAATGTGTGTGCCTCTATCACTCAGGGTTACTATAATACATTTAAATGGTGGCACTAGCATAAGAATGGACCCCCTCAAACTATTATCTGGCTCTGGTTGGTCTCACACAAGAACTTCAGTTCCTTCATCTGATGATCCTCTCTGCTCTCCAGATTTTCTTCCCACTGGCTGAGCTATGCATCCTTTAGGGTTTTATGACAAGAATGTCAGTCATTCTCTGTTCAACTCAAATAATAATATTTACAAAGGCCAATGTATTTCCAGTTCATAATGTTCCTATAAATAATGAGATTCTTGAAAGGAGGATGACTGAATGCATCACAATAAATGCCAGTCCCATCTGCCCTGAGACTTTAGAGGTTGGTCCCAAGTAAGCAATGCTTCCAGTGAGGAAGAACAAGAAAAGGGCACTGATACGGGGAAGGAAGTAGAGATTTTGTTCTTCTTCTTTCCCTTTGCAGAGGAGAATCCTTAGCACTGCTTTAAAAATCTTCAAAAGGGAAATAAATTATAAACCAAACTGTGTACAAAATATGATAGCTCCATCCTCAGGAATGTATGAGTTACAGCAAAGGGGGCTCAGAAGTTGAAGGATTTCACAGAAAATAATTGGTCACTGACATTGGAACAGGAGGTGTGCAACAGGTGTGCAAAACAGCATTCAAAAGCCTAATGGCCCACTGCCATTTGAATGCATACGACTTTGTTCATAAGTCAATGATTTTGCATGATTTGGCCATGATCTGAGGGAGAAGAATTCCAATGCTACAAAAAGGAGACATAAGCTGACCTGGGCCAAACACTCAAAATACAAAATTTATCTGGTGGCCAAGTGCTTCAAACCCACACCTGGCACACCTGGTCAGGGAGAGGCTATTTGCGGTCAGGGCGAGCGAGCGACATGTGGAGGCAAGTCATTGGCTGCCTTGCTGTGGCGCCACTGGGCCAGGGAAGGGGGGTAGCTATTTAAGGGCTGTGCTCCCCCCCAGAGCCCTCTTCATTTCTTGGCTCCCTCCCTCCGTCCCTTGTTGGCAGTGTGGGTTCGCTGGTTGTCTGTTTGGAGGCTGAGTAGGAATTTTTTGCTCATAACCTAATTTGGTTATGAGTTTTTTCGCCTACCCCACACTGTGAGACAGGTTGGGTGTATTAATTAGGTTGATTGGTATTAATTGGTCACACTAATGGCAGTTAGGTGTGGGCATCTAGAGTGTGGGGAAATATTGGTGAGCATTCTCAGGCACCATTGGTGGTGATGGGTAGTGCCTGGAGCCTATGGCAGGGAGTCTTGCAGCACCTGCCAATGGGTGAAAGGTTTACCTATGAGGCCAACCCTACTCACTCCCTTGGAGTCTTGTGGCACGGGGACGGTGAAACCGGAAGGACTCCTTACCCCAACTGGGGAGCCCCTGGAGTGGCGAGCTGCATGGTACCACTGCAGGGGTTAAGAATGAGTCGCCCGATACTAGAATATGACCTGATTGTGCCATGTGTAGAGATGCCCACTTAGGAGTATCCCCCCTTTTGCAGATCTTTAATAAATGTGGCCCATGTTTAAAATCCATATATACTGTGTCGTCTCATTATTTCTCACCTCCGTTCCGCAATAAGGGATCAACTATAATTGGAGATTGCGATTGAGATGTTACTGAGGTCAACACTAGATAAATTATCAGGAAAACATGCAGTGGATATGAGGATGTTGCTTGAGTGCCACAACAATGATCCCCTGAAGAATTCCTATTAGCCTGCCAGATAGACAATGAAAAATGCCTCAAAGTATAAAAAAAGTGCATTGCACAAGTCAAGCCTCGAAGTTACCAACGCATGCACTACCATCTTTAGGCCTTCCAACTCTAGGAAGTGGTGTAGCTGGCGTATCAGCTGCAGCTGATAGTAAGCACTCCTGGACATCACATCTATCTGAGCTGTCATTTGGAGCGACGGATCCAGGAGCACCCCCAGGTGCGAACACTGCCTTTTAGGGGGAGTGTAACCCTACCCAGAACTGGTTGACACATCTCCAAACCCAGGTTGGGGCCTTTGACAGTAAGCACCTCCATCTTGTCTGGATTCAGGTTCAGTTTGTTTTTCCTCATCCAGCCTATTACCACCTCCAAGCATTCATTCAGAGAAGACACACTATCCTTATGCATTCCCCCTCAAAGTGCCTTATATTTTTCTATAGCTTGTCTTGTATTTCCTGTATTAATTATTCCTTCAATATGATCCTACAGTATCTTATATTATCCTACATTTCAATATCCAATGTATATTCATTCATTCTCCTACCCTATCTAATAATAATAATAATAATAATAATAATAATAATAATATATTTATTTATCACCCGCCTCTCCCAACGGATCGAGGCGGGGAACAACACCAAACACAAAATACAAAAACTGATTAAAAGCAGATAAAACCAGTACATCATTAAAACACCAATAAAACACCAATAAAATGCAGCTGACTCTCATACTGGAAGTGGCCGTGGTGTTTCCTGGCGGCACCAGGAAACACTGGATTTGCTGGATATTTGGGGAGAAAGCAAGATACAAGATCAACTTAGGAGCAGCCTCGGACGCATGTCTCTGGTGGTTATCCTCCCTGCCCACCTTCCAGTAATATGTGTTCAGATCTTTTAACATTAAATATACAGGACATCCGTGATGAAGGAGAGGGTAAGTGATTCAGTACTTCCTTTCTTTCCCGGGGCTTAAACCTGCATGTACCTGGTGTTACAGTAGGTGGGAAAAGGGGTGGTTCAAATATTACTTTAAAAAAAGAAAGGACTTAAAGAGCACAATATCGTACTAATGCTATTAACTTTGTATGCGTTGATGGAAAAGCGCAATTGTGTGCTTTCGGAAAATGTAAATTAAAACATACATTTGTGGAAATGGGCAATTGGCGAACAGCCTTTCCCATGCTCCGCCATGACATACTGCTCTGCCTTATGGATAGTTTCTTGCCATAATTGAGGGTGCTGTCCAGAACACAGGAATGGGCAGGTACATCAGCCCACCAGCAGCACCATCAAATCAAGTAATGTGAAATGAGGTGGTATTGCGTTCCTTCTTCAGGCAAGCATGTGTGGAAAAACTGTAATGCTGTGTTAAAAAAGCAGATTCCAAGATTTCTCTCCTGTATCCAACTCAGAGTGCAGCCAGGAAATGCAGCAAACAGAAGAACCAATGGCTCCAGTGGATCATCCCACCACACCTCCACGTTGTAACAGAGGCATGAAGGTCAGTAGAGGGGTCTATTGAACCCCCCTTTGGACCTTGTGAAATTGAGACTCAGGGGTTTTCTTCCTTTTTTTACACTAGGGGTGCCTCTACAAGAGGCATTTAAAGCTCTTTCAAGGCACATTAAAAAATTTACCTCTACAAGAGCAGAGCGCAAATCAGGGGTTGAGGCGCATTTTCTCTCTGATTATGTGCATTATCGAATGTGCATTAAATAGCGAGTTTTAATTTACCACAGCTGTTAAAGTGCATTATGTCTATGTGAACAAGCGAGTCTCCACATTAAACACCTCTAAAGCGCATTTCGTACAACCGGTAAGGCAACCTGTTATGCGCTTAACCGCCTCCCGCATATAGTGATTTGCCGTTAATGCAATTCCGAGAAGATGCACATAATCGGACAACCAGACGTCAAATCAAATTCTTGTAGAGGAGACCTAGGACTTGGCACGAATGCTGGAGCCCAGTCCAGGCATCAAAAGCCCTCCAGAAATGAATGCAAGCAGGAAGACAGTATATTCTATGCTTCAAAACAATCCAATTCATGGAGAAGTGCCTGGTGTGTGGGTTGAGGTACAGGGAAATTATTTCAAAAACCAAGATTCCCTTATTTTTAAAAAAAGGACGCACTCAGTGCTTTCAAGGACACATGCTCACATTACTCTCGCAGCACACATTGGCTGAATTCGGACAACACGATAGTCAATGGTGGGGTAATAATCAACTTTATAGTTGTTCATCTAGGGGATACTCCCCACACTACATGGTAAAATTAATCAACTGTGGTGTGGATGAGGATCAGCGCTGAGTTAACTATGGCAGCATTCGGATGACACGATAGTCAATACAACTGATGATTTCCCCCCCCCCCCCCGTTGCTTATTGTGTCATCCGAATTCAGCCAACGAGTTCAATATCCTTTCTAGTAAATCATTTCCTTACTTTGGATCTATGAACCTGTGATGGTGGGTGATTAACTTCCATGGATGGAAATGCCACATGGAATTAATAACATCCTTGAAAACTCAACCCATTCAAATTGCTTCCAACCCCTTTACCAAGCCTTTTAATCCCTGCTGCATGGTCAGTCCCCCCACCACCAACACACACCAACACACACACACTGGGTGTGTGGAGTAGAATATGGGAATTTATGGAAGTACTGAGCATTGCTTCTCTCCTTCCCCGACATATTCCCATTCTTGGATGTCTCAAGGCTCGGTCTTCAGTGTGATTCAAACGGGATGGGACTAGAAGCTTACCACAGCCAATAAACAGAGGGGGGAGGAGAAGGGAGGTGGCTGGGCTGGAAAGAGTGCAAGAGTGAGAATGCCCTCCCTCATAGCCAGTGCGGTTCAGGTTATGTCTTCGAAATGGAGCATGGAGATGAGGGAAAAGGGGTGGTCCTAGGAGCAGGGAGGGGAGGAGACTGTAGAAGCTGCTTTTGCAGATTCCTATTGAGTCTCCATGCTCCTCCCTTCCCCCTCCCCGAAGTTATAGCAAAATGGAGGGCAGCTAGAGCATAAAAGAAAGGATCCCCTCTGTGCTCCAGCCTCACTGCATAGTATAGTTGGCAGCCTCTGATTTCAGAGGCTGACAACTACCTGGATAGGATTGCACCTTAAATCTAAGGATATGGACCTCCACCACACCTAATTCCCCCCTTGCTTGCCTCCACAATTTTTTTTTACCTCTGAGGCAGAAGTGAATAAAGCTTATTATCCCTTTCACCTGAAGAGCTGCTCTTTTGCTGCTTTGCTTCTACGCTTGTTAGCTTTTCCACTCCACTCCACTCCGCTCCACCCCTCTCCTTCTCTTTCTCCCTACAGTCCGTTCCTGTCAGATGAATACTTCAACCAGACTGCCTTTCTGCCAGGCAAAAATGGAATGACCTTTTAGTCTAGGCTGACCAGATAAAATCCAGGTCAGGGCTCGTGTAACTTTAACAGTTGTTGAGAAAATGGAATTTCAGCCAGAGTCATTTGTATGCAGTTAGTTCCTGGTGAAATTCCCTCTTCATCACAACAGTTAAAGTTGCAGGCACTATACTAGAGTGACCATATACAAAAGAAGGCAGGGCCCCTGCAACTTTAACTGTTGTGATGAAGAGGGAATTTCACCAGGAACTGATTGCATACAAATGGCACTGGCTGAAATTCCCTTTTCCCTACAACTGTTAAAGTTACATGAGCCCTGACCTGGATTTTATCTGGTCACCCTATTTTAGTCTGGCTCTTTGGGGGCATCGAGAGAGTACAATCCTGTCTCTGCAGAGATTCAGGAATTGTAAAACACTTTCGAGTCTGGGATGCCAGGTTTGAGTTTTATATTGAGGCTTGGAACCAGCTGCTGGGAGAGATTGCTTTTCCCTGCCAGGACCTGATGCAATCCATTCAATCCCCCAGTTCTTTTAAAACTACATGGAGACTTAGGGTGCAGTAAATGCACTTAGGGAAAATAATCCAGACTTTTAGTGTTCTAGGAAAGGCTGGGGAAGAGGCAGTGTTTCAGCAGCACAGGCACGGCATCATGTGAGTACCAGGCTGCAAGTCTGCACACCAGGAATGGCAAGAGTGCTCTAAATTGCTGGTGTGGGTCTCAGTCCAAAATTTGTCATACTTAGCTAGTTGCACAGTAGAACAATTAGTCTGGATGACAATGCACATTACCATTAAAGGTCATTTCTAATTAGTTCAGTGGGACTCAGATGAACATCAAAATATGCATTAACAGCACCCATATCAGCTCTCCATCGAGAAGCCTGCTGTCATGCTTGAATCTGCTTTGACTGGGTTTCTCATTAATTTCTCATACTGTTCCATAATGACAGTTCTAATAGGAACTGTAGGTAGGTTTTTCCTAATATAATGCATTTTTAATATTATTTTCATGAATAAATGAAATTTTTGTGCACACATTCTCTTAATTGATATTTTGTACATATTTTTGATTGGAGAACTCCATTGCAGAATATGGAGAAGTGTGATTATATAATAAAATCAATTGAAGTCCAAGAGAGCATTAAAAAGTTGGCTTTTAATAAAATGAAATATAGTGAAGAAGAGACACTCAGTGGATGTGAGGTAAAAGAAAAAAAGAAGTTTCAGAGAGAACATGTGTCAATGGGGCCATTGGTGGAATATTGGTAGATGAATGTCCTACTTTGAATCGTTGGCATATCCGAGAAAAACGTTGGGAAATATTTGCATCCTTAGGGAGTTGCAGACAGTGAAGGACTTCATTGAGTTTGATGGAGAGATTCAGTATAATGCAGCGATTTTGAAGATTCACAATTGAAAAGCTTACCCATGGTCATGCAAGATAATACATTTTAAAAAGTAGCCTATTTTAAAAGCACATATTTAGCATGGCATTTTTATTTATTTTTTCAAAAACTTACAATAATTAGAAATGTAGATTTTTCTTAGGAATAGTAGCATGGTGTGTGTCTGTGTTCATTTGACTGCCCTCCCTAACTGTTGCCCCTCCATTGCAGATTTTAAACACCATTGTGATCACAGTTAAAATTAGTTCCATTGAAACTATTGATGCTTAGGCAAAATATTGAATCCATTTTGCAGAACATGTGTTGGATATGGGATTAGCCTCCAATGGACAGAAGGTCTCCACTCTCAGAAGGTGATTGGCCCAATTTGGGAGGATTCTCCCCCCCACATTGCAGCTCACCCCTTTAATCAGGATCCACCTGCCCTCTGTGAAACATTTTTTGTGGGGTTGGCCCTCTTGGCTTATGGTGTTGGTTAGGAAGGGGCAGGGAAGTTCACTTCTACCAGCCAAGTTGTATATACCTAAGTCTGGATCCAACCCTAGATAGATAGATGGATAAATATTATGCTTTCATTGTGACATTTGCTTTTGGAAGTGCATTGCATTTCTACAAATAAACCTTGCAATGCTGGAAATTAGATTGACAATAGAAAAACTTGCTTGATTCAAGAAGAAATACCATTTCTGAAATATTTTCTGAAGTGCAGCTTTGATGTCCCTGTTCCTCATGGTGTAGATGACTGGATTCATCAAAGGAGGTACCACTGAGTATAATACAGTAACTACCACATCCAGATCAGAAGGGGATGCTGAGACTGGCTTTAGGTAAGCAATGCTTCCAGTGCTGATAAACAAGGAGACCACAATGAGGTGGGGCAGACAAGTGGAGAAGGCCTTAGTCCGTCCTTGAGTGGTGGGTATTCTGAGCACTGACTTGAAAATCCGCATATATGAAACAATTATGAAACCAAAACAAAGAAAGACTATAAATGCACTTAAAGTAATAACCCCAACTTCAATGAGGTACAAATTATTACAGGAGATTTTCAGCAGTTGTGGGATTTCACAGAAGAACTGATTGATGACATTGGAACAGAATGTGTTGGCAAAAGTGCTACCTGTGTGCAAAGCTGAATAAAGAAGACCAGCTATCCATGCACTGGCTGCGAGCTGGATGCAGGCTTTCCTGTCCATCACTGTCTCATAGTGCAGTGGATCACAGATGGCCACATATCTATCGTACGCCATGCCCGTGAGGAGGAACAAATCTGATATCAAGAAGAAGAACAAGGAAAACACTTGTGCAACACACCCAGAATATGAAATATCTCTAGTGCTCAAGAGGGAATTCATCATGGCATTGGGGATGGTGACAGAAATGGAACCAAGGTCAACAACAGATAAATTCACCAAGAAAAAGTACATGGGGGTATGAAGTTGATGGTCCAGAGAAATAGCTGAAATGATGAGAAAATTTGCCATCAAGGTTGCCATGTAAATCACTAAAAGAAGAGTGAAGTACAAAACATTTTGCTCCCAGCTGTCCGAAAAACCCAAAAGAAGAAAAGTAGTAATGGTACTTGCATTTGGCATTTTCTACTAAAGATGTTTTACTGCATTGCTGTTAAGGGAGAAAAATAGAACTTGTTTAAGGTATTTTATGAATCACTAAAGCATTAAGATGTTTTATTACCTATAGCAATGATGAATAATAGAAATTAAGATGAAGAATTATAACTAAAAGCAGAACATAATTGATGAGTAGATATAAGCATCCCATTTCATGGCACGTAACTATCAAGAAAAAGAGACTTCAAACAATTAAGTTTTGTCCCTGGTGTTACTAGAGATGCTGTTCCAGTTTGTTAGGTTTGGACCGATTTCAGAAGCTAATAAACACAGCTGGCCCAATACATGTTGCTTTCTGAGGAGTAGCAAATGGCACCCCCTTCTCCAAGTCAACTACAGCCAAGTTATTTTGGCACCTAAGGCAGAAAATCCCACTAGTACCTGCCCTTGTCCCTGGCTGACAATAACACTGCAGTATTAATAAATTAAGGAATTCACAGTTTGCTTCCCTTTCATGACACCTAAAATCAATTGCATCTGACATGGAGATTCTTCACTTGGCCAAATAGAAAGTCTGACCCTGAACCATACTTCAAAAAAGAGGTGAGCATTACAGATCCTCTAAATACTTCTTTGGCTCAGCTGCATAAGCTAAGTTGCTATGAAATCACAGGAGAAGGTTTCTGGAACAAATTGTGTCAGGCTACATAGATTATTCTGAGGCATTTCTTACTAGATAACAATGGAGAGAAGATAGGCAGGGTAGAGATTTACCTTTCAATGCAGCATCTTTCTTCTTCTCTTTTTGATTTCTTTATTTGTGTTTCATGAAGAAAAATAATTGAAAAATGCTGGAATGAGCTTCCTGATGCTCCATATCCTGTGGTAATGAGCTGTGTGGGACCATAGTAAATGTCTACCTTGTAGGACAGAGATTTTATATCTGTCTACTTTGCATGTGTTCTTGAACATAATCTCCATAAACCCCAGAAGAATTCAGTAACAGCAATCCCAAAACAAATTATTAGTGTTAGTAGATTGAAATGCAAGTGTGATAACAAACAAATCCAAAGTACCCGATTATACAGGTGCCAGAGTATATTTATTGCTATACTGCCCAATAGCTGAAGCTCAGGTAATAAAATACAGCATAAAAATATAAAGATACTAAATTTAAAACAATGTAGACAACTAAATACAGTTTCAATAGAACACTAGACCTGTTCAGTTGGCTGGCATAAATGCCCCATCAAATGTTGTTAAATGCCTGGGAGTAGAGGATGGTCTTAACCTGGTGCTGAAAAGATGACAGGCAGGCCTGAGTGGGGAGCTCATTCCATAGTTGGCGAGTTATCACTGAAAAGGCCCTCTCCCTTTTCACCACCCTCCAAGCCTCCCTCATAGGTGGCACTCAGAGGGAGGAGCCAGGTTTTGGTCATAGTGTCCAGGCATTTGGGGCCGTGTAACCTCTGTCATTTACTGGTCCACAAATATGCCAATCTTTAGGGAACAAAATTATGTGCAAAACTATTTTCCCAGCCCAGGTTCTGTGAGAAAGTTGTGGTTTTTGACTTGACCTGAGAGTCAATCATGCATTATGGAAGGCTAATTAATTATACAAGAGAAGTTAAGGACAGAAGAGGATGCAGGGAAGGTGTCACAGATGGTAATGAATCAAGGGTAGGTCTGTGGGCTAGGGAACCAATTGAATGTAACATTACAGGTGTAGATCTTGAGAATTCTCAGGTGCCTTTAAAAATTGATAAAGAAGGCAGAACATTGGTAATCATCTCTGCATCGTGACATTACAATCCTAAAGCGTCAGTGAAGGCCAAAGCCCTTTTCCAACATTTGGACTGCTCCATTCAAACAGTTGAAATACATAGGGGAGAGGTGTCTGGCTCTACCCCTTTAGTGTCTGCATGTATTTGTATTTATACATGTAGGCATCTCTCCATGAATACAATCCAATGTAAAGAGCATTGCAGATATGCCATCCAATGTGCAGAAGGAGGGGGGGCATGCGGCAGCAATGCTGCCCACCCTACTTACATTCGTTGAACACATGGAGGAGAGTTGGAACACATGGGATGAAGTGGAATGAGTTCCACAAATGGATTCAAGCTAATTAACCCATTCTATGGCTGAACGTTTCTAAACTTAGTGAAATATTCAAATGGTTGGAAGCACACCCAACTTCAATTAACAACATGAGATTTTAATAATTTGAATGCAGAAGAAAGCAAAACTGATATATTCACCCACCCCTAATATGTATTCAAGGGTAAAACAACAACTTGTCGGCTGCCCGTTTTATGCTCCTTTCCCTGTGAGTTAATAACCTTTTTGAAACATGGTGGACAAAACTATACACAGTATTCAAAGCGTAGTTGCACCATAGATTGGTATAGGACATTATAAAAATGAAATTATTATTATTATTATTATTATTATTAAACAAGAACAACAACAATATTGGAAGTTTTATTTTTAATTTCTTCCCCCAAGATCCCTAACAGAAAATTTAACTTTTCAAATTTGCTGCCTGGGTTGATATTTTCATTAAATGATTCATCACAACCCTTAAATTCCTTTCCTGGTCAGTCAATTCTCAGCCCAAGCCCCATTTGTTTGAACCACTAAAAAAGAATGGAGCTATCTTTAGGGAGGGCCCAAAAATCATTCAAATTGCATTTTATGTGAACTTACATATTTACTTTACACAAACCCATACATGATCTGGAATATAATAAATTCTACTACACTTTTCCAAAGTTTTCGATCACAGTTTGCACATCAAAAATACATATATACAAAAATATGCATAGTACAATTAAGTGCACTCAAAAATGTATATATTACACAGAAATGCACACAGGAATACTTCATCTTAGGGGAAATTGCCTGGGGGGGGGGAAATCGTATAAATTGGAAGTATATATATATATATATACACACACACACACACACACACACACATATATATATATATATATATATATATTTAAAATGTGTACACAATGCTTACAAAGTGTGAACATTTTGAGAAATGCACATGAAAATTATGCACATTTCTGTGTAACAAATTTGCATACTGATAAAGAAACTAGATGGGGAAAAAAGTTAATGTGGGTAAAATGAGAAACTGAGCAGAACTGAACTTGACAGATTCATTCATCCTAAGTCATCTGCAAACTTGGCACTCATCAATAGGAGCTAAAAGAAGTGTTGCGAGTGGAGAAGGATGTATGGAATAACGACACAGACACCAGAGCTTCGGATAAACTAGGGCCTCTTTATTCAAATAAGGGAACTTCACCCCTCCCTGGATCTGAATGTGAAAGTGTGGGAATCTATGTCCTTATCACAGGCAACATTCCTGGCTTTATGGGCGGGCCATTCTCTTAAGCCAGGAGTTGGATAAACCCTATCCTCTCTTATGTGACACTTTGAAAGTGTGGAGAGACTGCCCCGTGGCACCCCCACTTGAAGATGTAAAACTCTGAGTGGATGAGGCAGGAGGATCTCCAAAGGCATACCATATCCTGACACAGGAGCAGTAAAACTCCCTAGGAGCAGATCCTCTGGATATGCCAATCACCAAAAGGTGCCAGAGTGCTCATCATCCCTATTCTGCTATAGCAAATTCCCGCACGTCCCTACAGCAAATCAAGCTATTTAACCACCCTCCTTAATAAAGCCTCTGGTATGGAGTAGGCAAAAACCTTGCCACCATTTATAGGGAAGAAAAAAATCCTACTCAGCCCTCCTTTCAAAGGGAGCGACTGGCTAAATCCCATGCTAGAAGAAAAGAGGAAGGGTGGGAGCTCAAAACCCAGAGAGGCCAATACAAGGTGGGGCTGGCCTTTATAAGCTCTTCCCCACCCTTGCCTCATGTGTCCCATGTGAGTAATACACGTGAAGCCTTTTATTCCCCTCCTCCCCCCATGCTACAGCCATTTTTCCTGCCCAAGCTCTACCGGCAGGGCTGGATAATGGATTTTCAATCAAGATTTGCCAACAATTCTCAGAATAGATTTTCTAAGAAAAACTTTCTGTTATTTCCCTTCCCCACCCAAGAATATTTGGGAAATCAATAAATACCAAATTGACAACTAGCATGTAGATTTGGGGGAGGCTATGTTTTATCAGCCTTATTTAACACTTTCCTCCCCATTGCAGTCCTAGGACTTCAACAGTGGTTTGAAAATGTTATATGGAATGTGTCCTGGGCCCCAACAGTTGTCAATGCTATTATAAACCATTATAAATCAGTAGTGTGGATCCTGCCACAATCAATGTCTTAATGGAAATTATTCCCTGTGACTGCCAGTAGCCCTAGAAGGGAAGTTTCTATTGGTTCCGGTGAGAGATTCCCTCCTGGAGCTAATAGCAGCCAGAAGGGAGTTGAACAGCAGATAATACCCTAAATTCCTACTATTAACTTTTTTTTTTTAATTGAGCATCATGTCCGGTCTGCCAGATTTGGGTGATGGTTTGTTTTGCTCCTGAGTGAATTGGGGTCCTTAGCTAGATCGACACAACGGCTTTATGCCAGTATTGAAGTGTGCTGATAACTATTGGGACACATTACATATTCCATTTACTGCTTTCATATATAATTTCCTGCTTTTTATTCCACATTCTCCAAAGTAGCACAACAAATGTCATTGTGTATCCTACTAGGTATATTTAATTCAGAAGCCATCCTGTCACATCCTACACATTTCAGCTACACTACTGAGGTTAAGGGAGGCCACGTTTTTCAAAAGGCACCTAATGACCACTTCTTCAAGATGGCCAGATGCCCACCCACCCCAATCATTCAATCCTGAAATGTACATAGTAGACCAAAATCTTCTGACTAACTGTAATAAGCCAAGAAGGTCAAGGATTGAGAATGCATTTAGTGGTGAGGGTTTATTTATTTATTATAATTTAAATCCACCCAAAAACCATTCTCTGAGCAGATTACAAACAGCTAGATTTTTAGAATACGATACAAATAGTTAACAGAATAGAATAAAATAAAATATTTAAAAGAATGTGCTACAATACAAATGGAACAGATAATACAGGAATAGAAAAATATGGAGATATTTAAGAACTTTTTTTAAAGGAACCTATACAATGTCTGGTAGAGAAAGACAATCTTCACCAGGTTACAAAAGATAACAATGTTGGTGCCAGGTAAACCTCATTAGGGAGAGCATTCCATAAATGGGGCACCACAACTGAGAATGCCCACTCTCTTGTAGCCTCCTGCCTAATTTCCTTCAGCAGGGACACCCAAAGGAGTGTGAGTTATGATATGATGACTGAAGGGTCCAAATAGGTACATATTCTTTTAGATACTAGGAATTAATCCAGTTAGCACTGGATTAGTCGCACTAACATTTTCAGCTGGGTTCAGGAACACTAACAGTTTTAATTGGGCTCAGGAACAGACTGGAAGCTAGTGCCACTGACAAAACACTGAAATACTACTTACAAGTTGCATTTTCATACATATGCATTTCATATACACTCATTCCTATGGACAGATACACATGTATTTATACTAAAGTGTATATTAATATGTGTGTGTGCATGTGTATGTTTTTCGTATGTATATGTAAACACCCACACCCACACAAAAGAAAAAAGAAAGAAAGAAAAAGAAAGTGCTGGAATCACATCTTATTGCTCAGTCCTAGTTAGTAGTCCAGCAGATTTACCTGGAACTAATTGAAGTTTCCAAGCCATTCCTAAGGTATCACTTCATACAACACATTGCAATAAACTAAGCAGGGACTGAACAGACATCTGTCTAGCTCTGCATTTCCTGCATTAAGCAGGGAGTTGGACTAGATGGCATAATCTCTGACTCTGTGATACCCATAGCAGGTTATTAGCTTCCTCATATCATGATTTATAGTCAAGCAAATAATAGTGGTAGGTCCCCTCTACAAGATTTCGCTTTGACGCCCGGTTGCCCGATTATGCGCATTTATGGATAAGTGCATTTACTCCGAATACATATTCACGAGAGGCGGTGAAGCACATTATGGGATGTATGAAATGCACTTTAAAGTTTACACATGGAGAATCGCATGTTTACATGGTCATAAGGCGCTTTAACTGCCGCGGTAAATTTTAAGTCGCTATTTAACATGCATTCAATAATGCGCATAAGCGGAGATAAAAAGCGCCTCAACCCCCAATTTGCACTCCGCTCTTGTAGAGGTAAAATCTGTAATGCGCCTTGAAAGAGCTTTAAATCACTCTTGTAGAGGCACTCATCGACAGCAGCTAAGGAGCTTTCCCAGATATTTTATGTGAGCTGAATCTAGTTTTAGGCACATGCAATTTGGCTGGTGGAAATGGACTTCCCTGATCCCTCCCTATGAACCACCTTGAACTCCCACCCCCAAATGCTAAACAGCAGGTCAGCTGAATGAGGTAAGCTATGGTACAGAGGAAGGAGATCCAAGAAAGGAGCTCCACTCATGAGAAGTGTTTCCATCTATTTTGGGGGATCCCCTTTCCCTCTTGGTCCCCTGCACCACAGTTTACCCCATTCATCAGTCATTGCAATCCAACACATCTGGCAGGCACCAGGTCAGGTAAAGCTGGTCTACAAGGTTACTTGATGTAACCCAAACCTCTTCTTTGACATCTTCCACATAACTGTTTGGATTTCTTTGTTTCTCAGGCTATAAATGATGGGATTCATTAGTGGTGGCAAAACTGTGTACAAAACAGCAGCCAACAAATCCAGAGATGGTGATGATAATGCCTTTGGTCTCATGTAAGAAAATGCAGCAGTACTAAAAAACAAACAAAAGACAGTCAAGTGTGGAGTGCAGGTCGAGAAGACTTTTTGTCTGCCCTGAGCTGACTGAATCTTGAATACAGTTGAGAAGATATAGCAGTAAGAAACCAGTATAAACAAAAAGCAGAATAAGCCTACTGTAAGTGCACCAGCAATAATAAGTCCTTCATTAGCTGATGTATCTGTGCAAGAAAGCATTAACAATTGAGGAATGTCACAAAAAAATTGTTCAGTGTGAGTCTGGCAAAAAGGTAACCTAAATGTGTTTGCAGTTTGTACAACTCCATTGATTATGCTGTTGATCCAAGAAGCCGCTGCTATTTGGAAGCAGGAATTCCAGTTCATTTTCAGCCTGTACAGTAGAGGATGGCAAATTGCCACATAACGGTCATAAGCCATGGCAGTGAGAAAGAACAGCTCAGCACCTATGAATGTGACAACCAAGAAAACCTGGGTGGCACACCCAGAGAACGAAATCAGTTTCTTGTTCATCAAGGAATTGACCACAGCTTTGGGAAGTGTGGTTGAAATGTAGCAGATATCTATGAAGGATAAGTTGACCAGGAAGAAATACATGGGGCTATGAAGCTGATAATTCTGGGCTACAGTTAGAATGATGAGAAAGTTCCCCATCAGGGCTGCCAAGTAAATGGAAAGGAAGGTTACAGAATGTAAAATCTGTAGTTCTTGGATATCAGAAAATCCCAGGAGGAAGAATTCTGTCCCAGTTGTTTGGTTTACCATAATTGTATTGGGCAATAAAATGGTTTACCATTATTTATTTGAAGAGATGGGAGGAAAAAGTGTTGTCTAGAAAAAAAAGAGCAAGAGAGAGAGGGTGGGAGAGAGAATAACAAAGTTGGATCACAGTGTACTAATCTTGATTACTACCCAGTACATGAAGTATGACAACATGCACTCAAATGAAGATGTTCACTGGGTTATGAAAATTGAGCCCATCTCTCTCTCACACACACATGCACACATGCACACATGCACACGCGCACACGCGCACACACATACACACACAGAGTCTTAAAACTATATTGTTGAATAGTTTGGGATTTTATTATCTTCCCTGGCAGAACAATCCAGGTAAAGTTAAAGGTGAATGCAAAAGATTTCTCTGTACATTTTTCAATAGGATTTTTTTTAAAAAAAAAAAATCAACATTCACACTAAAATGTGTGTGCATGTTTGTACACATTTCGTCTAACAGGTGAAGCTATGTATTATTGCAAGCAATTTTCCATAATGCTGTTTTGTACCTTTCCACTAATATATGCTTTTTGTGCCAACGTTTCCCAATTACATACTTTTAATAAACTTGTTTTATGTTTGTAGAACTTCAATGGGAAGTGAAACTTGAATGCATTTCCCCTTCATCCCTAGTTGTGGATGTCAGATGTCAACAATAACAATTTAAAAGACCTGACTAGTTTATTAGTCACTAGTCTAAAGGTGTATGACATGGGGGTTAGCAAGGGAGTGTTGGTCTATCAAATATTGTTTTTGTGTTTTTAATCAAACTCATTCACAAACATGTTGACACAAATGTAAGGTTGGGAAAATAATAAAATCTGAAAGAGCAAAACTGACAGATCCTTCCATCCCTAACCATACCTACTCGATGGATATCTGCTGCCTCACTATTTTGTTGGCTTATTTAACTGCAATTGTAGCTTTGCCCTCTACATTTACACTCCTCATTACTTTCTCCAACTGTTTTCAAAGGCATTACAAAATTACCTTAAAGCCAAATTTACTTGCCCTCCTTCATGGAACGATCATATGGGAATACTCACCATATCTCCTTTTTTCCGGGGGGGGGGCACAACTACCAAGGTGGCTATATGGAAGAGATTTAACCACTTTTGCTATTGTGTGCCTTCAGAAGATCTGCTCTATAGAGCCCTGTGTGTCCTACAACAAGAGATCTAAAGGGAGAAATCATTATATACAATCTCAGGTCTCTAAGTGCCAGTCCTTATGTAGTACAAACAGCAGCATCTATGCACAAAAAGAAGGTATCAGTAGGCTAGTGGAACCCAGAGGCTTACAGAAATGTGCTGTCTCTCTGGGTTAAAAGACAAGCCCATAGAGGCAGGTGGCAAGAGCAACCAAAGCAGCGGCTGCCACTCTGCTACAACTGGTGCAACTTGCAGAGACTGCTGGGATAGAACTGGGAGGACTGAGGGAGGAGGGGGAGAGGGGGGGCTGTGTCAGTCAAATGCTGGGTTGACTATTAGTCCACTCAACACCAGTCCCACCCACAGTTGTGTAGGAATATGTTGTGTGGGGAGTACCCACAAAATAACCAACTGTAAGTTGGCTACTCAACCCACCATTGACTGATGTGTTGCCCGAATACAGCCTCTCTCTCTCTCTCTCTCTCTCTCTCTCTCTCTCTCTCTCTCTCTCTCTCTTGTGTGTGTGTAATGAAATTCTCATGTGACACAAAAAAACAAAACAGCTCAATGAGACCTGAGCATGCCCAGTAGCCATAGAATGCTTGCTGACCAAATGTTGGAGGGCAGGGGGATGAACAACCAGCGGGAATGGAAAATGGAATGGAATAACTTCAGGGTAGTAACAGAACAACACTTCAACATATGTTGAAAGACCCTCCTGTTACTATGTATGTTTGTGTTGCTCAATACTTCCACTGAACTGAGGAAAAACATTGAGAGGACACCAACACTGGGTTAAATCACTTTTATTCCAATCCTTTGAGGGAGGAATTTTGTTCTTTTTATTTATTGTTTTATTTATTGTTCTATTAGTGCTCATTGAGAGGAGGAATGATCCAAAAAATGGTCTAAAAGAGATTTAAAAATTGACCTTGGGTGCATAACAGGACTAACTAGAATATGGAGGAATCTACATTGCAAGTTCCCATCTCATGGTACTTTACCTGTGGGAACTGGCAATAGATGGGAAGCCCCTCACTCCTGCAATTCCTATTTCATGATGTATGGCCCTTTCTCTCCTGGGACCTGTGCTCTTAAGTCACTTCACTCATGTTCCAGTCCACCCAGTTTTGGCCTTCTCACAGTCTCCATGAGCATCGCCCTCCCTGGTTTGGCTGCACCCCTACAACCCATTCTAACAAGTGCAGTAGTCAAGGACTGGGTATTTGGCCATGTAATGAGCTTCATTTGACCTGAAATGAACATAAGTTAGTTTAAGCATGGACTTTGAGGTCAAAGGCCATGGTCCCAATCCCCCTTTGCCTCCACCAACTGCTGCTGTTTCTGCTTCAAAAATCACCACTCAAAGGAGGCTGAAATATACATTGTGCACCCTCCTCAAATTGCCCTGCAAGCCAGGACCAGATCAGCTCTTAATGTGCAATCAACAAACCTGGTTTTTGCTAAGAGGAGAAAACTTCCTGAAATTCCCTCCTCCTAGCAGGTACCAGGATGCTTCTTGAAGGCAGGCAGGCAGGCAGGCACACATGTACACATGCACATACACACATGCGCACACACCACCATCTACAGCCCTTGAGTCTGCTTAGGCGCTGGATGGACAAACATGAGCAAGAAAATGTGATCTAAGACTCACGAGCCTTAACATCACATTTTCCCCAAGGAGGCAGAAAGTACAAGTGAAATTTGCAATTTCTCAAAGCAGTCCAACACATCTGCAGGACACAGTGTTGGGGATGGCTACTCTAACAAAGTACATAGGTGGCCCTAACACATTTGTCATCTGTTTTCCACAACCCCATAGTCACCTGTGCATATCATATTTTCCATCCTGCCCACATGGTTTCTCTGTTTGAGGAGAATGAGAATTTCACTTGCACTTTCTGCTTGCGCTCGGACCGATTTTGACTCAGTCTGCTTCAACTTGGTCTGCCTTGACTTGGTACCAAACCCAAGCTGTAGTTCAGAAAACCAAGGCTTCATGCTTTCCATTAACTTGCAGAGGAAATCCATAAACAGCTATAACTTTATTCCCCCCTTTCTGGGTCAGAATTGGATGATAGTTGCAGGCAAAGCAGCCCGTTAGTAGGGAATTAGGACAACCCAATGTCAACAAGAATAACAGAAAAAGGTGTAGGGGTCTTCATGCTTCATGCTTTTATATTTGGGTTACAACAACAGCAACAGCAATAAACAACAACAACAACAACAACAACAACATGAAACTGCTGCTTTTTTCCCTATTTATTTCATGGCAGAATTCATTCTAATGACAATTTGACTATTTGGCTTTTGACAAGATGGCGTCCGCAGCAGCAACAGCTCTTTTTAGAGCTCCAGGAAGGTTTTAATTTTAATTGCTCTAACTCTTTTTACTCCCTTACCTTGCCTTTGTAGTTTGGAGTTCTGAGATAGCTGGAGTGTGAGAGTTTGTTCTGGTGCTTGTCTTACTGGCTGCTATCTCATTTTTAAATTGTAAGCCAATGCCAGCTATAAAGCTAAAGCTGATTATAAAGACCTGGAAGCCAGGCGTTTTACTCTTCCCTCAGAGTTTTGGAGGGCAGAGAGGGCTCTTCATACTCAAGTTTTACGGTAATAAGTGTTATAATGAACTAACCAGATGTGGGGGATGAGGAGTGGAGAAGAAGGGGAAAAAGAAAAAAGAAAAAGGGGAAAGGAATGAGATAAAAGCAAGTAAAGAAACAATAAATAAGAAAGAAGATAAGAAAGAAAACAGAAATAAACAGGCAAAGATAAAGACCACAGAAGATATTGGCCTAAGGTTATTAAAACAACAAAAAGTACAACTGGGCAATTAATTAAGATTAAACTTGCTGAGCCGAAGAGGCAGCTGGTTGCTATAACGTCAAGCAATCAAGTAATTAAGAGCTGATCGTTGATTAAGCGAAATCTACTGCAGGCGTACAATTGATGAATTGCCTTCCTTGGCCATAGATACAAGGGGACTTGTTATAACAACACAGCTTCAACAATACGAAAAGGAGACTGAGTACACCAATTGGGATAACAAGTCATCATGGTGAGCGAATTATTATTCTTGGTTTTTTCCTCCTACTGCGAAGCTGTAGGACCAACATGGTTTATACCAGAGAGGGATATAAAGATAAGGGGCTGGAGCTAGTAACGGGGGACGTGGCAGACCACGTCAAATCACTGAAACAGATGAAAATTACAGAATTTATGCCCTCTAGAGGAGGACCCACATCTAGCACTCATGCTGGTCTTACGGAAACCCCCACCCCAGCCATAGATGAAACAGGCGAAATGATACCGGATTGGTCATTGGGCCCCCATTGTCTGATGAGAACTGCAGACTATGATAACCCCGAAGATCTAGGAAATAGTCTGGCTGCTGAACTGAGAGTGGCTGGAAGTGAGCAGGAAAGGGAGGAGGCTGGAAGAGAACAAATGGATTTATCAACTCACTACAATCATAATTACAGTTACAGTTGCTAGGAGAATAAACAATACGCTACAACCCCCCACAACCGTGTTGGCACCTATTGCCTCAGAAGCTAATTTTAAATCTCCTCCTTATGTGCAGACCCAAGGGCAGTCCAGTATTAACTGCGCTTGTAGGAGTGGAACTGGTCCTCCAGCAAAGAAAAAGAATAGGGCTGCCAAAGTCACCAAGCACAAGCTGCCTTCGCCCAGCAAGATAACCAACAAAGGGAAAAAGAGGGTCTTGGCCCTGGAGCCTCCCTCAAAAAAATAAAAAAAATCAGAAGATTAATCCCAGCTCTGGGAAACAACCAAAAATGAATTACAGAAGACTTTTCAAAGTACTCGAGAAACCAGAAAGTAAAAGCAAGACAGTCAACATAGGGAGAACTCCGAAAGAAGATAAAAATGCATCCCTAATGTCTGCTGACTCCATCATAGACATCAATTCTTGCCCGACTCAAGGCAATAACTCGACTGGTACTATACCCGAATCAAATACATCTCAACTTCATCTAACTAAGCTGCTGACGGTACAATCCCCTAAACCAACGACCCAGGTTGACTCCGGAACCCCCAGTGAGAATGGGAATCACTGGAAACTGCAACTTAACACACGAATGCTGGTGTTTTCAAACTTTCTGAAACCAGAAGAGTGGCAATCCCATCTGGATTGAACTAAATTTATCATAGCAACTCTACAAGAGATTGTGCCAATTTATCTTAAACAACATGAGATCAAGAAAGTAGAATGTCTTTATAGCAACTCTATTGATGCTCGAGCTGTGGTAACATTTAACCATCCAACTATCACAGCTCATATATATAGGAGCAGGGAGTGGCTCCGAAATGGTGGTTTACTTGTTAGTAGATATTTCACTAATATAGCCCTGCCTTTAAAGATGGGTACTCGAGGCTCTCGCATACAGAAATTGCGGGAGCCATCAAAGGAGGCTTATATCCCTGCAACCCTAAAATTAGCATCAAGTGTTCCTACTTCTAGCAAATTTAAGCCAGGCCCGAACCCTGCAGGCCCTGGCGAGCCCCCCAACCAAGGGCCATCGGACTCTTTGAAGGCCGAGGAGGATTATGCGCCGGATGAGCAGCAACTAATAATTAGGCACTCCTTGCCACGGACCAACAAGAGATATTAAATAGAATGTCAATGTTAATGAAGTTACTTTTAGCCAAGGCAAGGAAAAGCAATACCTCCAACAACAACATGGGAGTACTGTTGGACAACTCAATCGAGGAAACAGGCTTAGAATTAGGAATCATTGAGGCGGGGGACTTGGGTAGCTGCAGTGGCTGCAACAGAAGTATACCTATAGAACAACCGCACTTAGCTGACGATAAATTGGCTATGAACCTACTGGATGATGAAACAAGACCTAAGAATGTGGTGTTTCCAATTATCCACCTTGGTCAGAGGGAAGGGGATATAAACACTGGCAGGGTGGAAAATGTAAAAAATTCCCCAAGAAATAAGGAATCTCGCAATGACCCCTTCAAAAGAACTGACAGGTACCTAAATAGTTGTGTCATAAACAATGATGAAGGGCAAATAGGTACTATAGAAGAGCTGGACTGACAAATCATGGGAGACCTTAACCCGCCATTAAAGCTTCTTTCGTGGAATATTGCCGGGTGGGGTCCAAAAAGCAGAGATCTTCATCTTCACAACTATATGGCTAAATTCAATATAATATTTCTACAGGAGACCTAGGGACGCGAAGAGCTGCATGTGGACAGATTTATATCATGCTGTCTCCAAGCGCTCCATAATAACGGAAAGGGTAGGGACCGTCAGGGTCTGGCAGTCTTAATTGCAACAACCCTTAATGCTGATATAATCAACCTACTGAGCCATGATTCCTCGATCCAAGCCTTGGTTATCCATCTGGGAACCCCAAAGATAACACTATTGCTATTTAACTTCTACTTGGCCCCCTCTTCGTGTAAAGAGAAACTCGGGCAATCTGGATGAAGGCTGAAGGCTTTCTACTGGATCAAATGGACAAATTTCCAACTGCATTTCCGGTCCTGGCAGGGGATTTCAACGCGAGAACTGGCAATTCTTCGTCTACTCTACTACAGAACTGCGCAGGCCATGGAATGATTAAATCTCCATTTAATCACCCCCCCCCCCCCCAACAATCTAAAGACCGATACACCAACTTCGCAGGTTGCTGCTTGCTTGAGATGGCCGCCAGAACTAATACAGTTATTGTAAACGGCTGTTCCGCAAACGATCCGTGGGGAGAGTATACCTGTACCGCATCTAGGGGTTCAAGCGTGATCGATTACTTTATATTACATAACCATTTGTACAATCTGGTCAGCCAATTTATGGTGGCTGATCGACTGGATAGCGACCATCGCCCATTGGAGCTCGAGCTGATCATTAATGGTCTTTCCCGGATGGAAACCTGTTATCCCTTATTATCAAACCAATAATAATAATAATAATAATAATAATTATATTATTATTATTATTATTATTATTATTATTATTATTATTATTTATAACCTGCCTCTCTCTTCGGATCCTATTGCTTTATATAAATTGGCCACAAATAAATTTTCATTTCATTTCACTAATAACAATTTATTCCAGAAGTGTGGAGCCACTGCAGAGAAGGCCCTCCCACTTGTGATAATCCACCTAAGTGGTCTCTCAGGTGGGAATTCATCACCCATCCCTACATAAACATATGAATTTCTCACCCTTCTAAAAAAACCCAGCTGTGCATTGATGGATCATTATTGCCAACTGGATAATTTGCTACAATCACCAGCAGCACAGACATACAACTGCCACATTTTTTTTAAAGGCACAGAATTATTAATTGTTTTGCTGTCTCTAGGGAACCTGGAGAAGGGAGGCACTTTCAGGCTCAATGCTTCTTGAATTGGGGAGGAGAATTGATGACTGGGACACCATGGCTCAATTCGGACAACACGTTAAGCAATGGTTGTTTAATTAAACAACCGTCAGTTGAGTTGTTTAACGTGCCACCTGGAGGGAGACACACAACCCACAGTACGCTAATCGGGAGAATTAAGCAACTGAGAGAAACAACTCACTTGCGAGTTGTTTAGGGATTAGTCAATTGACTAAAGTGTAGTCTGGAGGGGAGCATGGGTTAAACAACTGTGGTGAGTACTTTATCTCAAAAGACCAGAGAGGAGAGCGGCAAGAGCGGCAGAATGCAGGCAGCCGCTCAAGCAAGCACACAACAGATCTCTGGTATCGCCGCCATAGCAACCAGGGAGCAACCTCCCCCACCAGGCAGCCGGCAGGGAGTGCAACCAATGGGGATTGGGAGGGGTGTCCTGCATTGGCTTCAATGGTGGCGCCCATGGTTTTTGGACACAGTGTGTTCTGGGATACCTGCTGGAGGACCAACGGAGGTCGGTAAGCAGAGAACATGGCGGCTGAGCTGTCAGCCACAGCCAAGTACGCTATTAACCATCAGGGTGGTTGTCGGTTCCCTGCAGCGCCTGCTGCAGCATGTTGTCTGTGGAGCTCCACCTCTTTAACACACCGTCAGTATGCTATTAACCCACCATTGCTTAACGTGTTGTCCGAATCGAGCCCATCTTATCAATGAGGGCATGACTTCATATTTGACAATTGGGGCAAAGGGAGCTAAGCAAGGGTACCCCCCTCTAATGACTAGTCTTGTTGTACACTGTCCAGAAAGCTTTGGTTATTGGGCAGTGTAGAAATGAAATAAATGATGATGATGATGATGATGGGAGGAAAGAAAGATAGAAAGGAGAATGTTGTACTCATAGAGTCATTGGGATGGCAAAAGGGAGGAGGCTTAATCACACTCAAGGCTCAGAGACTCCAGTGAATCTGGAGAAGGGAGCAACCCTTGAGCACTGACATCCTCATGTGCCCTAATGCTTCCTCATTGAGGTGTGAGAATGCTTAAAAAGGCTCCTCTACAAACCATAAATGTGCATCAAGCACTGAAGAGCAGAGACTAGTTTTGATACTTTCCTCATGCTGAGAGCCAGGGTGGGGTTGTTCATAAATGGGGATGGGCAGATATGGCAACTCCAAGCCCTCACCTTGGAACCCCATTCTTGGAGGGTGGGCCTTAACTACTTATGAAGATATCAGACTTTTTTTAAAAAAAAAGATGTTGTGGCCCATAGTTAAACCCATATACAATTTCTGTGTCTTCATTCTGGCAATGTGGGGAAAATGTCTGCATGTTCACGAAAGTACAATATCAATCAATATTTCCCATTAATGTCTCACTGAGGAGCAAAGAGTAGAATTAGAGAAATCTTACATGTTGAGAGCCAGTGTAGTGTAGCAGTTAGAGTGTTTGACTGGGATGCGAGAGACCCAGGTTCTAGCTCCTACATGCCCATGAAGTTCATTGATGATTTGGGGTCAGTCACTGACTCTCAGCCTGTCCTTTCTCTCAGGGTTGTTGTGAGGATAAAATGGAGAGGAGGAGGAGGACCATGTGGACCACCTTGGGTTCCTTGAAAGAGGAACAAAAAGTGGGATATACATGTAATAATCACATTAATGTGAATTTGATGCCCCTCCCCCCCAAAAAGAAAATGTACAAGACGGAGAATCTCTGACACCAAGAAACTGTTCATCTACTCTGCAATTAGTAAGGCACCCTCATTATTTTTGATATGCCTAGGTTCCAAACAGCTCTGAACATTCATGCACCATATCTAGGAGCAACATCAGTACTTGCAATAGCAGTCACATTCCCCTTCCATCTCTGTCCAACATACTCTCTCTCTCTCTTTCTCTCTCCAGTATCTATCAAACATGAGGTCAATGTGACATTGGATTAGGGTGGCTGCACTGACAAAAAAGGAAACAAAAGAGGATGCAAATTTGCATAATATTTGCATCTTGCAATATGGTGCAGATTAACAAATTATAACTTAAATAGAAAAAAAGAAAGAAATCTTGTCACAGTAGTAAAGACTGGGACTAGGTAGTTTATTTATGAAACAGATTTGGACTGGGTATTAGAAGATGCCATCAAAAAGAAAATTATCCCCTATAAAGAAAAATATATGGCCACCTTATATGGGATGCACTACCTTTACTCAGAAATGGCTACATTTCTCTTGAGATATGTTATAACTATCAAATCTGCTTAGCTGTCTGGGATTGTGACTTTGTCATGCTCACGTGATCCCTTATTGACTGAGATCACATGAGGAACAAGCAGCCCCAAAATGGGTCCAAACAGGTGTTTTAAAAGCTCTGTGATTTGTGTATCCTGCCTAATCCATGAACATTTAATCATGAACAAGGTGTTATAGCTTGTCAACAAAGAAAGGGTGATTAATCAAATACATTTGATTGCTTTTGAAGTTGTACCTCACTGCTATTGTTACTGAAACTCCTTTGATTGTCTTCAAGACATTTTTCTAACAGACATGCTTTCCCCAAAATGGAAGGTTCAAGTTAAGCATTAAGGTGGAAGACACTTGTGTGTGTGTGTGGGGGGGGGGGTATTCTTTTTTCCCCTTTTGAAATAATATATAGTGGGAAAGAGATTGCAAATTGTGATCCAAATTACTTATGTTGGGAACAAAATCTGAGAAGAGCAGCTAGGTGAGGTTAAGGATGGTCACAGTGGCCTCCCATCACCTCATGGTCCATCATGGTTTCTGTAAGCTCACCTGTGTGTATTCACTGAGGAGAGGAGTGAGGTGAAAATCCCTTTTGCATGGTAGCTGTGCCCTGGTAGTATCAAGAAGTCATTCAAATGAATACATTTAATGACCAACAAAGCATTCCAGACATTTTTGACTAGTACGGAATTAAGGGAATTTCTGAATGTTTAGTGAATACATAAAGTGAAATTAACAAAATAAGGTGCTATCCAATCCCATAGAAAAAAGTACTTCTGCTCATGCAAATATAGGATCAAACTGAGATTAAGCTACATTGAACACAGTGGGACTTACTTATGAGTGAACATAAAAAGGGATGCACTGTTTTCTAGACAATTACATGCTCAAATTAGTTGCTTTCTGGTTAAAGCATACAGTGAAATTCTTAATTGTTGATGTGAAATCCAGGCATTTTATTCTTCCAAGAAAAACTAAAGGAAAAGAGCCTGCACAGTTCTGTTTTGATTTCCCTGTTCCTGATGCTGTAAATAATTGGGTTCATTGTTGGTTGTATCACAGAATACATTACAGAAATAGCAAGATCCCAATTAGATGGAGAGCTGGAGGCTGGCTTCAGGTGAGCAAAAGTTGCAAAAATGAGAAACAAGGAGACAACCACGAGGTGGGGGATACATGTTGAGAAAGTTTTTCTTTTGCCCTCCAAGGAAGTCATTCCTAGTACTGTTTTGAAAATATGAATGTAAGAGACAACTATGAAGGCAAAGCAACCTGTGCATATGGCTGCAGAAACAAAAAGAGCTCCAACTTCAACAAGGTATAGGTTAGAACATGAAAGTATGAGAAGATGAGGAACTTCACAAAAGAACTGATTGATCACATTGGAGCAAAAAGTGATTAGGAATGTGCAACTGGTGTGAACTATTCCATACAAAACACCTCCAGTCCAAGCACTGGTTGCTAGTTGAAAACAGAATCTCCTGTTCATCACTCTTCCATAGTTCAGGGGATCACAGATAGCCATATATCGATCATAGGCCATGACTGTCAGAACAAATACCTCTGATACCAACAAAAACATAAGGAAAAATAATTGGACAACACAACCGAAATATGAAATTAGCCTGGTATTTAGGAGGGTGTTGGCCAAGACTTTAGGAATGGTAATGGAGATAGACCCAATGTCAATGATGGATAGGTTCATCAGAAAAAAGTACATGGGTGTACGGACATGGCGACTACTGGCTATAACTATGAAGACAAGAAGGTTGCCAATGAGGGCAACTATGTAAATAAGGAGGAACACACCAAAAGCTAATAATTGCAGTTCCCTAATATCAGAGAAACTCAGAAGCAAGAATTCTGCTGGAGTGGTTTGGTTAACCATTATCTTCACAGAATCATAGAATAGTAGAGTTGGAAGGGGCCTATAAGGCCATCGTGTCCAACC